>JAEMWC010000649.1:230000-270000 GCA_016490735.1 Pachyseris speciosa
GCACCAAGTGGCGAATAGGCCCTCCTAAGAGGCTTCTGTGACCAGAAGAGGCTCTTGGGGACAGGTGGTCATCAGCCCATCAGTCAGCCTCCACCCAACCCCGAGATGTGTGTGAGGTCAGACCACAATACCGGGAACTACGTTCTCTACCACTACTACTACTACTACTACTACTACTACTACTACTACTACTACTACTACTACTACTACTACTACTACTACTACTACTACTGCTACTACTGCTACTACTACTACTACTGCTATTACTACTACTACTACTACTACTACTACTACTACTACTACTACTACTACTACTACCACCACTACCACCACTATCACTACCACTACCACTGCTACCACCACTATCACTACCACTACCACTGCTACTGCTACTACTTCTACTAAGCTACTAAGCTACAACAGTGAGGTATGGGGGATGTACACTAAACAGGATTTTAAAAAATGGGACAATTCCGCAATAGAAAAAATCCATCTCAAATTCTGTAAACGCTACTTAGAAGTAAACAATAAGGCCTCTAACTTAGCGTGTAGAGCCGAACTTGGGAGATTACCACTAATTGTCCAAATTAATCAAAAAATTATGAAATATTTTGTCTATCTAAACAACAAAAATAATGCTTCTATAGTCAAACAAGCTTTCCTCATGTCGAAAAACCTTCACTCTGTTAATAATTCCGGATTTTATTCCAATTTTATAAACATGATAGAACAATACCATTCATCTAATGTAGATCTTGAGTCTTTTGACAATGACACAGTTAAGCGATATTCAACCTATATGGAGGAGAAGTATATATATTTTTGGCAACACAGCGTTGAACATTCAAAGAAATTAGAATTTTACAAAGTTTTTAAAGATGAGTACTCTACATCCGATTACCTACATCAGCTTAGAAATTTTAATGAAAGGCGAAATTTAGTGAAGTTTAAAGTAAGTAATCATAAACTTATGATTGAACTAGGTCGGTATCAGAGAGACCATATACCAAGGGAAAACAGGTTATGCCCATTGTGCAAGTCAAATCAAGTTGAAAATGAATCTCATTTCCTGTTTCAGTGTAGCAGATACTCCTTTCAGAGGGAGACTTTCTTAAATCAAATATATGAAATAATACCTGACTTTGAAATGAAATCAACCTCTGAAAGCATAAAACTACTTATGAACTCTAATGATCATCTTGTAAATAAGCTAGTAATGAAGTTCATTTCGTCATGTACAAATATACGTGATACTTTACTATTATCTAATGAGAGTAATGTAACTTAGGACAATATTACTATTAACCTTGTTTTGTTATTAATTAATAAGCTTTTGCAATACTGTAAAATTTTGCGGTCATGCAAATAAAGCGATCTATTACTTACTTACTTACTTACTACCACTACCACTACCACCACCACCATCATCACTACTACTACTACTACTGCTACTGCTACTGCTACTGCTACTGCTACTGCTACTGCTACTGCTACTGCTACTGCTACTGCTACTCTACTACTACTCTACTACTACTACTACTACTACTACTACTACTACTACTACTACTACTACTACTACTACTACTACTACTACTACTACTACTACTACTACTACTACTTCTACTACTATGCACCACACAATTCAAGCGGTGATTTTTGATCACATCAGTACTCTGGATGGGGCCCGTGAGGGAGGCGAAATAAAGCCAGTCAAGATCGTGAAATCTAAGGCGGCCGGGATACAGGATGGCGTCAACCTCATTTGCAATCATTGTGACATGTAACCGTCGACCGGTTATCAGCGCAGTTGGTACAGCACCGGACTACCGTGCGGGAGGTCGTGGGTTCAAAGCACGGTCGGACCAACACTCTGGGTCTTTAAATAACTGAGGAGAAAGTGCTGCCTTTGTAATGACATCTGCAAGCGGTTAGACTTTCTAGTCTTCTCGGATACGGACGATAAACGATAAACCGTAGGTCCAGTCTCACAACTCTCCATATAATTGATTCTGTAATGATCACATTAAAGAACCCACACACTGTTGGAAAAGTGTAGGCGACGTAGTTCCCGGTGTTGTGGTCTATTTCTCATTACTCTAAAATCGGAGGATTTTAAAGTAATCATAGGTATGTAGTACTTAAAAGTGAACATAACGGATAGACAAAGATGCTTATTGTACCCAGAGATTTCAATAAACTAAATTTACCAAAAACAGTTAAATATGAATATGATAACTAGAGGGTACCAGCACCCTGAAATAACTAAAAAGTTAAAAATGTCAGGGCGCTGGATCAAATAAATTAAATTAAATGTTAAGGATACTTCACAAATTAATGTGATAAAGTAAGCTGAAGCCACTCAAAAGGCACTAAGGCCACAAGGTAGCGGGCATTACCCCTTAAATCTACCAAAGCAAAGATTGAGCCCAAGCATTAGCAGCCATGGACAGCTGTTTCGGCCTTGTTAGGCCTCATCAGCATGGCATAGCTAATACTCAGGCTCAAGTACCCACATATCAATAAAACAAGCAATGAAAACATAAAGCTTGTGGGATGTGGCTGGAGTGACAAGGATACTTCACAAATTAATGTGATAAAGTAAGCTGAAGCCACTCAAAAGGCTCAAAAGGCACATTCAATGGCATCCCACAAGCTTTATGTTTTCATTGCTTAAATTAAATGTTAGCAGCGGAGGTACAATATGGAGAGCACGTTTTATACACTTACTATGGTACACACAAACGTAACATCTACAATGTGTAAAATAATCTTGAAAAGTTAAACCCAGCTACAAAGAATGTGATGTAACATTTTAAATTAAACCTATTTACGAAGAATTTTTATAATTTTTTTTTTATAATGGTTATAAATTGTTATAAGCCGTACACAAGAACCAATATTGGAAAACAATCTGTACTCATCAATTGTAGTTGACCTTTGGCAAGATCTTCCAACTACAGGTGTAGTTTGAAAAATCTTAACACTTTTACCTTTCCTGGCAAATTAAAAGAATTTCTTCTTAAAAACTCAACCAGTAAGTAAAATCATGCCAACGACTGCCTGTATATGTGCTTATTTTTTCGTCTTAGTTTTTAAATGTGTGTATCTGTTGTTGTTTTGCGTTGTTGTTGTATCCGCTACAATTTGTTTAATTAACTTTCCTTAGCTATGGGCTAACTAGAAAACTTTACTTTATTTAACCCCTAGACACCTTTAAATTGTAATAGTTTAGCTTTTCTTTTTCCTCTTTTTACAGCTCTAAATTCCTTAAAAAAATGTAACGCTAATTGTAGAAAAAGGTGTGAATAATAAAGATTGTTGTTGTTGTTGTTGTTGTTGAGTATCATCAATATAATGTAAGATAATATTCCTTAAGACTTAATATAAAGTTTGAAAAAGAGGCAGTTTTAATCTGTTCTTTAATTGAATTCGAGATCATAGGCGCTCGAAATCTTATATATTAGATATAAGATTATTTAAGATATTTCGTTATAATTGGGTTCCGGTGTTAATTATATTTTAGTTTAACTGTGGCCCACACTGAAGAAATTTTTTCGTTAAACCGTGGACTTCGTTTTATCGGGGTTCCACTGTAGTATACTCCTTGAAGATCTACTGTCCTAGCTTTACATACGTACAGTTGGAGTTCATATGGTAAACTGACTCGTAAAAGAAACCCGCTCTTCTGTGACCTTACTGCCCAATGAATGGCTTTCAGTTCACCTAGACACATTAAATTGTGAGGTATTCTCGTCGTGAATATGGACAAGCATCACCACTTTTCGTAAGCACACCCATGTAACAGGCTATTCATTTCGATGCATGGACAATGGCATGACCTTTCAAATAGCTATAATCACTTCACTGCTTACATAAGAATCGCTTGTAGGGTGGAACCATTTCTTTCGAACTTCCAGGTAAACCAGAACAGCGAACCTTATCGTGATGAAGAAAAGGCACAAATGGGTTGGAAGGGAACTCAATTTAGATGATAGGAAAATCTGTTTCAACGGCCCCTAGGAAGAATCAAACACAAAACTGTTAGTAGGTTTACCGTAGTCATTCTACTTTATGTCAACGTGAACGTCTCCGTAACCTGAGAACACCATTAGTTTCCGAGGGGTGTTTGCGGATCCTCGTACTGCTAATATTACTCAAACACCCCTTGTTTGACGTTAAAATGATCTAGAAAAGATAGTTTTGATTAGAGGAATGGGTGTATTACCGTAACCCCTTATACAATAATTTGAAATAATGATGACTTTAGCAGATATTGTGCTTCAAAGTTATCATGATCACGGTCATGGCCGTTCTCACTGTCACTGTCTCTGTCACTGTCATTGTCACTGTCATGATCATGGTCATGCTAGTTGTCACTGTCACTGTCACTGTCACTGTCACTGCCACTGCTGCTGCCGCTGTCACTGTCACTGCTGCTGTCATGACCACGTTCATGGTAGTTGTCACTGTCACTGTCACTGTCATGATCACAGTCATGGTAGTTGTGACTGTCACTGTCACTGTCACTGCCGCTGTCACTGTCACTGTCACTGTCACTGTCACTGTCTCTGTCTCTGTCCCTGTCCATGTCCCTGTCCCTGTCACTGTCGCTGCCACTGTTGCTGCCGCTGTCACTGTCACTGCCACTGTCACTGTCACTGTCATTGTCATTGTCTCTGTCACTGTTACTGTTATGATCACGGTCGTGGTCGTAGTCACTATCACTGTCACTGTCACTGTCACTGTCATTATCTTTGTCACTGTCCTTGTCACTGTCACTGTCATGATCACGGTCATGGTAGTTGTCACTATCATTGTCACTGTCATTGTCACTGTCACTGTCAAATAAATGTCACTGTCACTATCACTGCCATTGTCACTGTCACCGTCACTGTAATGATCACAGTTATGGTAGTTGTCACTAATTATTTTCACTGTCATTGTCACTGTCACTGTCACTGTCACTGTCACTGTCACTCTCACTGTCACTGTCACTGCTGCTGCCGCTGTCACTGTCATTGTTTCTGTCACTGTCACTGTTATGATCATGGTCATGGTCATAGTCACTGTCACTGTTACTGTCACTGTCATTATCTTTGTCACTGTCACTGTCATGATCACGGTCATGGTAGTTGTCACTATCACTGTCACTGTATGTCACTGTCACTGTCACTGTCATTGTCTCTGTCACCATCATGATCACAGTCATGGTAGTTTTCACTATTAGTGTCACTGTCATTGTCAATGTCACTGTCACCGTCACTGTCATGATCACGGTCATGGTAGTTGTCCCTATTATTGTCACTGCAATTGTCTCTGTCACTGTCACTGTCACTGTCATTGTCTCTGTCAATGTCACTGGCATCAGTGATCACAGTCATGGTCGTTGTCACTACCACTGTCACTGTCATTGTCACTATCACTATTGCCGTCGCCATCACTGTCGCTGTCGCTGTCGCTGCGCCGTTGCTGTGCTGTTGCTGTGCCGTCGCTGTCTCTGTCACTGTCATGATCACAGTCATGGTCATTGTCACTATCACCATCACTGTCATTGTCACTGTTCACAGTCATGGTCGTTGTCACTGTCACTGTTATAGTCTCTGTCATTGTCATAGTCAATATCATTGTCGCCTCCACTGTTGCTGTCATTGTCACTGTCACTGTCGCTCTTGCTGTCATTGTGATTGGGATTGTCATTGCTACTATCATTGTTACTGTCATCGTCATGGTTATTATCATTGCCATTGTCATTGTGATTACTTCCTAATTGAGGTGCCGATAGTGGTGGACATAGAGGTAAATATGGACCTGGATATTAACCTATCCTGCTAAAATACTTGTTTTAGTACAAACCAAACCACCATGCAGGTGGCAGCTGAACCCAGTTACTCTCGCGACTAATCCCCACAATGTCCTATAAGTGATTTTGGCGAATACAACAGCATTTTGTTATGATGTTAATCTTGCATGAGTTTCATTTAATGCGAAGGCGAAGGTTAAATGTAAATCTAATTGAACCTTTAGATGTAAAGTTTGTATGTATCAGTACCAAATTGTAATGAAAGCCAGATTTCACCCATTATCAGTATTTTGTCACACTTGCAGCGAAACGTTTTTCTTTCTAATTCCATGCTCTGAGTTCCGAAGGATATACACCATAAAAATCAGCAAAGACACAAAAAAAGTGCGAAAATTGTTTACTCTTACTTGGCTGTAAGAACTGCTGCACTGATAGTCAATAACTAGTTTTAACGAGAACCTGGATGAAAGAAATTAAACAATAGTTTAATATGAGTCAAACAAATAAAATATAGACCCTTTGCTTATCACGGTATTTTAACATTTGTCGTTGACAAGGTAACAAAAGTTCATTGATACTGCTACCTCAAAAAAGAGAACTGATCTGTTTTAAGAGTCACACAATTCAGGTAGCTAACCACATCACATCTTACAAATAAGCACAAGTGTCGTGTAAAATCTAGACCAGCCGAAAGCAATCTTATAAAACCGATGAACCCAAATTTGATATGTTTTTGAAGTTTGCCTGCAATAAGCTAGCATCTCATGCACAAAAGAGAAGCAGAAACCATCACTTCCGCCTTGTTAAAATCGATTTAAGCTCGATCTTGCTATGGTGACTATCAGTTCGAATTGTCACTATAACACAACAGTTTGTCTAACCTAATAGCAGCATATAGAAATCCCAAGACAGATCCAATCATCCTGTAGTGTGTTGTGAGGCAAGCAAAAAACGGGTAGAAAATTATTCCATAGACAAGAACCAGCACCAGACTCTGAAAAACTAAAAGAAAACAAAACATGTATAAAATACTTTGCCCAGGTACTGATAATGTTTACAATATAGTTTTTGTAGTTACTCTTTGAAAAGGTACATGTACAGTAGGATGATTTGCTACTTACTTTTTGACCAAGGGGGACCCGTCAAGGAAATCAATCCTTCATCTGCACCACTAAGAAAAGCATGTTGAAATAAACGCAAACACGTGCTGGCAGTCGCACCAAAGGTAATTGCAATGGTGAATCTGTTGTGCTTACTGAAAAAGTTTACTGGTCTGAAAAGGAAACCACTTTCAATCAACAAATAAACTTGAATCATATATCAAGGAGAAAACGAAATTGAAGTAAAGTGCATGACCATGATAATTGACTAGAAAGTTGTCTAAAGATCAATACACCCACAATTGTCCCGTTGACAACTCTTGCTTAGGCGGAATTCCACAGTCATTCTTTACAAATCTCTCTCAATTCGCGCATGACCAATTGAATAACCACTGCAATGAAGTGAATTGCTCGAGGCTTTATAATTGGAGCCTCATTGAAATTATGGCGAGCGTTCACTCGATATTCTTTTTGGACAAGAAAGAACGACGCAATTGAAATGATCCCCATTCCTATGGAACCAGTTACACGACACGGCAACTATACCTTTGGTCTTCGTGGCCAAAAATTAAAGTGGTCGTTGCAGTATCACGTTCCTGTGTGGACCGAAAGCCAAAACTGGTGTAGTTTTAGAGGGTGTTTATATGATAGCGGGATGACTTTCATTCTGGTACAAGTTCATCCGCGTTTCTCTCTTATCGCCCTGTATGCGTTTCAATGATACCGGTACAAACTCTTATACCAATATGATTCATACCGGTATGAGCTCATCCCAGTAGCTGTACCGGATCAAAATTCTCATTCGCACCCTATAATACAGTAAACTTTAAATGAAGAATGATCCTCGCAGTTGTGAACGCAATTTATGCAATTGCGAAAAGAAGCCTGAAAAAAATTCAGGACTTCAATGGGGTTTAAACCCGTGACCTCGCGATTACCGGTGCGAGAGAGCATCGCACCGGTAATCGCGAGGTCACGGGCTCAAACCCCGTTGAAGTCCTGAATTTTTTTCAGGCTTCTTTTCGCAATTGCATAAATTGCGTTCACAACTGCGAGGATCATTCTTCATTTGATTTCATTTCCGCAGTTCATGTGTGATTTATTTCATATATCATTCACACAGTAAACTTTGTTTGCCCCCCATTTTGCATAAGCATTGTTTTCAATTTCTTTCGGGTCGATTTGAGGTCCCGAGAGCAATGGAAAACAACGCTTATGCAAACTTTAGGGGGCAAAGTGTAATATGGGAGAAGTGGAAGTGGCGAATACCGGTATGAAAGGTTATACCGGTAATTTAAATACACAGATGCTGTATCAGGAGCTTCTCATTTTGGTCCGAAATGGCAGGACTTGGAAGACTGGGACTGCTAACGCATGCTTTGTATTTGTAAATATGCAGTGGACGCCAAGATTGTTGTTTTGATTATTTTGATTCGTGAGTCATACCAGTAACAGCTTTCGTTCATGTAAAAGCGGTATGAGGTTGACAACTCCCCAGGATCAGAATAACACTCCCACCGGCTCGAGACTTTACATGTAAACACACCCTTATTTGTACAAGATTGATGCGAGAAAAGCTGTTTGTGTTTTTGTTTGCTACTTCAATGGTGTGAAACAGCTTCTCCAAAATAAAGTTATCAGTTATAAAGCCGCGCTATAACTGTAATTGTATATTAATTTTGTAATTGGCTGAATGCACACGCAAGACAACCAATTTAGCACGCAATTTCTCGTAAAAACAAGTTTTAATTTTCGCGATCAATGCAGTCATTTACACTTTTCTGGAGTCATGAATACAATTTTGGCTGTTAAATATTTCATAAATGATAGTTTGCTAGTCTAGTTTGCTAAATTGTGTGCATGCTAATCACGTAGGATCACGTATTTACTGACTAATAGCAATTGACTGAATGGCAAAGAAAAAAGGCTGACTTTTGGCTGAATAAATGAACTGATTTCACTTCATGGCTGATTGACAGGATGACTAACTAACTGGGTAATGTACTCATTTTAGTCTCTTTTTTTAAATACCAATGCATACACACTTGCTCGTTCTTGCCACGTGTATTTTTTGATATAAACTTACATCAAGAGCCCTGGGCGTCCATCGAAATATTCAAGTTTCCAATTTTTGCGCCGTTCGAGACTTGCCAAAATCACAATGATGGCAAGCTGCAAAGAAAAACAAGGGAAAGTATTGACATCGTTTTATCACCTCCCAAGCAAAGGACGGGATTGACTGAATATAAATAGCCTCTTTGTCAAATAATTTGTAATTGTTTGATGCACTCACGTGATAAGACGGCGATGTTGGTGCCAAAACAATAGAAAAATGTATCTCGAGGTTTGCATAATAATAGAGTCAAATTCCCAAAAGACTTTTTCGCTATTGTTCTTTCCACCAACATGGCCGCCGTGGCGTCAGGTGCAATCAAAGAATGTGTACGTGTTTTTATAGAGGGTATGCAGCCAGTCTCCAGGGATTCGAATTACAATAATGGGTTGGCGGCCATGTTGGTAGACCATAACAAAAGATGCTAATGAGAAATCTTTTGTTCACGGTACACCAAGATGGCGGTGATGACGTAACGTGCATACGCCCTATATGTATAAAAATATCATGTACGCAAATCAATTTACAAAGTAAATAAATGTTGAAAGTAGAATTTAGGGAAAAGTTACAGAAGCGGGAGGCCAATTTAGCAAAAATTGGCGATCATGTACAACAAACGGGAAAACAGCCTCAGATTCTGTGATATTTGTGTTCGCTTAATCGTCTTGGGTCCAAATAAAGAAGCATTATGCCAGTTTTTTAATTTAGCTTACAACAAGTAATTCTTCAATGGCATTATTAGCAGATTTTAGAGTTTTATATAGTTCTGTGATAGATAGTGAGTAGCGTTGTTAACAAAATGCCGGCCGCTTCTTCGCATTTTCGAAGTGTCTGTGAGGAGGATTTAGATAATTGACTTGTTTAGTTTTGAACGACTAGTAGATTTATACTAAAACAATTAGATTATTCGCTCTCGATTTCTATCCGCGATAGAAATCTCGAGCTCTTAATCTAATTGTTAAATATATATTCTTTGGGGAGGTGGGTGGTCAATTGTGTATTTTTAGTGTTAGGTTTTATGGATATTTCTTATAATTCGTTATGGTTATTGTATTTTTATATAAATTTATTTTTTAATTCATGTAAAGCGCTTTTGATCATTTTATATTAAAAGGCGCTATACTGAGTCAATAAATTATTATTATTATTAATTATAAAGCTATTCCACGGAATTTTTTTATACTTACAGCAGGGCCCAGGCATCCAAGATCGAACAATTGCCCATCTACAGACGGTATGCACCTTTCATGGGAGAACAAAGTGGCATTAGATGAGTGCATACAAGAGTATATGTGTGTTGGGGCTGAGGTAGATTGCTTTCCCTTTCCCCCTCCCCGCTCCGTTCTTCCCGTCTTCGTGGGAGGGAGGGAGAGGGTCTATTGTTTGCCACTTTGCCCCGTCCTCTACGTCTGCTATGCCATTGAATCTTCACACAACTTGTCTCTTTTGACGTCCATTCCGAATAAGGCGGTGACATGACTACGTCATCACTCCTCGTGAACAACCTTGAATAATAACTGTTGGACTTAACATCTTGGACGTGCCACCCTGACTTTTCGCTTTTTATAACAAAAGCCCTAAAGGGTTACTGAAAACAACAACAACAACAAACAAACAAACAAACACCCACAAAAGTCAACACAAAAATAGATGGTACGGCAACCTATCGTTTTCATTTATTTTTATTTTTTCAAAAAATTAAGAGTCAAAATCAAACAAATAAACAAACAAACAAAGAACCGGCGTTTTGTTGCGGTTGTTTCGCTCATTACAGGTTACAGAAACTGACACAGTTAAGTATTTAAACAGATTTTTCATCGGGAAAATTAATATTCAGTCATGGATTTCATCTCAGAATTTTCTTAAAAACCAGTGACGCTGATGTATATGCTACTTTACGAGGAAAAATACTTGCTAAGTTGAAACCCCAAGTCGGAGTTCTCAGCTTGCGTCCCTAATGAAATAATTAGAAATGTAAATGTAGCATGACGAATGTGACGGTTTTGCATAAGTTTCCCTTTTCTTGGAAAGGAAATGAGTGGCTGTTCTCGGAAAGCAAATGAATTTTCACGGAAAAAGTTCTCCTGTGTACGCTGTAAATGGGTTAATTCGTTGCTAATGTATGATATACGGTATCCTATACCATCCCATTTCCTTTAACTTTGAAGAGGATACCACACTGATGGAGAAGAAAATGCATTTTCTAAAGCCGCAGTGATCAAAGCACTCATTTTATGACTAAACTACGCTCAGTTCGTATTCATAAGTTTAATCCTAACTAACGTACTGCTCGTTCGGATAGTTTAATAGCCGTTGGTGGTTATTCTATCTGATGTCATAAGGCCAAACTATGTCAAACGAGAATTGATCCCTGTCGCATTGTCTTTCCAAATCCTTTAGATGCTTTACATTAAAACCCGACATCTGAATTTCAATAATTAAACGCCAAGTCGATAATGGTAATTAAAATATTATATTCGCACTGTTTTCTTTACTAAAAAGCGGAATATTTGTGCAAGAATCGATAACATGTACAGCTAAATTAGTAACTGCGTGAAATAACAAAAATTACATGTAGTTACTGCCCCGATGACAATCGAGCAAAAGAATTATTTGAGAAGGAAATTGCAAACCAGCCGTTGGCTCAAATTAATTATGCGTATAAAATTGTAGAGATGCGCCAGTTCGGATCTCCAGTTAGGGCCCGTTTATACGCTCTCGGGTACCCGAGACAACCCTCCTCCCCTTTACCGAGCGTTTATATGAGAATTGCGTGACCGCGACAAAGTTGGCCCTACTTAGTTATTCAAAGCACGTCTCAAAGTTACAAATCCCCATTTGCCCTTCTTTCTTTGTATTTGGTCGCTCTTTGATTGAATATCGTCAATATTGATTGAAAATTTCCTTCCTAGGTTCATTTTTGCTTCGATGCTTCTTTTTATAAAAGGACCAGTGAGCCATCAGCCAATTCGAAGTTTATGACGTGTCACATACAGTAACTTACGTAGTTAGCTCCGAATCAGTTTCTTCCCCGCTCTATCTGATCACTGTGGGTAATGCTGGCTTTTAAAATGAAATTCCTTGATATAAATTTGCGTTTTTTAACTCAAAAATTGGACCGAAATAACTATTTTTCGCATACGCGCATATTTAATTTTCGGCCGTCTCGTCCGGGTAGGCGAGACAAAGTGTTTACATGAGAAAAAGTTGTCTCGGCTGCCAGGGTTACCCTTCCTACCGAGGCGAGACAACTCGCCTACCCGAGTTGTCTCGCCCACCCGAGTTGTCTCGCCCACCCGAGTTGTCTCGCCCATCTTCTATAAACGGTTCGTAGAACTTTTCAAAGAAATAAGTGGAAAAATAGCTCGCCCAGGGTAACTCTGGGGGAGGGTTGTCTCGGGTACCCGAGACCATACCAGCAAACGGTGAACTACAGCATCTAATGATATTGAATAAACATAAAAATACCAACTGCAGAGGAATCACTTTAAAACTGGATTCACTTACCTTTCATATGTATAGCTGCTTGCCATAGCGAAGGATTTCCGTCTAGGAAGCCAAGTGCGATTGTTTTGGCTCGATCAATGTCCACATGCAAGCCTATCACGTGCGGCCGTTCAAGCTTGCATTTATTATTAGTCTCTTTTCCATCCAGCTGACCAGCCAATCAAAGCGCCGTAAAAGCATTGTCTGTAATTTGTTTTCATCGTTTGTTAATTCCCCGTCATGTAAATTACTTTTCTCGGAAAGCGAATCAGTTTTCTCGGAAAATTACCCCCTTTGACGCTGAAATGCTTAGATTTGTTGCTAATTTATCCTTTATCACGCTGTTTCCTTTAAATTTGGAAACGAAACCACACTCGACAGAGGAGAAAACGCATTTTAAAAGGCAATGTGGCAAAGACTAGATTGGTATACAAGATACAAGTGGAGAGTCATACACAAATGTCAGTGCTTTATCTTTTTTTATCGTGAGGTCACTCATGTCAAAAAAAAAATCGAAGTTACTTTTTTATTTAACATTTTACCGAAAACTGATTATTCTTGTTTTAAAACACCGCTTTTTTGTTGCTGAAAGCACTGTCGTAACCAGGCATGGGTGTTGTGTGACACAAGAATTTAGGTTTTGTTTGTATAGTGTTGACAGTCTTAATCCATTGTTGAACGTTGAACATTTTATTACAACCAAGATAATGATAAAATTTCAGTTTTGCGAAATCTATAGAGGAGGTGAGAGTTGTGAGAAATCAAACAAATCGTGAGATTAAATAGTTTCGTAATTTAACAAACCGTGAGTTTTCCTTTGTCGGTTCCAACCGAATCCCGACAAAAGGGGCGACCCCGCCAGGGCCCAGTTGCTCGAAGCATGGTTAGCGCTAACCCGTGTTAAATACCATGACAACCTATAGGTTTTAATACATCTTAACTAATGGTTAGCGCTAACCATGCTTCGGGCAACTCAGCCCAGGACGCTGGAAGAAACCATATGAACCAACAGAAGGCGACCAACAGCGTTGAGACATTGTAAATACGCCTGACAGCAAACCGCGTGGCCTGTGCAAACAACATGCCCGAGATTGAACAAGCTTTAAAAAGGATCAATTCCAAACTACGGCTATTGGAATTTACAGAAGAAGATTTACCGAGAATTCAAGAAAAGAACGAGTTGAAGGCAGCAGAGCGTCTGCAGCGAGCGTTAGAGGAGCAAATGGACAGTGTGCACGAGCAAATGATGCAAGTCAAAGCGCTACGCATTGAAAAAGGAGACGAACCGGATGTCGTACGCAAATGGAGTTTGGAAATGGAAAACCAACACGCAAAATTCGAAGAAACCACCCTTAAAGTGAGGAAAATGGTCTTGAACCTACGCGAAGAATCCGCACGGGAGGCGAAATTTGAGGAAGAGAAATTGGAAGAAGAGAAACGTAAGAGGCGCTTCGAAGAGGAGCTAAAATTAGAAGAAGCAAAGATGGAAATCAAGAGGGAATTTGAGAAGAAAATAGAACAATCCCGTGCCAAGTCTCTTGATGTCGGTGCTAAATTACCCAAATTAGTGATTACAAAGTTCCAGGGGACACTTCTTGACTGGCAACGATTCTGGAGCCAATTTGAGACCGAAATCGATAAAACGCAAATCACTCAAACTGTGGCAAAGTTCTCATATCGAAAGGAGCTTGCTTATCCCTAAAGTGCGAGCGATAATAGATAGCCTGCCACATAACTCCGAGGGTTATGAGCGCGCGAAACAAATTCTCAAATCAAAGTACGGGAAACCGAGTGAAGGGGCTAACGCTCACATTCAGTGTGTCATCGAGTTGCCCACCATACATGGTTCAACAACAACAACAACAACAACACCAGCTTTACTACCAAATAATAATTGAACTTAATTTACAACATATTCTAATAATACAGGAAAGGTAACATTTACTCAGAATAACTGAAAAGCTAATCGAGCTGAGTAAAATTAAGTAATGTTTAAGTATAGGAGATTGGTTGGCACTAAAGCTAGAGCAGAGCAGTTAATAAGTAAAAAAAAGAAGACAAAAATAAATATATATATAAATAAATAAATGAGAGAATAAATCAATAAATGAATAAATATATACCAGTTGAAAACTCATGAACAGTAAGACTGTAAGATGTCAAACTTGACTTTGTTTTTAAACGTTTTAAGGGGAAGGTGTTTAATGCTTTCATCAAGGTGATTCCAAATTTTAAGAGCTGCAAAGCGAAAGTTGAATTTACCATAGTTTGGTTTGATGGCATTGATGTAATAGGTTCATTTAGAAGCAAGCCTGGCATTGTATGAGTGTATAGATGCTACTGTTTGAAAAATGTTTTCAAAGGAAGATGGAAGAAGATTATAGTGATAGTGATACATGAGGAGTGCATTGTAAAGGGTAACAAGATCAGTTAATTTAAGAATCTCTAATTCCTTAAAAAGAGGCTCAGAGTTTTCATCTGGTTCCGAAAAAATATAGTACGTATTGCTCTCTTTTGAAGAATTATTAGAGGTCTGAGAGTGGAACTATAAGTATTGCCCCAAATTGATAGACCGTAGGTGAGGAAGGGGTAAATAACTGAATAATATAATTGAAGTAATATGTTTCTGTTTACATAATATCTAATTTTAGATAGTACTCCAATGCCTCTTGAAATCTTCTTGCTCATTTCGTGTAAATATGGTTTCCAGTTCAAATTAGAATCAAAAATGAGTCCTAAATATTTAACTTGATTATCAGATTGAACAGACATATTGGAGATACTAAGATTCAGCTTATGAGCTATTCTTCTTTGCGGAGAATGGAATACCACAAAGCTAGTTTATTCAATATTTAAAGATAATTTGTTGGCATATAACCACTGGCTCATCTTTTCTAGTTCTACATTTAAGTTGGTTTCTAAATTTAGAATGTTTGTATCATCAGCAAAAAGGTGAAATTCTAAGGTACAACCTGCCAAAATACACGAATTCTACTCGAGCTGGCCACAAATATTCAAGCGCTGGAGACCATGGGGAAAATAAACGAAATCAATGGATATGTCCGCGTGACGTTGGACAAACTACCGGGAATCCGAGCGGACCTGTTGCAACTAGATGACGACTGGCAGGAATGGAGTTTCCGTAAATTGGTTCAAGCCCTGTGGAAATGGTGTGAAAAAAAAAAAAAAAAAAACCGTTGACCCCATCAGACCAAGCGAACTATGAGAGAGCTCTACCCAAACCACCGAAACGAGAGAGATTCTTCCAGTCAAGGCAGAGCGAGTGGAAACCAAACCCATGTATTTATTGTGGATCAAGCTTTCACAAGTCTGTTGATTGTGATAACTTTTAAATAAGGTACTGGGTGTGGTACAAAGGAGGCGGTTCCTGAGCGAGAGAACGATGTGTTTTAACTGCACCGGTACAAAACACCTGGCTGTAGAATGTCGCTGCAAGGGTTGTCGGAAATGTTACGGCAGGCACCAAACGTTAATATGTGATAAGGAGTCACAACAGATGCTCTTGGCTACAGGCGAGGGCGCCGTGATCTTCCCCTTTGGTTGTGGTTAATGTAGCGGGGATTACCTGCAGCACACTGCTGGACACCGGGACAGGCAGTTCGTATGGGCAGGCAGTCGTTGGACTCATCCAACGACTTGGTAAGCAACCCTCTAGAACGGAGCGGAGTTGATATGATGATGTGCTCGACCACGCAGAAGATCCAGCAATATGAGATCAAGATTTCTAACGTCAGCGGGAAGTTTGAGATGACAGCTTCAGTCAGCAAGGGGGATAAAGGCGTTCTCTTGTCGATACCAAACCCAGGATATGCAGAGAAGATTAGAAGGTACCAGCACCCCCAGTGAGTGCTATGGATGACCATGATACCAAGGCAGAACTACCGATTCATTTGATACTGGGCACCAGTGAGTACTCGAGGATAAAAACTGACACCAAACCAAAGCTAGGAAATCCTAGAGAGCCAATAGCGGAGCTTACTGCATAAGGCTGGACTATGATGTCAGCTGGCAAAGAAACAAATTTGAGTAGTGTTTACCTTACCAGAGCCTCGTCTGTTGATTACGAGCAGCTGTGCAGCCTTGATGTCCTTGGCCTTCAGGATAGACCACAGGATAACCAACAAACCGTGTACGAAGAGTTTAAGGAACAGCTAACACGCAGTGAAGATGGTTGGTATGAGACAGGTTTACTATGGAAACCTGGTCACGAACCCCTACCTAACAACAAGTACGGCAGTCTGAGAAGACTGGAAAGCCTACTAAAGAAACTCCAAAAAGAGCCAGATCTCCTCGACCGGTATGATGAAGTAATCCAAAATCACTTGGCAAAAGGAATCGTAGAAAGAGTGACCACATATCCAGTGGGAAGGAAGTTTTACATCCCACAAAAGCCCGTTATCAGAGAAACAGCAGAGTCAACCAAGCTGCGAATAGTATTTGACACTTCCGCGAGAGCAACTGAGAAGAGTGCTTGCCTGAATGATTGCCTAGAGACGGGACCACCTCTTCAGAACCTTCTGTTGGATGTGCTTATCAGAAATCGCTTGAAGCCTGTAGCGCTAGCTGGTGACCTTAAGCAGGCGTTCCTGCAAATACGTATTCGACTGGTAGACCGACATGCTTTGCGGTTCCACTGGATCAAAAACAAAGACGTTAACGACTTTGAGGTACTGCGATTTACCCGTGCATTGTTTGGCTTAGTGCAGTCGCCATTCTTGTTAGGAGGAACACTGTATCACTGTATCGAACGCAGTCCTTCCCTTGACATACGCGCTTTGATTATGATGTATAATTTGTGGTAATACAGTCTTTTCGCAATTGCCTTGGAACCAATTTTGACATCCACATTAATCAATGATATTGGCCTCCAGATACAAATATTTCTTTTGTCTTTGTCTTTCTTTTCTAGTAAAGTTATAATTGCTTGTTTTTGAGAATTAGACGGCTGCCCATATTCGTACGCACTGTCAAGGCAGCAGACAACAACAAAACACATTCCAAAATGCTCTGTAGAACTCAATTGTGAGTCCATCGTTTCCTGGCGATTTATTACAGTCAAAAAGACGGAGGTTGTGGTAATACTGTTTTTCCTGCTTTTCGCATAACGACTGATAAAGAGACGACAAAGACTTGTCCAGACGTTTTTATCGTGTACAAAGTATATCGTTAGAATATAGTACGATTAGATCCTACTATGTGGAAGTGCGACCTTGATATTAAAACACAAAGGAAATAAACCGCGCCGGATAATAGGGGGTGTCCTTTATGTGTTTGAATATATCATGGGTTCATTGCTTTAAACGGGGATTAAAAAAACAAAAAAGAAACAAACAAACAAACAAGCAAACCAAAAGAAAGTGAGAAATCCGTTCCCGCACCCGTGGAAAACGTAATCTTGGGTTCAACGTCAACCGTAGAGGCATGGAACAGGTGTTTTGTTAGCTTGCGTTTGCATTGCGTTGCTCCGGTTCACACGTGTGAAATGCAAACGCAAGCGCAAATGCAAGCGCAAGAAAATGAATTTTTTTCTATTTCTTGCGTCGGCGTTTGCGCTTGCATTTGCATTTGCGTTAAGGTAGTTCACACGTGTATTTCCTTGTACTTGCATTTGCGTCGCACGTGTGAACCACGCTTTAGTGTAAACTAAGGCAGCCTTCAAATTATTGCCTCTTTGATGCTATTGGGTGTTGTAAGAGACATTACACACCAGTCAATATAGCGTCAAAAATCAGCCAGTATATTTGGAAATGCTATAACTACAAACTGTATATATATCATACCTTAAGTACAACTCGATTACAACTTATCAAAACTTAATTAAGAAACAAAACAACGAACCATCTTTCCTCATAAGGTTCTTCGAGAAAAATCTCACGGAGTACGACCAATCCTGATCCCAAAAGCCCGTGGTCCCTGTCTTTCTACTCCCTATATCTTGCGCTGTGCTCCTTTCAAGCTACAACAGAAACTCGTGACAAAACCAGACTGCAAGGCAAGCTGTCTGCAAACACCGTCACTTACACTTCACACTTGACACTTCACTTAACTATGGGACATAAAATATTCGTTTGTGTTATGTTCATGTATTTGTACCCACAATAGGTTTCTCTTTTCCAAACCTCCATACTTGATCCCCGCCTTCCCCAGGACGATGTTTATAGCTGTTGAAACGATATGCAGATAGAAAATCCTTAGTGGATCAACGCTGTACTGGTGGAGAAGGTGGAGAGAAGGGCGTGTCCCAAGAATTTCGGTCAAGATTGTAGCTTACAAGGAACAGGCCTGAACGATTTTTGCTAACTGCAACACAGCCCGTATTCTCAAGTGAGTTGCTTCAATGTATAAATGTATGCGGCTTTTAGCTTCTAGTTTGATCATAAGATCTTACATTATATTTTGGCTTCAAATAGTAGTTCTATGTCTCTCTAACCGTAACGTAGTAACTATCTATGACCGTGGCCCTTTCGGTTAATTTGTAAACGATTTTCGTGTGTTTCTTCCGTAATTTTGAGCTCCGATTGTTAATTAGACTAAAAGATTTTGTCAAACTAAAATACGTGGTAATCCTTCAGAGTATCGTTATACCATTGTACAGGCGATTGTGCAATCAAATCTTACATTTGAGCTGTCTGTTACGTTATTAAACAAGAGCGTCGATGTCAGCGCTGATGCTTCCCAGGTCCACAACAGATGCTACACCACCCTGCCTGCGATACGAGATGAGGGACGGGTTACGAAGCAACATCACAGCAACATGCCAGCGGTTAGCTGCCTTGTAAGACATGCGCGGCAGACGGGCTTCACGTTTGTAAACTGCACAGGAGGTAAAAATGGAAATAGATCTTTGCTCAGGGCACAAAATCATCATATTTAATAATAGACGTAATGCCTTAACAAGCAAAGTAAGCTTTTTTTCTTTATGTTCGTTCGTTCTTTTGAGATAGATGGTTAAAAAAAACAAAAAACAAAAACAGTACAAACTTTTCATTTGAGGGGAGAAGATAGATCCAGGAAATGAGTCTGGGAAAGATTCCAGGACAAATCGACTGATGAAGAAATGCGTCGGTTGTCTTTAACAATTAGATTATTTGCTCTCGATTTCTATCGCGTGATAGCTGATGAGGGCGCAGCCCGAATCAGCTATCACGCATAGAAATCGAGAACGGATAATCTAATTGTTTTAGTATAAATCTACTAGTCGTTCAAAACTAAACAAGTAAATTATCTAAATCCTCCTCGCAGACACTTCAAAAACGTGAAGAAGCGGCCGCCATTTTGTTGACAACCGCTACTCACTATCTATCACAGGATAGATCGCGAGTAGCGTGGCCAATCATTCTAGAACGCTAGTAGACTTATACTAAAACATAAATAGAAACCGTTTGGCAGTGATAGAGAGGTTTTTATTTGAGTGTCGAAGAAATTCTTGTTACTCAGTTACGTTTTGCTTTACTTGGCTCTGTGATTGGTTGGCAAAACTACCATGATCCCTTTCACAACCAGTGAGGCACAAAACTAAACCCAACCATGACTTGCACGCATTTTACCGCGCATTTACGGCTGTAGTAATTGCCTGAAATTGAACTCGTTACAAAAATGCACGTGTATCTACAATACCAGATGCGCAATACAATAGTAGTGGTTTTAGTCAGTTTTACGACACTTAATTGAAAATCGCCTTAAAGCAAAGGAGTGGCGAACAAGTTCATGCTTCAATAATTTAGCTAAGTACAAACCAACAGAGCTATCTTTGTCCTCGGAAGATCTCTTCCTCATATGTTCTTGTGAGCCTTTTACGTTAGATTCCTCGAGCCCGCGGACTTTGTTTCTGTTTAGTAGCAGCTGGCAGAACAAAAGCATCACGGGATGTGTGTGGGCCACAAGCACGTTGACAAAACCAAGGTGGGCAACAAAGGCTGCAGGGGAAAAGAAAAGAGTGCGACGATTCTTAGTAGATACTGCAATATTCTCTCATACAACACAAACAGGAATAATAAGGAATGGAAGAAATCTATACAATGTACCGAGCCGTAGTTTTTGAGCGTATTTCCTGAAGCAAATGATTAGGGAAGGGAAAATGAGTACAGTGACAGCAGTAGGTGTTAGCGGTAGAAGAAGAAGGTGGAGGACAAGGAGCAGTGGAAGAAGAAGAGGAAGAACAAGAGGACGGTTGATCTAAATAAAGTTTACCTTGGCTATCATGTCCTAAAAATCAACAAAGGAAAGATTCATGTGTGAATTTGATCTTACATCCAAAAGCTTTTGCGCAAAATCTGATATCTTGGACTGAAATAGGTTTTCACGCCATATAAAATTTAATTTGAGTAAAGCTAAATAAAAAACAAATTAACTCACCATTGTCGTATTTCTGCAATCCTTGTGTAAAAGACGATCGGTCAATGCGAGACAGGAAAACAACTCCAGGGAGCAAGCGTTTGATGTACGAGAGAAATCCCAGAAGAATGTTAAGAAAGAAAAAGAAGTACGACATGATAGAAAACAGCCGTCTGCAATATTGAATCAACACATGAATCAATCAATCAATCAATCAATCAATCAACCAGCCAACCAATCAACCAATCAATCAATCAATCAATCAATCACTCAACCAACCAATCAATCAAACAATCAATCAATCAATCAATCAATCAACCAATCAATCAACCAATCAACCAACCAACCAATCAATCAATCAATCAATCAACCAACCAACCAACCAACCAACCAACCAACCAACCAATCAATCAATCAATCAATCAACCAACCATTCAGCCAATGAACCAAACAACCAATCAACCAATAATCAAGCAAGCCAGCCAGCCAACCAACCAGCCAGTCAGACGGTGAGTCATTCAGTCAGCCAGTCAGTCAAAAGGTTGTGGAACAAGCGAGGGATAATAGAATCGTAGTTTTGTGCAGGCGAAAGATGACAAACATTGCAATTTCGGTGCTTTCATGACGGCTTAGGGAACTCCTTATGAAATCTGCTTCAACCAAACAAGCTTTTCCTTCACATCACACGACTATTGTCATTTATAATAGTTTGATCCCCGTCTATCCAAACGATCCCACAGTCCCTCACTCATGCCAGTCTCTTCGCAGGGGAATAAAACTAAACGAAAATATATAGACGTGCTTCTGTTAAAGGGGCGGTATCGTGGATTGTTAGTAAATCTCTGTGAGGCAAAGCAGTCCTGTTTACCGATGGCAAACGAATAATAATAGCCAAATTTTCTTCAAAACGGCTAGTTTAGGTCACGTAAAACATTTCTTAAATGTTTTTGGTTACGCTTGGCCGAGATGAAAATGGTATCAACTTTAAAAAGTCGGGGGGGCGTTTTCAAGTTCTTCCCATGCATTTTAGATGAAATTGGTAATAACTTCCTGTGCCTCATTTTTTCTTGTAAATTTTAGGTGATTTTATCTCACTGGTAACCCAGAAGCAATTCATGAATGAAAAAGTCACTGAAAATTGACTTAGTAAGTCTTTGGTCAAAATATCAGGGAAAATGTCTATATATGGTGTCCATTTAAGCCAGCATAGACGCACAAGTACCTGTTATCCACATTGATGGTATTGTCCGGAAGATCCCTGTTACAAAAGGAGTTAGTAAGGAGCCGCTGGAATAACCACGAAGCAAATGCCATGCCGATTGCGGGTCTGTAATAAGAAACAGCATGAGATAGATAGATAGATAGATAGATAGATAGATAGATAGATAGATAGATAGATAGATAGATAGATAGATAGATAGATAGATAGATAGATATAACTTTAATTAACGAGGGTAAAGACATTGATTACTGGTCACCCAGTAGTTTTCATAATGGCCCTCCTACAATTAAAGTAATAAAACGTATCGATTAATTAATTAACTACCTATATAATTTACCAACTAAATTTACATAATGAACTACTATTAATACAATATTGATTAATTGACTACTAATGAAACTAAAAGGTTTTACAAATCTTAAAATGATCAAGAAAGGAATTCATACTACGGTAAAGTTTAAATAGGTAATTTTTAAAATTAGCATGGGAGAGTGTCCTCGAGTGTCTTCGTTCCACAAACGACAAGCGGTGAAACGTTCTAAGGCCAGGGCTCCTTTGCCTTCTGCTTATTATACTAAATCCATTAACCATGCTAGGCCTGTCCCGATTGTGCTCGTAAAATGTTGAAAAGTTGCCCACTGGAATGCCAAAGAGTTGCTAAAAAAGTTGCAAAAATCCAAAATCTTGCTGCCTAAATTCCAAAAGTTACTACCCAAATTTCTTCTTGTTTTTTTTACAAATATTAATTAAAATATTTTTCAGTTTTGTGACAACTGTAAAATCCCGTCATGCACTTACTATTTGGAAATAACTGAGGAGAAAATCACTATATTTTACCATTTTTACGAATATCACAGAAATTGTAAAATTTTTTAAGATTTTATAGGACGCACCTCAAAACTAGAGACGTTTGAACGGATTTTTAACTATGCTTTTAAAGGTGATTTCCAGTCCGTACTGCGCAGTCTCAGCATCCCAATGTTTGTGAGGCTCACACGTTGGAATTCGAATCGATGTTATTCGTTACGAGCCACTTACCTAATAGTTGAGGCATTTTAAATTCTTTTCCCAACTGTTTCTTTGATTTTTACAGCTACGAAGTTGTTTTCTCTGGTGATATCGGAAAGAACGAAGCATAAAAGCTTTGCATCAACAATGGCGGTTGACATGAACTTTGAATTTATTTCATGTAAGTGATTGCGAAACATTACATTTTGTGACGTCTTACATGAATCAAAACAAGAAACGTAAACAAACTCTTGAGACTGCGCAGTACTGACTGGAAATTACCTGTAAGTTCATAACTTGGTCTTTGTTCAAACTAAAAGCATCAAACTTGGACAAATGGCCAATGTCAACGTTTATCTTTCATTAGATGGTGCAAAATTCGTGAATTTATGGATTGGTTAAAATTTGATACTTCCCCAGCTCCCTATGTAACTCCGAAATGCCAATAGGCCTGCGAAACGTTTAACAAGTAGTGGCAGGTTCAATAATTTCGCATAAATTGACGTTTTCTATCAAATTGTTGACATTTTTTGCTTGATATGTGCTGTAAACCTATATTTTGCTCAAAAGTTGCTAAGTAAGGCAAAACTTGCTCGAGGTTGCTAGAACCACAAAAAGTTGCTCCAACACCAAAAGTTGCTTAAACGTTGCCTGGGTGGGGGGCTGGGGGTACAAAGTGCTCGGATTAGTATATGTAATCGCATGGGCCCGAGGGCAATTAAGGATTAATTTCACGCGTACTTTCAAAGTTTTCACAAAATGTGGAAAACTTTTGAAAATACAAGTGAAATTAAGCCTTAATTGCACGAGGGCACAATGCGATTACTTTTGTATCACACAAAGGGCAAAATGTTGTTTAAGGAAAAAGTTCAGAAGTCTCGCCGTCGCGTAAAGCGGTTGAAAATATAGTCGCTCGTATCAAAATAAGCACAAACAACTAACTTGTTTTCAGAACTAACGGGCAAAGCCTCTCGCAGTAGTAAGAATAACATAGCATCTGCAGTTTACAAATAAAACGTGCAACAGCTCACTTTTATCTACCTGCTTTTGCGAAGCCTTAAGCTTACTACCGTGTGAAAATACTACATCGATAAAAGTCGTAGAGAAAGTGTCCTACTGGAGTTTTGACTTTTTGAGCCTGACATTGTGCTTTCCCCTGTAAAAAGCTGTAATTACCAACAACATTTACTCACTTTCCAGGCGGATGATGAGGTTACTTGCTCTAATAAAGTGACCGATACATGTACAAAACGAAGAAATGAAATATTTGTCTCGACCGCCATAAGTTTAAGCTTATATTCCGCTTCTTGCACACCAGCCGCCTTGACTCGACGTTTTCAACCACGACTTGGAATCGAAAACTCGACTTTCTATTTTACCAAAAGCACCGTGCATTTTGCTGTGTGCCGATTGTCTTTCACTTTTTGACGAAATAGCCTCACGTAGAACACTCCGCGTTTCAAGCGGGAAAAAACTCACTGCTGATGACGGGCGCTCAGCCAAACAGGATCAAGTAATCGTGTCCTCTTGATTACCAAAGGTGCCCTCGTGATTAGGAAAAAATGCCCTCGGTCTAAGCCAATCAGCATTAGGTAATAGCCCATTTTACAGTTGTGTGCTCAGTGACCTGCAAAAATAAACGAAACTCATTTTCATAAAAGAGATTAAAAGGATCCGAATTGTTGAAACACATGGCTACCAAAATCCCGTTTCCAAGGAAACATTGAGTCACGCGAACAATGAAATGCCAATTATTGCCAGATGCGTTTTAGAACTTGGGGCTGTTTCCATGTTTATCACATACGGGGCAGAATAGCCCACTTTGCAGTTGTGTAATCAGTTATACCTGGTTTTTGAGTGGAAGCGAGGCTGGAGGTGACACAAACGTCTCTGTCTTTCTTATGCAAGTGTAGACTAGTTAGCTAAAGAAAAAACATGATAAGCATGAGAAAAGCAGTGAGGTCTGTATCAAAACAAGGTCACCTCCAGCCTCGCTTCCACTCAAAGGCCAGGTAACTGATTATGCAACTGCAAAGTGGGCTAAAACGCATCTGGCAATAATTGGCATTTCATTGTTCGCATGACTCAATGTTTCCTTGGAAACGGGATTATGGTAGCCATGTGTTTCAACAATTCGGATCCTTTTAATCTCTTTTATGAAAATGAGTTTCGTTTATTTTTGCTTTATGAACAGTAAATTACGCCATTGAGAAATCCCCCAATGTGGCTGAGTTCCAAGATGGTAGCCCTCTATATATAATTTCGCAATTTCCCCGCTGTATAATGTCATTACCACAATTTACGGACCTTAAAGAAGACAGTTTTAGAAAACGTGCTCTATACTGCCGAGTCAGTTTTTTGTTCACAGCTCACGGGTATATCACGAACCAACAAAATGACTAGCTCCCAGTTGGCTTTTTAGCTGAGTTGGTAGTGCAGTGCACCGGTATCGCAGAGGTCGTGGGTCTGAATCCGGTTCAAACCTGAATTTTTTTCAGGCTTTATTTTCACTACTGCTGAAAGTAGTTTTCATAACTGCGATGATCATTCACATATTCATTGTTTAATCCGCAGTTCAAATATACGATTTTCATATATTTATTCTCACATTATTATTCTCATAGCTTAAACAGTAGTTATGAAGTTACGAAGGGGTAGGAGGCACAAAAGTCCCGGCAAAATACGCTTAATGGCATTTGTTAGACGAGTATGGCATCAATTAAATTATATAAGCTACAAATTTGAAACGCAGCATTTTGAAACTTACAGTGATCCTTCTGCCTGCTTCAAGATTTCTTTACTGTACTTCGTGATCAAGAGTCCCAGAAGGAGACAAGGGACAAATAGAAGAAACCCCAGGAAAAGGTACCCTATAAAAAGAAAGCATATGAAACATGTATCTTTACCTTTTGAACGTAATATTAGTCACCCATGAATATTATCCGCCATAAGCTAGAGTTTGCTTGTAGCTCGGGCTGACGCTCTTTCTCGGTGGTTGTGTCTTGAAATGCAGGATACAATTATGTTGCAGAATTTCTGGGTAGTAAAACGATCAGCTCAAGTCGAGCAAACTGATATTTTCCCCAGTATATGGTTTTCTTAATAAAATTTATTTTACCAGCAAGTGTAAAGGCTATCTGGTATCCTGAGAATTTAAGGCCCGACATCTGAAACACAAAAAGTGAAAAAAAAAAAAAGAAAGAACACAAGTGTAACCATAAAATAGCATAAATCATTCGACAGAGAACTAATTGGGAGGGTCTTACACAGCTACATCACAAAACCCTCAGTTAGAGCAGTTCTACCGACAACAACACTCTTCCCACTTTTCATTTCAAACTCCCCTACAATGGGGGATTTCCCTGCTAGCAGAGGTCTCTGGCGGCGAGAAAGGAGAGAGACCTCTGCTGGTGCCCGACGAGTTCTTTCATGTAGCCGCTGACCACATTCTTGGTCGAAACTAACCGGTTTTGGAAAACCGGTTTCCGTTAAACAGGAATGCGCTTGCTCTGTTTCTATTCTCTGCTGAAAACTTCTGAGCCCACTGTACTACAATCGTAATGGCGTCTTTGACTGAAAGCAAAATGCACTTTGATCGAGCTCTTAAATCGGCCATTTCTTCCCTCAACAGTCACAATATGAAGGATATAACACCAGTACAGAAGAAAGCTATTATTGCATTCTTGAACAAACGTGATACATTCGTGTGTCTTCCGACAGGCTACGGGAAATCTTTGATTTTCCAACTGGCAATCCGCGTAGCCGCAGAGTTGTCAAGTTTGCAAGTCTACTCTCCCGAGCCACCAGTTTTGGTCGTGTCTCCGTTGAATTCCCTCATAAAGGACCAGATGTTATCGTGTGAAAGACTGGCGGAATCAAAGCTATCAAGATCGAAGGTGACTTTCCATCTCTTGAAGGTATAGAAATCGCATATGTGAGCCCGGAGCATTTGGAGCGTCGCGTAGAATTCCCGGTCACATCCGGGGCTTTAATAGGCTAAAGCCGCATTTGAGTCATGTGGTGATCTTTAAAATATGGCGAAATTTTAAGATTTTAACGACTTTGAGTGGATATTTGCCTGTTTTTGCGTTTGGTTCGTAACGATTTCTAAATGGGTACCACCGGAATTGAGGTGACGAGAATCATTATATTCAAGATCTTACCTTAGATAAACACCAGGATATCGGATCGCTCTGTTTTTTTCCGCTAAAAATCAAGCTCAATCTCGCCATTTCAGTATGGAGAAGCACGTTCGAGGACTTTCATCGAAGGATTAAGGCCAAAGTTAGCTGAGAATCCGAAGGGTACCAGTGGAAATGCTGATGTCTATCGTATACCTTCAAAGCCATCACAGCCTTTCAATCCAAGGAATATGATAAAAACTGGTTTTTTGTTTTCCTTTGCATTTAGCCTGAGCCCGTCAGGGGAGGTCCGCGCGAAGAAAACTTTCAGAAAACTTGTTGTAAAGTCGTAAACAATTTGTCACGGGTCGAGCCGCCATCTTTTTTGTTTTTCAAAGTCGTTGTCTCATGTAAGACTCCATGTATTGTCCTTTGATTCATGTATGCTTCACTTAAGTAATGTCACGGTGAAAAACGGCAAAAAAACTGACCCCCACCCCGACGGGAATTTTTTTTTGACCGCACTGGATAGGCAATTCTACGCGACGCTTTTTGTAAACATAGTTCCCGAACTCGGAGAAGGTCTTTTTCTGTTACGGCTGGTTTTACTAGTATTTGAGGAGAATAAATTTCATCTCGGACATCAGACACTTTTATTGTAGTTTGTCGTGAACTTGCAAATTTCACGAGCAAACCGGTCTGCTGAGTAAGGTCGCACGTGAAAAATACATCATTCGTTGTCAAGGGAACGCTCGCGCTTGCGCGACAGGAAACTCGTCGGGCACCGGCAGAGGTCTCTCTCCTTTCTCACCGCCAGAGACCTCTGCTAGAAGGGAATGGGGTCTCATTTCTATCATCACGCAAATACGGATACGCACTATGTTTAAACGGTATCAGTAACATTAAAACATTAAGCTTGTTTTTTCTTCTTTCAGGTTTGGCTCTCTGTTTAGTGTGAAAGATGCTATCCCTAGTATTCTACATTCAGGCGTAGTGTACACATTTTCTTGTATGAGAATGAACATACGAACTCATATATTTGAACTGCGAATTAATGAATGAATATGTGAATGCTCATCACAGTTATGAACACTACTTAAGCAGTAGTGAAAATAGAGCCTGAAAAAAAATTAAGGCTTGTAGGGGAATCGAATCCACGACCTCTGCGATACCGATGCAGTGCTCTATCAACTGAGCTAACAAGCCAACTGGGAGCTAGTCATTTAGATGGATGGTAATATACCCGTGAGTGATGAGCATATGAAAATGAATATATGAAAATCGTCATATATTTGAACTGCGGATAAAATAAAATTTTATTTTCATAACACTACTTAAAAGTAGTGTTCATAACTGCGATGATCATTCACGTATTCATTCATTACTTTTTGAAGGTAGTGAGAATAACTTTTGAGTCTTTGAATTAAATCCTAAACTGCGAGCATTCAAATAAGAGCTACTGAGCAGTACTTTCCTGCGGTGCTGTTTATCCTGCTGTACAAGGTGGTTCGAACTTAATAATAATTTAATAATAATTTAGAACTTATATAGCGCATTTTCCATGTGTATATGATCAAATGCGCTTTACAAGCAGATGAAATTGGGATTTGGAAATGTTGGTTTTTGTGGAGAGGGGAAAACCGGAGAACCCGGAGAAAAACCTCTCGGAGCAGAGAAGAGAACCAACAACAAACTCAACCCACATATGACGTCGAGCCCGGGAATCGAACCCGGGCCACATTGGTGGAAGGCGAGTGCTCTCACCACTGCGCCATCCCTGCTCCCCTCAACTTTTGATCAGTTAGTGGAAAAAATAACTTTTGATCAGTTAGTGGATAAAATCCTAATCTGCGACCATTCAAATGAAAGCTACTAAGCAATGCTTTCCTGTGGTGCTGTCTATTGTGCTGTACAAGGTGGTTCGAACTTTTGAGTCTGTGGATGTAATTCTAAAATGAGACCACTCACTAAAGAAGCTACTGGGCAGTACTTTCCTGTCGGGTACTGTTTTGAGCTGTACAATAGGAAGGCCTTGGGGTACCGCGGAATATGCAATAGGTTTTCAACTTCCTTACTGGCCATTCTATAATAGTCGTAGGAAAAGTTTTGAATTATCTCCTAACTCTATGAATGAAAATCAAAGAATTTCTGACCATTTAAGTGAGACCTGTTGTAGTTAATCCATCACTGTAGTGGTATTTAAAAGTGTAATCCAAGTCGCGATCCAAGTTTTCAATTCAAAACGAAGAAATCTTACGTTCCTTCAAACGTTTGAAGACCTACCACAGATTGTGAAGAAGAAACAAACACATTTTGGAAAAACGTCCTTTGACCTCGATACAGCTGTAGAACATTATCTCTGAAAAGAGAAAAATAAGTAAAGTAAGTAAGTAAAGTAAAATCCTCTATGTAAACACGATCAGTAGTTAAAGCAAAATTCATGCTTGGCGGGTCGACGGTGTCGTGTATTATCTATGAAAATTACAGACTTAACTAGATTTAAAACTATAAGATAATTTGGTAGTAAACACTAAAAAACGTACATGAAATATAAAAATTTATAGCTGACATAGATATTCAGGAATTTTAATAGGGATTTACATAAAAATTCAGAAATCTATGGGTCCAGTTTCACTCTTCTGTTAAATTGTTTTAAATTGTAAGAGTCATTTAAACAATCGGAAACAAAGTTCCACAGCACGGCGCCTCTAAAACGTATAGAGTTTTTCGTGAAGTGTGTTGAAAATCGTGGAACGGTAGCCTTTTTTGCCTTCTTAGGTTATATTGCCTCTTTCTCCACATAGCCTCTCCAGACTGATTCTGCGTGTTTATAATCTTCATCGGATATATGGCACTTATTCAGCTGGGAATAGAATGCATCTTTAAGGGGGAGAGTGGTTTTCCCCAATCTTCAAACGAAACCATGTAATCGTATAGATACACTGGGAGTAGGTGTAGGGGGTAGGGGGTAGGGAGTAGGGGGTAGGGGTTGGGGGTTAGGGGTAGGGGGCAGGGGGTAGGGGGTTAGGGGTAGGGTAGGGAGTAGGGGTTAGGGGTAGGGGGTAGGGGTTGGGGGTTAGGGGTAGGGGTAGGGGGCAGGGGGTTAGGGGTAGGGGGTAGGGAATAGGGGGTAGGGGTTGGGGTAGGAGTAGGGGGTAGGGGTTGGGGGTTAGGGGTAGGGGTAGGGGTAGGGAGTAGGGGGTTAGGGGTAGGGGTTAGGGGTAGGGGCTGGGGGTTAGGGGTAGGGGGTAGGAGGCAGGGGGTAGGGAGTAGGGGTTGGGTAGGTTTGTATTCCACTGTATTAATGTCGAATCCAATGATTCAATCGAACACAAATCCGCTCCCACCGGCACCCTTATTGAAAGTCTCCATAGTTTCCATTATTTTTTCAACTGCTCTTTCAAAGACTTCCCAGGGGTTGGCTCCATAGAGTATAATTTCCGGTACCCGAATGAATAAAGGGTTTTTCAATTATGGGTTCTCTTTAAATAGGCTCGGTTTAAATAGGCTCGGTTTAACCGTCTGACAATTAAGGACCATTCGAATCTCTGTATTCCGTTTATTTTTAATCAGACGAATGGTCTCTTTTTTAATGATTTTGAAGAATGTTTTGGGCTCGACTCACTTTATTCCCTTTGTGGTGTATTTTTTTTTTTCGCAAAACCCTTCAGAGCCGATTTGGGTTTTTAATTTTGGATCGATACTCCCTGGGGAGCAATTCATCGGGAATCAATTTTAACATTTTTATAAAATACTTCTTCGAAGACATTTTATTATATCTGAAATTTGTTTGTTTTTAATCTTTTAAACTTTCAGCGGCTAGAGTAGTATATTTTCCTGTGTATCTGGGACGCGATTGTTTTTTTTCCCCTAACTTTCCCATTTTCAAACCATTCTTTCTTCAATGTTTTTGCGGATTATTCTAATATTACTAACACTTTACAGTCAAATTGAGAATTTTATGCTGTTTTTCTGAGATCAATTTTTGGCCTGAAAATAGCAGGAAAATTGAGAAACATGAACATCGCGTCCCAGAACACAGGAAAAGATATTCTGACTTGCGATCAAGGAGGAAAACGAATGTCTCCAAAGATACTTGAACTTCCTTTATTATGCTTACCGGTGGCATTTCATGAAGTTAATCAACAACAAAACAGATATAAATGCGGAGAGAGCGAAACCTGCCTGAAGACTATCTGAAAGCAAAACACACAAACTTTATAACCCACGTACCATGTGAGGGGACTTTTCACACTTTTGGTCAAAACTGGTGTAAAACTGAGATCTAAGTACCTTTCTTGTATATGAAATTTAAACATCGGCTATAAGGGAGAACTAAACACGGCTAGGATTTTTTATATATGTCAACATGACCCAATGGAAGGTCCATCCTTATTATTAAACTTCAGTTCTTTAAGTTTGATTACAAAAATGAGCGATATTACACGACGTTTCGAAGTCATCTTAACTTCATTTTCAAGTGATAAATGTAACGGTCGTTTCAGGTTAGCTCAGTGTTGAGCACCGGACTACCGTGCGGGAGGTCGCGGGTTCAAACCCCGACCGGACCAACACTCAGGGTCTTTAAATAATTGAGGAGAAAGTGCTGCCTCTGTAATGACATCTGGAAATGGTTAGATTTTATAGTCTTCTCGGATAAGGATAAGGACGATAAACCGTTTACAGAACTTGACAACAACATTGGCAACCCAATACAAACGGTATTCACGAGCCCAAAAATTGGCGAGCAACTTAAAATTCTGGAGAGGAAGCCACCGGTCGTTAGCCGACAATGTGTTGTATATCAATTTAAATGTGATGTGTGCGATACAGATTATATCGGCTACACTACTTGTCATCTCCATCAGCGAATTGAAGAACACAGAGCCTCAGCCGTCGGTGCACATGTGAAAAGTTGCCACGGAATTTCAAACCCCTAGTTTTTAAAACAGTTCTCCGTTTTGGAGAAATGTCAGGGAAAGCTTGACTGTCTAATCCGCGAAATGCTTTTCATCCGTGAGTGGAAACTGAGGTTGAACACACAATCAGACTAAATTCGCAAGAAAGTATTTGTTTAGAACATTTCATCGCGCGCGCACTAATTCGTTGGCTGACGTTATAAACAACCACCTAATTTAAACCTGAAACGACCGTTACATTTATCACTTGAAAATGAAGTCAAGATGACTTCGAAACGCCGTGTAATATCACTCATTTTTGTAATCAAATGTGTTTCAAAAAGTTTTCTTTAAGTTTAAACAAATATGTTTTCAAAGTCTCCCTGATTGTTCGTTATTGCGTACGCTTTTACAATATCAAAAGAATAGATCACCGAGCCCTCGAGAGATATACGATCTTTCTAGTTAGCCCATAAACTGAAACTGCTTGCAATATAAAAATGCGAATCTATTCGATCAGAGTCCTTGTCATCGTTCTTAGGAGCAGGAACCGCGGAGACCAATTTAAAGTGGTAGGGCTAAAACAAACCCCTCCCTCTCCGCGGTCCCTGAGGAAGGAAAAGTACACAGATAAATTAGAACGTTAATCACATACTACATCGTTTTACTGTTTCAAGTTCTTTTACAGACCCGGCGCCGTCTCTGCGTTGTTCGCAATGTTGGCCCCATCGGCAAGAGCTTCGAAGCGGTACTCGACGTTGAAATAGGCGTTGTACCCGTCGTACACAACATCCCGGTCTCTCGAAAAAGAACTTCAGCCCCTTCTTCGGCTGGTGTTGCGCATTTCCCGGGAGCACGAGCGGCGTGTCGAGATTGATGCGCTCGTAGTCCACCTTCTCGAGATTTTTCGGAGATCTGAACCAAGCCATGGTGTATACGACCAAAAGAAAAATTCAAAGACGATTGGCCAAAATTTGGGTAAGCTTCCACATCGCATCTCCCCTCTGTACCCCTCGCTTCCCCAACAGCTGTCGGATTTTTTTCGCTCCCCTTTCCTCCATGTTCGGGGGCCTCGTCTCTTTGGGGGATTCCACCGACAAAACTACTTTTTGTTTCACCGGCTTCGCAACTTTCGGACCGGCATCCAAGAGCTCGTCGCGAATCACGCCCGTCCCTTTGTGCATGTAGCAATAACACCCAGCCCGCGGGTCTAAGATTTTCATCTACTTAATCGGGTTGTTCATCGAGACACAATATACAAAGAAAAAGACATTTCGAATCACGGTGGGTACCTCTCGAATCATAAGAGCCAAAGCCACGTCTGTGCCGTTGAGATCCAAAGTGTTGCTTCTTCCATCTTTGACGCGTATTCCGATAGAGTCGATCCTGCTTCCCCAACGGGGTGGAATTTGAGGCGCAGTGGCTCCTTTTTGGAGGGAAAACTGACTGGCAGGCCCACAGTTGAAACGTTGAATAAAACGTCGTTCGCCACATCGTTCACTTTCCTCGTGATCAAGCTTAAGTCACAATGGAGAAAAACCCAATCCACACCCCGCGTTATATCTGGGATCCTGTCTCCCACGAAACTTGCCGTGTCTTTCGCGGGACTTGTCGTGTCTGTCAAAACTTTTTTGTCGAAGCCCAGCAGTTCGGCGAACTCCCCGACAGAGAGGTCGAGCTCGTAGTCTTTGGGGACCCCGATCATGCACAACCCGATAAATCGTCAAATCAAAGTACAGATTGAAAATGTGTTCTTGGTCTTCTTTCACGGCAGAGGGGTCGACCAAACCTGTGTGCCTTCAAATATAAAGCGAGGTTTTCGTACCCATACATCTCATCGGGGAACGTCAAAGTTTTCCAAGCTTCGCCCTTCTTTCTCCATTTCAGCTGGTCGTTGTTGCACTGCGCCGCCATGTTTTGCCAAGAAGAGGTCATTGTGACCAGCTCATCGAGAGCGGCTTCGTAGTTCCGCGTTGGGTCGAGCTCGATCGAGGGGTGAAAATGCATCCGAAAATCGTGGGTCTTTTGGTCGTTGTGCCCCGGCTCCAGCAGCGCGAGCCGAAAGTCAATCAGCAGGTGGAGAGTCATCCTATATAGCTTTGATAAATTTTTCGCCCCTGTTCTTTTGTGAGAAAGTTGCGACTGACAAGTTGGGAAAGCAGCTGCCCAACATCTTCTCGTAGCTTGAGCGAGGTGTTTTTTGCTTTCAACAAGCCAAGCTTCACATACAGGGTGTTTATCATTTCTTCGAAGTCGTCCCCAATCCCGCTCCTTTCCATCCATTCCTCTTCCAGGATGTCATTCGCGTCCTCGTCATCCTCTTCGATTGCAGGTCTGCGAGCCGAAATTGCCTCTTCCAAAGCTGTCGTCGCTCTTTGTGTCGTGGTGGGGCGGCTTTTCTTCAAACTCTGTTTCCCTCGCTGGAGTTGGCTCGCCAAGGGGGCCTGGCTGGGGGGCAGCAACGGTTCTCCTCCTTCCTCGAGCCTTTTTATTTCTTGTCTGATGCGCGGCAAAGTCCAATTTGCGTACTGCCCGCTCTTCAATTTCTCTTGGCCACTATTCGTCATTCTCGTTGCGTGGCGTCTGAGCGTCTGCAAAGTGTTCACCCTTTGGCGGTCGCGGATGTATTCAGTCGTCTCGACCGGGGCGGTCCAGGTCTGCCGCGGAGGAATTTCGTTCCCTTCATCCACAAGCGGCGAAGGGGTTGGAGGAAACTCGGAATCTTCGTCGTCGTCAATTTCGGAAAGGGGAGATGTTGGTGCCTCCGGCTGAAACCCTTCCTGCCAGTCGAAAGGGTTAATTCGATCGAACTCCTCCATTTCGTAGTCTGGCCCCGCCACCTCAACTTCTGGGGGCGGCATTTTTCCAGCCGTTTTGTGATAGGTTTGAAAACCCGCTCCGCTTCGATTTCCCCATTGCCTTTGCAAGTTTGTCTCGTTTGAAAGCTTGCCGGATCTCGTCTTCTTGGGTCCCCAGCTCGGCTTCTGCCGCCGCTCGCTCTCGTCGCTTCTTCAAAGACAGGTTTTCTCGTGGAAGGTATATGGAGAATGAAAATTCCGAACTATAATCCCGGCTCTGCGAAAACAAATTGGCAACAAGGAGACCCGTCCATGCCCGAGGATATTTTCCGGATGCTGATCTGCGGCCCCAGCGGTTCCGGCAAGACAAACATCCTGCTGCACATGCTGTACCAGCTGTTGGAGTTCGAAAAGGTTCTGCTGTTCTCGAAGAACCTTCACCAGAACAAGTGCCAGGCCCTTCTGGATGACTTCGCCGAAAAAATCGACCCTAAGATTGGTTACGAAGTAATTGAAGCGCATGGCGGCAACATTGTTCCACTCGAGGAGCTGCCGCCCGGCAACCAGAAAATTGTCGTGTTCGACGAATTGGTTTTTGAAAAGAACCAAAACGACATAATAAACTATTTTATAAACGGCCGACACCGCAACTGCGCTGTAATCTATCTCTCCCAGGACTTTTTTAAAACCCCCAAAAACATCCGCGACAACTGCAGCCATTTCTGCATTTTCGCTTTTCTCCCAAGAGAGAACAGACGGATCGCGGCCGATCTGGGAGTAGATCCCGACCTGCTGGACCGTGCAACTGACAAAATATTTTCGTTCTTTTATTACGACAAACCGAAGAAAGAGACGAGAGTATATAGAAAGAAATGGGTTAGTTGAACGAACTTCCGGGAAGCTTTTTCAGAAGAGCGGGAGAAGGGGAACGTGGACCACCCGGCCCTCCTGGTCCGCGAGGCCAACACGGAGAGAAAGGGGATCCTGGCCCAGCAGGACCAACCGGCGCGCAAGGTCCAACTGGTCCACATGGTCCACAAGGGCCGATTGGGCCAGCAGGACCGCGAGGGGTGCGAGGGCTGCAAGGACCGCCAGGCGTACAAGGTCCGCAAGGGCTGCAAAGGCCGCAAGGCCCAACAGGTTCGGGAGATTTGAAAAAGGACGGTAGCATCGCGATGACAGGCGATCTCAACATGGGTGAGAAGCTCATTCCAAATCTGGGCTCCCCCAAAGACATTCTGGATGGAGTGAACAAAAGCCACCTCGATTCTGAAATTGCGCGGTGTCTGAAAATTGACGGTGCCAATCCCTCGTGGGCCGACCAGGACTGGGGTGGGCATCGCCTTCCCAACCTGAAAGATGTCAACTCCAGCTCCCTTCCGGGAGACGCTGTCAACAAAAAATATGTGGACGCGGGTTTGCGAAACAAATTCGACGCAATCGCGCAAACGGATTTGATGATGAACAACAACGCGATCGTCGATCTTGCTCCCCCTGTCTCCGGGACAGACGCGGTGAACAAACGATATGTTGACGAGTATTTTGTGAAAAGAGATGGCTCGAGTGCGATGTATGGGGACCTGTCGATGGCCAGCCACAAAATAAAAAATGTTGGGGCTCCAACGGGGGACAAAGATGTTGCGAACAAAGTTTATGTGGACCAAGCGCCTTTTCTTTCGCTTGCTGGCGGACAAATGGCGGGTGGGATTGAAATGCTCAACAACTAAATCGCGAACTTGGGAGACCCCGCAAATCCGAGCGATGGTGTCAACAAAAAATACGTCGATGCGGCTCATTTGACTTTTTCCGGCCACCAACCAAATCCCTTCAAGTATCTGATGCGATATATGAGTCTTCGAGTGAAAACAATATCACAGTTCTCCTTTTCGCGGCAAAGTTGGGGAGCGATTTGGATTTGAATTACAAAAAGGTCAAAACCGGCCCCGTGGTATTATTCCATGAGGTCAACAGGCAAATGTTAATGGGCATCCCCCTCAATCTTGGCGGTTTTCCCATTCTTCAGCCGAAATTGGGTGATGATATGAATTTGAATGGTTACTGGTTGGTTGGAAAAGCGGGCGGCGGGTTGGAAATAGATGATGATGGTAGAACAAAAAAGCATGGCGATTTGGATCTGAACGGGCATGGGATTCACGAGGTTCTTCGTTTTCAAGGGGGCCAAATCATGTTGCTAAAAGATTTGAACTTGAACGGAAACAGATTGTTTGGTTTCACCAATCCAAGAATTCATGGGTATTTTGACTTCAACAATACAACAGATGCAACGTGTTATTTTGCCCCGAACATACACAGATATCCAGTAGCGATCCATCCGTCGTCAATCGCCCTGACAGACATCTTTTTCATGTTGCTTGGGGGGACAGCTGGGAGAGAATACTCGATCGAAGTCAAATCGTTTACGGGCCAAGCATCCTACCATTCTTAAGTTATCACACCGTCTTTACAAAACTTTCCGCCATCCCAACAATTCAAACCATGCGGTTGTGAACTTGGCCACAAATGTGCGCGTCAACCATTTCATTGAAATGACGCTTTCAACAGTACAAAGAGTTACAAGTGATGTGAAGGGAATGGTTTGGTTCACTGTGAACTAATTCGAATGAAAAAAAGTTTCTTTCAATATAACCATTAACTCCACCCACATCGACAGCTTCCTTTGCTCATACACCTGGTGCGACTGGTGCGACAAGTGTCGCCTTGTCTGTCCATGCAAAAATCCCAAACCGAAGTGGCATGAGCGGGAGAAACTTCGCGCCGCCATGCTTACTGCACAACCAAAGGGCTCTTCTTACGACACTGTCTTCTGAATTTTTTTCTGAAAATATACAATTCGGTTACTGAAAAGAAAACCTCGGTCTCCCCTGTCAACATCTTTGACTTTAACCATATCGACCCGTCCCTTCCAAAGCACACCGTCGATATGTTGAAACGTCTCTATACTTTTTACCACAAGAAACATTGGGGCTACGAAAAGCTTTTCCGAATGTTTCAGCGCAGAAACTTGCTTTGCAACGTGGTTGCCGGAAAAGCTGTTTTGACTGGAGCTGTCGCTGGAGGAGTTACTCTGAACCCCGGCGTCATTGCCGGTCTGACCGCTTTTGGTGCTGTTGTCAAAATTGTCGCGACAGCAAAGAAATACGACAGAAGACCGAAAAGGCCAGCTTCGCGCGAGTGGAATACAAAAAGATACTGGATGCTATCCGGCTCCATCTGAGAGAACCTTTCGATGCAAAGGAGTTTCTCGACAGGCTGAAAATGATCGACGACCTCGTTTCCTACCACTGCATGGAAGTCCCCGAGTAACTTCTGGCGAAGTACGCCCAACATTTCACTGCGAACTGACAACGTTCCACCACCTGTCCAACCTTTCTTTCGCCTTTTGCCGTGTCTTTGGCTGGATTTTCTCGAAAGCTGGCGAAATTCTTGCGAGAATTTCTTTTTTGCGGGGCCAAACTTCCCCTGGGGCCGCTTCGAAGTAGTCGTGGAAGAAACAAACGTAATTTACCGACCTCTTGTTTGGTTCCGGGAAGTTCGCGAACTCGTGGATGACATTTCCCAAAAACTCCTACCGCGCCGTGCCAAACTCTCGCCCAAAGTTCAATGTATCCATCCCCAACGCACGGGTGTTGACCGCGTTAAAAATACCATGTTTTTGCAGAGTGATGCGGATGTGGTCAAAACGCAGCTTCGTGCGAGAAGAGTTGATGGTTGTCCCACCGGACACGGAGCTTCTACCCCCCAACCTCACTTGAGACCTTTGAGATTCTTCACCCATTTCTTTCCTTCATAATAACTCGTGGGGATAATTTCGTGATACATGTCAAAAAATTTTTCCCATGGTAAATCAAATCTGTGAATTTCTCCTTCTCGCAAACAAGAAATGAAAAGCACACCTGCATTTTGTGCAAACAACGATTTTCGTTTTCCCCCGTCTCCGCGTGCAAACGGGAATTCTGCATTGCCGCTCCTTATTACTTCAAAATTCATTCCTTCAAAAGGTGGTACTCAATCTGTTCCGTGTGAATACCATCCAGCAACACGTGTCGCTTGTCGTAGTAGGCGGAGAGCCCCAGCTTATGTTGCTCGTATATCATCATCCGCCCCTCTTCTATGCGAAATCCATGTTCGTTGCCAAGTCCTTGCTGCCAAGAAGGGTTGCTTTCTAACGCCTCCAAGTCAACCTGTTTTGCTTCTTCGACACCCCCTTCGCACTGAGTTTGTTTTTTCCATGTTCCTCTTCCTCTACGAAGTAACATTTTAGAGCAAAGAGCGATCATTCGCTTGCCAACACACTCCAACTTGAACAGCCCCGGCTCCCGGTTGCTCCACTTATCCCAAGCCAGCGACTGCTTCTTTTCCACCTCGAACTCTGCCCGCCGTTCGGGTTTGATCACGTCTTTCAACTTCTCTCCATTCAAGGAACGTTATAGAAACCATACATGCTCTTTCAGGAATGAACGTTACAAGAATGCAACTGAATTAAGTAAATTTATATGGAGCCTGAAGGACAGAAAAGTTAATTATGAAATCAAATGGCGTATTGTAAACAAGCAAGATCGTATTCAAACATTAACAAAAAGTGTAATTTGTGTCTGTGGGAGAAGTACTTCATTATTTGTAAACCGGAAATGGCTACCCTCAACAACAGAAATGAACTGACATCAATCTGTAGACATTCGAAAAAATTTCTATTGAATACTGTATTTGCTTAAACCAATTGTATCTTGACACGTCAAGCTAGAAGGTATTGTTCCTACTTTTCAAATGTGTATACCTTGTATGCATTCGTTATTCTCGGGCAGTTGCCTGATGATTGTTTCGAGAGAAGCATGAAACTCGGAGTAGCAAATATATGTGTTTGATCTAGTCCGTCTCCACATACTTTTTTCTATACAAAGCTCTGGTTTACCCATTGAGCACTTTTATACCCATTGAGCACTTTTATAGCAGATGAAGAGTTCACTTTTTCCTCTACTAGTTATATATATATATATGTATATATATATATATATATATATATATATATATATATATATATATATATATATATATATATATATAATAGCCAAGAACTGGAA
>JAEMWC010000649.1:282500-307500 GCA_016490735.1 Pachyseris speciosa
TAATTGAGCACAAAACAATTGTTAGTACGTTCAAATAATCATTTACTGTTTGTTTGAATTGGGTCTGCGTAAGTAAACCAAAAAAACACCAGCAGCTGCCGTCGGATGCTTGCGGTTTTATGCACTGCTGATATTTTTTGAATACCTCTACTTTGCTGTTTAACTGATTTGAAAAAAAAGGATTGGGGAGGAATAGGTCCCTTGCACTTAGACATTTCATGACCCAAACCCTCTGAATAATTATTTGAGACAATGAGGGCACTACAAACCGCAGAACATGCAGATGGGAGTTGCTGTGAATTCAAAATTTGAAAAAAGAATCATCAAAGGGATAGACTCCATATCTGTTTGAGGTTTCAAGAAATTAGAAGGGTTTGCATGGCCGCACCATTAACTGGTCAAGGTTTCTGCTGCTTCTGCTAAGAAAATTACCCATTTATAATGGCGCCCTCGCTGCGCCAGTGCTAATGCCAATGCCAATGGCATTATGTAATGTTTAATAAATGAGCAAGAGTGTTTTATCAAGTTTGAAACACGAGGCGCAGCTGAGTGTTTTAGGACTTGATGAAACATGGATTGCGAATTTATTGAACGGCTTTAAAAAATTCACTGTACATCTATCCATTCTTACACTAAAATTTAGATTTTGGGTTATTTTGGCCTAGAAAATGGGATGTAAAATTTAGCTGTGTCTTTATCAGATATAAAGACACTCACTAAAAGTTAATTTCTTTTGTATTTCCTTCATGAATTGTTAGTGAGTTTTTTGAACGTTATGTAACCATTGTCATTCTCATTGTTACCTAAATGAAGGTGGATATTGTTGGGTATCGAGACCATCAACATTTACCTACGCGAGTGGAATCATCTTTTAGTGTAAACCAAACCAGGTACAACAGAATCCAATTAATATCTTTATATGTAACAAATTTATTAATGCATTTGCGACTTAGGTGAATTTAATAAGATTTCGTTTTCCACGACAAATTATGTTACAAGGCAGGTTTCACAGCTTCTCTGCATTTTTATCAAATTTGTAGCTAAATTTTAAATTCAGTTCCTTTTTTGGGGACGGCCGGTATATACCAAAAACCCAGCAAAGACTACAGAAAAAAAAATAGAAAAGTTAACCCTTACTTGGCGGTAAAAACTGCTGCACTGAAAGTCAATAACCAGTCTAAACGAAAACCTGGATGCAAAAAAAAAAATAAATACATAAAAATAAAATAAAATAAAATTAAATAAACAACGATATGAATAATAAAAAAAAAACGTTTCATAATTGACAATACAATAGTCCTTTATCGCGGTAATTTTCCATTAAGCCTTCGATGAGGTAACAAAATTCTATTGACACTGTTAGAGGGAGCACATTAGTGTAAAATGACCAAATGTGAGAGTCACATCTCCAATATAGGGGAGATATACTTCCTCTAAGTCTAAGGATTATATAATCGTTTGGCCTCAGCTCAGTCACTAATTCTCCTTCTATGCAGTTAAGCAAGAACCATAACTAAGATATCAGAAGGTGCTAAACTGTAATATCTATGAAATACATGAAGAGCATTCTTAACTAAAAATACTTAGAGGAGTTTATTCCAGGACAATTGCTGGTAAACTGTTCAAGGTCTTTATGGTGTCTGGGAAGATGCTCCCTTTATAAGCATTTGTATTACATTTCATAAAGTTAAATTTACTTGAATGATATTGAGACAAGGACAGGTGTTGTGGGTGAATGTAGAGACGGCATTAAGGCCAGCCTAGATTTAATTGTCCTCAGTTGTAAGGTGCTTCTTTTCTTTAGAGCACTCTTTGCCTTCCTTAGTCGCCTCAAGATACGAAATTCTTATTTGTTTGTCCTAAGTCTGTGATCAAATCTAACATGGGAAATAAATTCACTGCCATCTTCTCCTAAAACTGTCAGAAGGCGACCTTAGAAAACATGAAACGACACTTGATATGTTTCTCTTACAATAAACTAGCATCTCGTGCACAAAGGAGAAGAAGAGCTCCTCACTTCCGTCTTCCTAAAGAAATCTACTCAAGCTAGCTTCTGCTATGGTGACCATCAGTGCAAATTGTCATTATATAACAACTGTTAAATTAATTGATTGTTCTAACCTAATAGCAGCATATAGAAATCCCAGAACAGCTCCAATTAGCCTGTGGTCCGTTGTGAGGCACGCAAACAACGGGAAGAATACTATTCCATAGACAAGAACCATCACCAGACTCTGAAAAACTAAAACAAAAATGTATAGAGATATAAGCATTCTATGCACAATAAAACACATTTGAAGTGATGTTAAAAGAAGAAAGTGGAAAGAATCAGCAGTTTATAATTTATGAAAAAAAAAAATACAAGGCTGTATAATATAAATAAAAAAATAACCGGAATAGTAGTTTGAAGACAGGAAAATAAGAAAGCCAAGTAACCAAACACAAACGCAAAGATTCAAGAAAAAAAATCCCCTTCACCAAATTTCTCACAACAAAGCTAGGGAGAACGGGAATACTTTTATTTCAACTCGTCGCGCAACATTGTCGCATTGCTAGTAAATATGTTTTGCCGTTTTATGTTGCAGAAAGCAGACCCATGCGTACATCGTTATCACTCCTTGAAACTTGAAAATCTGTCGAGCATAGAAGTGGTAATAACCACAACAAACAATCGCAACTTTCAATAAAGCAATGCTGCGCGATCTGCGCCTTACTGCGGCAAGAATTGATCCTCGAAATCGCCGTGGAGAATTTTAACAGGTACTTAAAGGCCCATTATCACCCTTGATGTATCGCGCACCGCGACCGTTACCCTGGAATTTCGTGTAACGCGAATTTACTCAGACTTCGAAGCCCCTGTTTTATCGCATCGTGAACATATCTCCAAATTTATGGCCGTAAATATGTTCTCTGTTTATTTTCCTTCATTTTCCTTGTGTTAAACATTTTGGCCGGTGTAAAGTCAAAAGAGTCAGTGTGGCAGTAGTCGGTTGCGATAACTTCGCAGCGTTGTTTTCAAAGCGAGGTTCAAGGAGGATTTACAGACACTCGTTGTTCAAGTGTGGTGTTATTTGCCTCGGAGTTTTCAAGAATTCGCTGATCAGCTTGTTGGAGCCGACTTACTGCGATTTGGAAACTGATTTGATGGCGAGTATTAAAAATTTTACTTGGCTGGACAACTGTTTTCCGCATGTTTGATGTTTAACCTCGACGTCAGTTTGTGTAATGGGTTCTGCGGCTTTGGTCAACTCTTCAGTGGTTTTAATCCGATTAGCTGACTTAATCGACTGCCATGCTACTATTATTTAGTTATTTTTATTTATTTGCCACACAAAGTAATAATACATAAACTGTAATTAACAATTAGATTATGAGCTTGAGATTCTATCGCGTGATAGCTGATGAGGGCGCAGCATAGAAATCACGCATAGAAATCGAGAGCGAATAATCAAGTATCCTTATCACTCCAGCCACATCCTACAAGGTTTACGTTTTCATTGCTTGTTTTATTGATATGTGGGTACTTGAGCCTGAGCATTAGCTATGCCATGCTGATGAGGCCTAACAAGGCCGAAACAGCTGTCCATGGCTGCTAATGCTTAGGCTGAATCTTTGCTTTGATAGATTTAAGGGATAATGCCCGCTACCTTGTGGCCTCAGTGCCCTTTGAGTGGCTTCAGCTTACTTGATCGCATTAATTTGTGAAGTATTCTTATAATTGTTTTAGTATAAATCTACTAGTCGTTCAAAACTAAACAAGTAAATTATCTAAATCGTCCTCGCAGACACTTCGAAAACGCGAAGAAACAGCCGCCATTTTGTTGACAACCGCTACTCACTATCTATCACAGAATAGATAGCGAGTAGCTTAGCCAATCAGAGAACGGCATTCGTGATAGAACGCTAGTAGATTTATACTAAGATTAAATAGAAAGAAAAGTGGCGAGGGGACCTAAAAAAGGATACTATAAAGAGCTTATGAGAGATAAGGCCACCTCGAGCTACGGGCTATAGGTGTTTACATGAAAAGAATCCAATGATGGCGTTAAGTCTGCGGTGATCCTTATTCGTATTTACTTATTAATATAACATTATGTAGTTTCTTAAAAGAGGAAAGGGATAGTGAGCTGATGACTTCGTTGTCAAGCGAATTGAAAAACTTTGGTCCTTGAAAAAATACTACAAACTGCTTGGCGTTAGTTCGACAATCTGCGGGGCTCACAACATAATCTTTTCGCACCAAGACCACACACTGAGGCATTTAAGAAGAATTTCTGGTATAGGGGTGCTGTTTTATGTAATAGTCTCTCGGTAGAGGCTAAACAAGGTACTAGATTAAATAATTTGCTTAATTAAATTACTGACGTTTAGGTAGGCTTTTAGTTTGAATTATTTCTCTCTTGTATTTTAATAATTAGATAATTTTATGATTGTAATGATAATTGGTTTAACTGTTATAAATTATTATATGTAATTTATTGTTAAAGTGCACGGTCCCTTAGTCCTTGGGAGAGCACTCTTTAGTGAAAAGGACCCCGTTGTTAAATAAAGCTGTGGTTGCTGTTGTTGCCTGGGAATGTCTTAGTATATAATGTCTAGTATATTATGCAACCGAAGACCGACTATAGCGTGAAACGTTCGCCTCGAAACAAAGGCATACTGATTGCACGATAAGATAAAATTTGCCTATTCTTGAATTAAACTTTGCAAAACTTCTATTTAAGAATTAATTGCAGTAAAACAAGATAAAGCTCAAAACGCAAAACTTGTACAACACCATAGAGACGGAATATATAAACAACAAAATGCAAGCGTATGCTTTCTTGTTTGAATAAATCGCGACAAGACGTCGATTGCATCATGAGAGGAAACGAAAAGTGACAACACGAAATGGAGTTCACAGCGCCAAACTTAATATATGGCGGTAAGCTAAGCTACAACTTTGAAATTAATATCGGATGTGTACTCAGTCCTGTGTACTCGCCTATTTCAGGAGTCGCAACGATTTTAATCCCACTCCTTGGTCAATATAAAACATCATTTACGCCATTTTTGCGCTTTAAGGGCCCATTAAAGTATCTTTTGATGCCGTTGCTAGGGAAAAATCAATTTGCTATAACTCTGCACATGTATGCTTCACTTGGACCAAATTTGGAAATGCCCATAGGGGGCAAATATGGGCCAGTACATGACGTCATCGGACCACGCCCAATGTCACGTGACCAGAAACAGAAAAATGCATTTTAACTAAATGGCTTAAACCTTTTACCCTCATTTTCTGTACAGTAACAATACAAAAGTCGTTTTGAAGAAATTTAAGCATGCGTTTTGGCTTATGATAAAAAATAAAAAAATGAGAATGGAAAATGTGCTTCTTTGACCACTCTTTTGAGCATAATTTTTTTGTTTTTCATTTTGTCGCAAAACCCATGCTTGAATTACAAGAAAATATGATGTTCTTTCGAATTGTTTTAAAATCCAGCAACTACATTTATCTCTCGGGGAGAAAGTCAATTTTTTCGCGGCACCGGAAGTGGCGAGCGAATTTTCAGCGGCCTGGTGCCTAAGCATTGTGGCCAGTCACATCTGTGTTTTGTTTTATCGAACAAAATTCGAATTCAGTTTCTTTTTCACAGTCACGGTGTTGTAGATTAATTAAATTACTGTTAACTAGGTTCTCAAGCGAGGCTGATGTTGTAAGGAGAAGCTGTCCATCACAAGTTTCGAGCTCACCATTATCAGCCAGGCTTTCTATCGAGTGGTTAAAGTGGTTAGCATTAATTTTTGATGTAAGAATGAAATTCTTGTGATCTAGAGCTGCTTTCAAGGATGCTCACCGTCTTTTGCTCCATGCTGTCTTGGGAGAGCTTCGTTTATTTGTGTTATATTTAAACAATGGAGTTTCTCAGGTTCGGAAGGACAGTTCACGGACACAGGTTCACAGGATCGCACAGTTTTATCGCAAGATCGGAGCGGTCAAAAAGGTCGCGGACACAGAGTTTCTTTTGAAGTTTGCAGGTGATGATAGCGCACTACTAATTTCAGTTTGTGTCTCCGCATCTTTGAGATTTCGATTTCCAACCTGACACTGGAAATCTTTTAGTGTCACCTTTTCGAGATTTCCCCATCGACATGCAACCATCGCTGCGGCTTTCTGTTTACGTCCGTACGTGGAAAACATTTTCAAGCAGAACACTCAAGTTTCAAAAATAAAGGTACGACTCACATGTTGTAAACGTAAAGCAGAAAATTCAGGGGCACCCAACGACAAGTTTCGGTAGATATCTGTTCGGTGGAGGGTAGTTCGCCTTGGGCTTTCGGTGTCGATTAAAGAGTGCACTCGGCCTAAAAGATTCGCAATGGGGAATTAATGGCCCCTGAGGTTTTCGGAAAGGTCATAACTGCTGTTTTTGGCAGTTAAAAACGTCAGCTAACATTTTCGGAGAGAAAATTATTCCCTAGAAAGTTCGTGGAAAGTTCATTTCAGCTTGAATTTTCTCAAAGGAAGATTTTGTTCCCTAACATTTTCGGGCAATTAAAACTTCAGCTAGGGAGTCCGAACAGATGAAATTTTTCTAGCTAACAAAAACATCACTTAAAACAGACTTCAAACACCGTAAGGTACTTAAAAATGCCTTTCCACAGCTTTTGGTTGATTTGGCTCATTGTATGCCCCCGAAAATCAATTAATAAAAATGTAAACAAAAGGTTTTCGATCTTGTATTTGTTGCAACGAAGCAAAAAAAGGTTACCGGCGACTTGAACGAGCCAGCGACCGGCCGACGCCGAAGAAAGCGCGCGAAAAAAATTTGGGCTGACCGGAAGTGAAATTGCACTTGGTTAGCAACCGTGTACCTTAGCAACGAGATACTTCAATGGGCCCTTAACTTTGACTGAAATTCTCGCTCTCTTCCAAGATTCCTCCGTATGCGGACTACGCGGCTGGTCCGGATGGGAACTCCGAACCGCTGGAGCGCGCGCCATCAGCCAGTGGAATTCAAAGGATTTAGGATTCGGGACCGATGAGATGCTTCAGGAACAAGATCTTAAAACAATACACACATTACTGGTCGATAATCAAGATTATAATCCGCCAACGGCAGAGAAGAAGCTAATGAAAATGGGATTCAGTAAAGAAGAATGTCAGAAAATTTATTCTCTATCGTTTGTTGCTACAAAAGAAATAAAACTTTCAATGTTTCAGTATAAAATTATTCACAACATTATTATACTTGAAACCCCAAATGGAAACTCGAAAAAATTCCGAGCTCCAGATGGGATTTGAACCCACGACCCTCCGCGATCTAGACGGACGAGTTTCCATTTGGGGTTTCAAGCATTTCTATCATTGTTGTATTTCTTATTTCACTCACTTTGGAGGTCTTGGATTACTGTACTTAACACAAATGCTGTTCTTTACAAAATGAAAAAAGTCGAGGATCCTTTCTGTCCTTATTGCACAAACGTGGAGCAAACAGTCACCCATTTATTTGTATCCTGTCCTATTGCAATTTCCTTCTGGTCCGACTTTACTGGTTGGTACCAGTGCATTTCCAAAGAAATTCTAACTCTAGGCAAGAAAGAAATCATGTACGGTATCTTGAATAATTGGTCCTTTCGGTTCAGCCCTAAACCATCTTATTCTCGTTGGTAAATACCTAATCTATTGTAAAGCAATGTCAGTTTTCTTTTTGCTGATTTTAAATCGTTATTACATCTAAAGATTGAAATAGAAAAATACATAGCATTCAGCTCAAACAAATGCAGCACTTTTTACGAGAAGTGGGCCAAATTCTTAAATGAACACCTAATTACAATGTTATTGATTGTATAGTTTTTTTTTGTAGTATAATAGTTAGAATTTGTAAAATGGGATTCATTGTAAGCTTTGTTACATGTAGTTAACAATTTAGTATATATGCCTTGTAACTCCGATCTTCTTGCGTCACTTGTATTGTATGTAATTAAATACCACAGCTTTGTATTGTGTGTTTGACTGTAAAAGAAAGAACTTCGTTACAAACAAAATCTTAGTGTTTAAAAACGATTACGGCATCGGGTAGAATAAGCACTAAAATAGTGATACAACCTCGTTAGCCGAGTAATATGGCAATATTGAACCCTAACTACAGTCATGCGAGAACCTTTCTTCGAAACGATTATCTTTTGCAGACTTTTGTGCGTGAGTCTCGTCGCTTTAATAAATCTACAGTGAGCTAAGAAAATTAATTATTTTCCGATTTCAGCTCATGACGATCCGTTGGTTTTTTGCTCTTGAGAGGAGACGGACGTGGAAACTCAAATTTACACAGTTTGCTGCAAAATGTTCATTACTATTTTTTTGACGTCCTGACGTTCCTGGTTTTGGATTTACTTTTCGTTAATTTTTCTTGGAAACGTTACCATCACCATGATATACCTCTCTTAAGCCACTGGAAAATATTTTGACCAGGTATGATCATAATTTTAGCAAGAAATTCTCCAAGAATTTGTAAGCGGCCTTTTTGACCATCTGAACCGGATTATCGATTAATACATAGGATGTAGTCGAAGTCAAGCTGAATCATAAAAAAACGAAATAAATTTAAGAAAGTTAAAATTTTACCCATAGTAGTAATAGCTCATTTGGCCTATTTCTGAAAGGAATTTTAACCAACAAATGGGTAAAACTTTCAGTTTCTCAAATTGTATTTTATTGCTTTCTTATGATTCGGGTTGACTCGAGTCGATCCAAGTTGATCCGACCCGAACTGGCGGTCCGCGTTGATCCGGCCGTTGATCCGGCCCAAGAGTTCATTGCTTGATCCTAAAGGAACTGGCACTAGTAAAAAAAATGGCGGGTAAACGCCACGGAGAAATGTTGTAAGGCTTACTTCACTTGGCCTATTTCTGAAGAAAAATGTAACCTACAAATGGGTAAAACTTTCAGTTTTTGTAATTTTATTTCTTTTTATTTATTTTTTTTTTATCATCCAAGTTGATCCGACCCAGACTGACTGGCGGTCCGAGTTGATCCGGTCTGACTTTTGCGCCTGCCTGCCTGTTTTGTTGTTGTTTGCTTTTTGTTTGTTTTTTTTCTGATTAACGCTTAATGTAAAGCGATTTTGCAATTTCACAAGGAAACATTTTTGTTGAAGAGCAAACGATGAGTGCCTCCTAATGATTAACATGTTAATCATAAAAATTACAATTTCCTCGATTGTGATTGGTTTAAAAAACTCCTATTTTCCACTAAATCACGTGCCAAGTTGTTATCGGACAGTTTGTTATTGGACAGTTTGTTATCGGACAGTTCAATAAGCCTATCACATTCAAAGTAGTATTTTAAATCACCCAATCACATTCAAAGTTGTAGTTTAAATCGACCAATCACAACCTTGGTTACAATCACTATACATTTTGATCGTAGTCAATTTCAGAGCGACATTAAACAATTTACGCCTCCTTTGTCAGCCTTTTAATGCAAAATTTCCTTCCCTTTTATAACTTGGCTCTTCCTCTTTTCTCGGAAATTGTAATTTTTATGATTAATTGGTAATAAGACTTCGTGTCGTCCAATTCGGTCTGTAATCATACTCGTGATAAACAAATCGGACTCCCGCTGCGCGGTCGCCCGATTTTGTTATCACTCGTATGATTACAGACCGAATTGGACTCCACTCAGTCCTATTGCTATTACTTAAAATTCGGTCACATGTACAACTTACGACTTGATGGTGCAATCGTTTGAGAACCAGAATATACGACGCCATGCCTAAGGTCGGTTGTTCGAGTCCCTGTTAAGTTTGAACTCCTGTTTTTTTTCTTTCTTTTCCTTTCAACTTGTTTTCCTTTTTTCTTTCTTGTCAGCGCTTAAGCTGTAAAGCGATTTTATAATTTGACACGGAAACATGTTAATAATTCCGGTTGGATATTCGCTAGTTGCTGAACACGAAACCGCAAGCCTAAACAGCCTGTGAAGATTGAACCGATCCAAAATTAAACGTCCACGCATTGTTTCCCAACGGTAGTGGCTACGAACCCTTCAGAAGTCAAGAACTATCTCTCCTTCTTTCTTTATTTAACAAGAGTCGAGAACTATCTCTCCTTCTTTCTTTAATTATCTCCGGAGTTATTTATTTGGCCGAGCGGGAGTCTGGAGCAAGTGACGACCGGTTAGCTCAGTGGTTGAGCACCGGACTACCGTGCGGGAGGTCGCGGGTTCAAACCTCGGCCGGACCAACACTCAGGGTCTTTAAATAACTGAGGAGAAAGTGCTGCCTTTGTAATGATATCTGTAAATGGTTAGACTTTCTAGTCTTCTCGGATAAGGACGATAAACCGTAGGCCCCGTCTCACAACTCTTCATAATTGATTCTGTGGGACGTTAAAGAACCCACGCACTGTTCGAAAAGAGTAGGGGACGTAGTCCCCGGTGTGGTGGTCTATCTCTACGGGGAGGGATTTGCAGTTACGGGCCTACAGTAATTGGCGTACGCTGTTGTAGTGTCCCTGCCAGGTCTCTGGCGAAGCTAATAAAATAAAAAAATAGAAGTGTATTACAAGAAGCGGCTCTTCGCCAGATCGACGAGCGCTTAACAATTCATATTTGTTGTATGGCTTATACTTTGAAAAGATAACCTAATTAAACATTCACTGCTTACCCTTCACCCAAGGAGGACCAGTCAAGGAAATTAAGCCAACATCGACACCGTCAACGAAAGCATGTATGAAAAGACTTGCACACGTGCTGGCAGTGGCACCAAAGGTAGCAGCAATGGTGAATCTATTGTGCTTACTGAAAAAGTTCACTGGTCTGAAAAGGAAAACACTTTCAATCAACAAATAAACTTGAAACATACACTTGTGTGGCAAGGAGAACAAATATGTTGATAAAACATGCACGACCATGATGATTGACCAGAAAGGAGTCGAAAGATTTAAACACCCGCAATTGTCCCGTTGTCAACCTTTCCTTAGGAAGAATTCCGCAATTCTCGCATGCCTATGGCCAAAAAAGCGGCTCTAGCACGTAACCTGCACAAGGTTTTATAACTGCAGCGTCATGAAATGTGGACTGAGCAGTCACCCCAGCTAAAGTTTCAAACTACAACACAAACAATTTTCCAAAGTTTCAATCTTTCTATGCAAATCTGCAAATACTGAACCCCATCCGATTTGCCTTTCGGTGAACACAGGGGCGTGACAATGCAACCACCATTTTTTTTCTTTTTTGCCACAAAGACCCAAGCTGCAGGTAATATGACAATTTTTCTAGCTGGGAATTGGGGATATATAATTTTGTCGTTCCCTCCTGGTCCTAAAATAAATATTAAGAGAACGCTCGCCATGGTGGTAGAGCGCTGCACCGATATCCTAGAGGTCATGGGTTCGAATACCACAAAAGCCTGAATTTTTTTCAGGCTTTCGTTTTGCTACTACTTAAGTATTGTTCATAACTGCGACGTTCTTTCAAATCTTCAGTAACTGAATAATAATAACAATAATAATAATAATTTAATGATTTATATAACGTAACGCTTTACAACAGTAATAATTACACAATGTTAATTAACAATGATTAAAAAGTAAATGATATTTTACAACTCAGTATACTAATTTGCTCAATCAAAACAAGGAAAGAGAATTGTATTACATAACGTGACTACAAAGCTAAAATAAAGTATTATTTACAATAGAACTATGCTATCAATAGAAACGAAACTTGGCAATTACATGCATGCTTGTTTAAATAGATATGTTTTAAGCTGACTCTTGAAGACATCAACACTTTTAGCCTCTCTTACTGAGACAGGTAATTCGTTCCAAAGTTTGGGACCCGCAATGGAGATAGCCTGCACGCAGGCGGTTGGATGGTCGAAAAAAACCGGAATTCGTAATGCCGTCGCCATCTTGGATTCGCGCGGCTTAGTCTGGGCCGAGTTGAGGGTTGACAAAGCGACCCTCAACTCGGCCCAGACTAAGCCGCGCGAATCCAAGATGGCGACGGCATTACGAATTCCGGTTTTTTTCGACCATCCAACCGCCTGCGTGCAGGCTACAATGGAGAAGGCTCTATCACCATATGTGACTGCCCTCGATCTAGCAACAGTAAGAAGTTCTTGAACATGATCGTAATGTGCGGCCATAACAACGTCGATTCAGCAGAACCGATAAATAACTAGGAGTAAAACCCAGTGACTGAGTGATTTATAAATCAATCATAGAATCTTAAAAATAATACGAGGAGGAACAGGTAGCCAGTTAAGCCTTTTAGGAACTGCTGAATAACGTAGTCTTTTCTTTAAATGCCATACGCACTTGCTCATTCTTTCGATATTTATCTCTTACTTATTTAACTTACACCAGTAGCCCTGGGCGTCCATTACAATACTCAAGTTTCCAGTTTTTGCGCTTCTCCAGACTTGCCAAAATCAAAATGATAGCAAGCTGCAAAAAAATACAAACAAACAAAATTAAAAAGAAGCAGCTATTGAAGTTGTTATATCATATTGCAAGCTGGAAGGGGATTGACTGAATTAAAAGTAGTACTTTTTATCAAAGAATGTGTAATGTTTAACTTTTCATGTATATATCAAATTATCAATTTAGAAAGTAAACTAATAGTAATCAGGGATTAGCAAGTGCGTTCGAATGTTGGTCATGGGAAATTTGTGACCGCAATAGGTCAGAGTACAATGACTCAAATGATCATCTGTTTTTTTTTTCTCGTGTACTCTCTGTCACAGATGGCATCTCACAGGACGATAACACACGCCATATTCTCTTCTTTTTAGATAGAATAACGCACTTTCTGTACACGTCGGAAGCAGTAAACAAGTTCTTGATCAGGCTTCGTTGTATTAGACCTACGAAATTTTCAAAAAGACATTGCATTTACTTCCAAAAAGGATTGAGTTTAAACTTAATAATAAAGATAATAATAATAAAAAAGATAATAATAAAGATTGTTGTTGTTGTTGTTCTTAGCGAGTAGAGCAAACTTGACGAGGAGATGACATGGCAGACGAACTGCAGTGGAAGAAAAAACATGCGCAGACATTCTGATGCTTTTAGATGCGCGGCACCTTGGCCGTGGAGTGTATGACGTATTTTCGGTACCTGATCTAGCCTAAAAATCGAGATTCTTTCTGCTAAATGCTTGTGCCCAGGCTTCGCGCGTTCAGTTGAGGTTGCGTTCTCCTGACGTCGAACACAATAAATGTTGAAAGTGAAAGTCAAGGAAAATTTAAGTATTGCAATTGTTGGCTTGTGTAAGGTATACTTTAACAGGACTGGGACTGGCATGGCGGCCGAGTGAACACGTTTCACCGAGCTCCTACTTTTGGTCGCTTTTGAAAGTCTGAATGTAAAATTTTCATGCCACCGAAGCGAAAGGATAGACCGTCACCATCGCCACCATCACTCAAAGAGTCAAATAAGTCACCAGACGAAAAACGATCGAGAGCCGAGTGTGACAAAGTTTTAGAAGCTCTCGACATGGCAGAGAACCTGGGTGTTAAAATCGAAGCAATTCTGGAAAAGTTACAAAAGCTGGACGTTATCGAGCTTCAGCTAAACGAGGTTCATGCAAAAGTAGCCAACATCGAAGAGACAGTAAGTAGATTAGACTCAGAGGTTCAAGTTTTAAAGACAAAAAAAGATAGAAAAGAATGTGGAGGAATTAGAAGAAGGCTTCCAATACAACGAAGAAGATGTACGCGACCTACAACATGACAACAAGAAACTTGAGCATGAAGTGTACGACTTGAAGAAACAGCTCTTGTACATGGAGACCTACTCCAGACGAGAAAATCTTAAATTCTTCGGCTTACCAGAGAATACCGAATCCACCAGCAGTGATATGGACCAAGGATCACAGCAGCGAGTCGCACCAGAGAACACTAAAGAAGTTGTATACCAATTCATGGAAGAGAAACTAAAGATTGATCACCCCCGCGAGAAAATTGAATTCCAGAGAATACACCGCTTGGGTAAGCCAAAACCACTTAAACCTCGTCCAATAATAGCACGATTTCTTCGGTATTCTGACAGAGAGCTTGTAATGGACCATGCACGTAAACACCTCAAAGGGCATCACGACTTTCATGTCTTCGAGGACATCCCGAAGGACTTATATGAGCTACGCAAACAGCAAGTGAAAAAACTCAAAGAAGCCAGAGAGAGAGAGGTCACACGGCGTACTTTAGCAAAGCAAACCCGGACAAACTATTCGTCAACGGCAAATATGTTGCTCCAGAGCAGCCCTTGCAGTAACTTTGACTGGATGTGTATATCCTTTTTGCGAATTGTTGAATTTCTGTTATTTTATTGTTTTGTTTTTCAAAATATTCTGCCACCATAATAAGGAGCCTTGAAATAGCTGATATCGTGTTCCAATTTCCATAGCTGGTGCCGGATAGATCATTTTTCAATCTGTAATGCCTTTTCCCAGACTTATTTTGGTCTTTTTAGTCGTATGTGTGTGTGTATATATCTGTGTTTGTTTATACTTTTTTCCGTCCTCCTATATTTGTCTGTTCGTGTCAAAAACTATCGCCTCGCTTTTCAAGATGCTAACGCTTTTGCATATCTTTACCGCTTCAACAGTCCTACCAATAGTATTTATCCGAATTGCATTACAATCATCACTTTGCTGAAGATTTTGTGATCTGTTCTTTAAATGTGAGAGGGCTGTCAAACACCATTAAAAGGCGTGAGATCTTTCGGTGGCTCAAACTGAAAAGCTATGCAATTTATTTTCTTCAAGAAGTCCATTGTACTAAAGAGAAAGAGAACTGGTGGACTTCAGAATGGGGCTTTTCAGCTATTTTTAGCAGCTTTTCAAGTGCAAGTGCCGGAACTTGTATTCTTTTTAATAACAATTTTGAATTCCAAATTCTTAAACAATTTTCCGATCCAGAGGGAAGACTCGTTATAGCGGACATCAAAACGGAAGGAAAAATTTTGACTCTAGTAAATATCTATGCGCCAAATGACGACAACCCTACCTTTTTTAAGAATGTGCTAAGCCAGCTTCTCTCTTTCAACTGCGGAGAGATAGTTCTCGGAGGTGATTATAATTTAGCTCTGGAGGTTGAAAAAGACAAAATAGGAGGAAACCCTACAACTCATAAAAACTCGTTAAAAGAAGTTTTGTACATCGCCAATTTGTTAGATTTAGTAGATATTTGGCGCATCTTCAATCCAGATGCTAAAAGGTTTACCTGGAGGAGGAGGAAACCCGACATACACTGCCGCTTAGATTTCTTTTTGACTAGCTGTAGTCTAAGTACAATAATTACCAAAGCAGACATTTTACCTGGCTTCAAAACTGATCATTCCCTTATAACACTACACCTCACAAACAATACAAATCCCAGGGGTCCAGGTTTCTGGAAACTAAATACCTCCCTTTTGTTAGAAAGTGAATATGTAAATTTGATCAAGGGAACAATTAATGAAGTAGCGAATGACTACAAAAATGACACTGAAGTTGACGCTATTCTCCTCTGGGACACTATGAAATTACAAATTCGATCAAGCTCGCTTTACTATGCTAAGAAAAAAAAAGCCAAAATGAAATCACAGGAAACCAATTTAGAGGCCGATATATTAGCTCTTCAAAAGAGGCTGGAAGAAAATAACGTTTCAGAAACAGAAAAAACAGACATATTAAATGAATTAGATGTTAAAATTCTCCAAAAAGAAGAGATTTCCAAACATAAAATCCAGGGCACGATTATAAGATCTAAGTCTCGCTGGTATAATGAAGGAGAGAAAAATACGAAATATTTTCTGAATTTGGAAAAAAGACATTTTAATAAAAAAAAAACCATTAAGAGCCTTCAACTCGCTGACAATAGTGTCATTAACTCAGACAGTGAAATATTGAAAGAGGCAGAATCCTTCTACCGACAACTTTATTCTTCTTGTAGTCCACAAGCTGATGATATGTACGAGGACATCTTCTTTCCAGAAGGAAACACTATGATGCTAGATGAACAGGAACAAAATAAATGTGAAGGTCTACTGACTGAAGTTGAATGCCTAGAAAGTTTAAAATCAATGGAACCAAACAAAAGTCCTGGAAGCGATGGCCTCCCAGCCGAATTCTACAAGGTTTTCTGGAATGACATACATCACTACCTATTAAACGCATTAAATTGTGCATATGCAAAAGGCCTTCTATCAATTACTCAAAGAAGAGGATTAATCACGCTTTTACCAAAAAAGAACAAACCGGCCATTTTTTTAAAGAACTGGAGACCAATTACCCTTTTAAACTGTGATTACAAAATTGCGACCAAATCTATTGCTAGTCGAATACGTAAAGTTCTACCAAAGATTATTAACTACGACCAAACCGGCTTTTTAAAAAAGCGTTTTATTGGAGAGAACATTAGGCTTCTAGATAGTATTATAAATTACACAAATACTGAACAGATCCCTGGCCTCTTATTATTCGTCGACTTCGAGAAAGCCTTCGATAGTGTAGAGTGGAGTTTTATTGAGAAAAGCCTAAAATATTATAAGTTTGGACCATCCATGGTTGCGTGGATAAAACTATTTTACACCGATATTAGCAGCTGCATCCAAAACAATGGCTGGGCCTCGGAGTTCTTCACATTAAGTCGTGGTGTGAGACAGGGCTGCCCTCTTTCCCCATATTTGTTCATTTTATGCGCAGAAATATTGGGTAGCACAGTAAGAAATGATAACGAGGTTCATGGAATCAAGATCTTGGGTACCGAATGCAAAATTTCGCAATACGCAGATGATACAACGATGATCTTAGATGGCTCACAATCCTCATTTTCAAGAACTTTACACTTGTTTGACGCATTTGGCTCTATATCCGGCTTAAAAGTTAATTACGATAAAACGGAAGCCCTCTGGATCGGCTCATTCAAAAACTCAAACGCTATCTTGTCTTCTAACAAACATATAACATGGGCTAAAGGAAAAGTCTACGCCTTAGGAGTCTGGTTTTTGACTTTAGAAGAGAACGCTTTTTATGTTAATTTTTCCGAAAAAATTGTGAGAATAAAAAACATTCTAAATAGCTGGTCTGCTAGAAGATTAACTCTTCTAGGTAAAATTACGATTATAAAATCTTTAGCAGTATCTCATATTGTGTATGTTCTATCTTCTCTCTCAACGCATCAGGGTGCACTTAAAGAAATTAATACTCTTCTGTATGATTTTCTCTGGAACAGCAAAGGGGACAAAATTAAGAGAACGGAAATGATCAATGATTATGATAAAGGAGGCCTTAAGATGATAGATATTCAAAGTTTTAACAAATCTCTAAAAATGAAGTGGGTACAAGGCTACTTAGATAACGACAATCATGGTAAATGGAAGCTTTTTGTAGACTTTCATCTCCAGAAGCATGGAGTTAACCTCCATAAAAATTGAAAAGAAGATAGCTCTGGATAGTAACACCCTTATTTCCTTTAAAAAGAAGTGGAACCCATTGAAGGACGCCCTCCAGTACTAAAATAATTAATTATAATTTTAGGAATTAATTATAAAGGTTGCTAGCTACTAGAAGTAAGCGGTTTTTTGTAATGTTGCTAGGTTAGTAGTGAAAGATGTTGTATTTTACAGCGTTAGCAGAACGGTATCCTTGTAATGTAATGTAATGTAATGTAAGAATCGCATGGTAAAGATAGTGTAAGTAGTAGAGTAAATATTGTATTGTACTGTAAGTACAGTAAGTGTTGTATCGTATCGTAAGTGGAGTAAGTACTGTGTCATATTCTATAAGTAGGGTAAGTACAATGTAAGTAACTATGTGTTCTTGCAATTAAAAAAAAAAAAAAGGTATACTTTAACAAAAACGTTGCCAAGTTTGGTGGCTTTTGCCCATCAGAAGCTAGCCCTTATCGTCACCAAAACAAAAGCAGTGCTATCTTATACGAAATATATGGAAATTTGGTGTAACATGAAGTACCCAAATTCAGAGTTACGTTCCAGCGAGGCCTGGAACCGAGGGTACATGATCACCCCAGTAAAGAAATTGGGCCGAGCGAGACCAAGCACCAATTTATTTGAAAACAAACATGGCCACCGAAGGTCCTAGCCTCCTTCGCTGCCGTTGTTTGTGTCGGTCCTATTCTCCCTCCCCACCAACGTCTGCTGAACCGAGCCGGACATTCCATTCCAGGAACTGACCAATCACATGGCGGCTTTTAAATTTCGTTGGCTAAGTTCTCGTGGCCTCTTCGCGACCGTTGTTTGTGTCCGTTCTATTCTCCCTCCTGATTGGATACTCAGACACAATGGGAATGGAATGTTCGGCTCGGTTCAGCAGACATTGATGGGGAGGGAAAATAGGACCAACACAAATAACGGCTGCGAAGGAGACTACCGAAGGCCCCCGATGGCTTTTCGCCACAAAGCATCCATAAAGCCAGGTATCTCCACTTTTAGATCGTTAGTGCGCTCATTTGCTACTTGTGAGACTAAATGGGATAATATAAGGTATTGTGGCTGACGACCTTGCTTAAACCAAGTGTAGAAAGCGTGGAAAAGTCGGGGAAAACAGCTCATGCCAGTTTTATAGCCTGCGTATGTTACACTGCATAACTTGACAAGAAAAGCTCTTCATCCGATCACTAAATAAGGCGAGAATTTTCCTTTTTGGTAATTGGAGAGGATCATAACTTTTTTTAGGCCTTCTAGTAAGGAAGTCTACATCCGTGAATACGCTGATAGATTTGCCCTACCTCGATCAACATGAATGTTATAATTTCTAGTTTAAATATTTTGTATCTATTTTATTCAAATAAAGCAGCTTTGAAGCTATAAAGTCATATGAAGATTCGGTGGCCATGCACGTATAGGCAGTGTTTAATAAACTGTTTTCGAGTTGGTTATGAACACAGATGTACGTGATTTTTCCCCGTTTATGAATTCAACAGGAAGGTGAAGTAAAATTTAGCACCTCTGTGGAGAAACGTTTTGGTCAATTACAAGTTTTCAGCTGGGTAACTGGAATGCACCACCTAGTTGTGATGGTTCCTTGTTTTATGAGTATAATAAAAATGGACTGCTTTCAGAGATAACTGCTAGCTTACTTTAACTGCACTTGACAGCTTAAACTCATGCTTAAACTCATGCAAACTGATCTTCAAGGAAACATTTGATCCCTTCCCAAATGGAATCTGCCACTTTATAGAGGAATAGGCAACTATACAAGTTTCTGCTTGTGTGTAAAGACTCTGGCCCTCTCATTCCGTCGGAAGGAAATGAAACGACCAAAACACCAGCAGACTGTGGTGTTAACACAAAATTTAATTTCATAGAAAATGTTGGTCAAAATGATGCGGTGATAGTGGTGTTGAGAGGGCTGTTGCATTGTTTGCCATTCCAATTTGGGCAATTTGTTTTCAAGACCAAAAAATGTGAGGCTAGTCACTTTGGGTTTAATTAAAAGCCATTGTTTCAAGTGTGTCAACGTTTCTTGACGCAAAATGTAAGGCAAGCAAATCAATATTAAAGAGCCACTTGAGACATTCGTATTAACTCCACTAACAAACACGGAATATTAATTAAACTGACGTATTCAACAACACCATACAAGCTTTGGAGGAAGGTTTACTGCAATTTCATTTTACATAGCGGCGTCTTCGACCAGCTTAGCGTACGCTTGTGATATAAAGCTATCCCAAGAAGAAATTAAGAGCCTTCGGAATGACAATCACACAGCTTCAGGAAAGCCCAGCGATAGAACGTAATGTTACTCAATACATGGACTCACTCAATCGTTAATTTGGAGTCACAAAACAAACAGAAAACTCTCTCATCGTCTTTGTTCGTTCTTCTTAGGGTACCTTCTAGAGAAAAGGCGCATTTTAAAATTTTCTATGATGTCAGTGAAAGTGACTCTTGAAGAGTTACTCAAGAAAGGTCATTACCAGAAATCGGCGACGTTTTGCTCCCGCGCGATTGCACGCTAGACACGCGAGTTTCCAAGATGGCGGCTTTTGAGCGAAGGCGTCGAGAGCGACTAAATTAATTAAAGCAATTCTTTACACCAGCGGACTTATGCAAATAGGCTTGGTTTCTAAGTGAAACTAAATAATGTCAATAATGGCTAGCGAGTATTGAGAACGAGCAGAAACTCTAACTTTATTTCTGGCCTTCGATCAGTCTCAGGGGAATGCTTTGCTCGATGAAGCCTAACATCGACTGGCTGCGAATTTTGCACTTTTTTTGTGATTTTGTCTGGACTTATCCTTCACACAACCGCTTAAAAGCGGCTATATTGAAAAGCTCATTCCCTAGTGTTCCCTCATTCCGCTCGGACGTGCGGAAGATTGTCAGAACGAGGAAATACATTGCAAAATTTGTATTAAAGGTGAGTAATTTTACTAAAATCTGACTAAAATGGTGACTGTATAGGAGTCAGTAACCGAGGTTTTTCAATTGAAAATTGTCTAAAGTTTTTAACGTTTTCAGTCTGAAAGACAACAAAGAACACTCCGTTAATGGTTTAGTTTTTATATGTGAGTGCGGAAAATAAGCAGCATTGCCACCGGTAAATTTATCTGAAATTTTCTGTTGAAATTCATCATTCTTTAGTAACTCCGGCGGCCATTTTAAAGGCCGCGTGACGCATGAATAAATTATCTCCTGATAAACGTGACGCGGATTTCTGGTAATGTCAAAGAAAAGACTCAAGAAAGATTCAGTAATCTTACAGTACTCAATACTCACAAAGACAGAACAGAAAATCTTTGCCTTGTTGAAGTGGCAAATGAATTTGTTGGTCTTAACGACAATCGAAAATAAGGAATTTCGGTACATTCAGAGAATCCGATTTCGTGACAGTAAGCGAAATAAATGAACCAAAATTATGATTACTCTACCTCCGTTTACTGTTTGCGTTTATAACATAACTAAAGAAAAGCGCGCGCTCTGATTGGTCAATTAACCATTTACTATTTGCCCATGGGTGAACGCTGTTGATGTGTGCGCTGTTTATAAACGAAAATTTCGCTTTTTTGGGGGCGAGATTTTACGAAATTTGTATCGTTTCAATCGTCATAGTGTCTACCGAATTATTAAGCCGTCGCTATTTCTGTGAATGAAGTTTCGCGCGCCTGTTTTTCTTGTTCATGTTAGTTAGTGCACTATAATGGGACTTTGCTTTCTCTACGATGTTTATGTTATGTTACAGTGTATGTTATAAAACAAATGGTAAACGGATCGGCGTGCACTATTGAGTTATGGATGCACTTGGGAGGTATGCTAAGCACTCAAGAAGCTACAGTCGCTCTCGGCTACGCCTCGAGTGACTCTTACGCTTCTCTCATGCTTAGCAACCCCCGCGTGCACCATAACTCAATAGTGCACGCCGATCCGTTTACCATTTGTTAATAAGTGTGATTACAAAGCTTATTTTGTCACTAACGTCTTTCTCTAAATGTTTGAATTGAGTTGAAAAGTGTAGAAAACGATATCACTTGATTTTTTGAGTTAATAAAATATGTTAACTGTTGGACAAAGCTTACGAATTTTCCGAAATTATATGCATTTTAATTATTTTTAGAGTTAGTCCCCTCCCCTCACTTAAAAACGCGGGAGCGCCCCCCCCCCCCCCACCTCCCTCCCCCACTTTAAAAACTGCTCCGCGGGCCCTGCCGGGCATAAAACATCTCCGAGTGACTTCTCCACAGTAGTCGCAATTCAACATGGCGGACATGACAAGACGGTTCAGTTAATTTTGTGCATGCTTATTAGGACTCTCGGATGATTGACAGATTTTTTATTATAACATAACTAAAAAAAAGCGCGCGCTCTGATTGGTCAATTAACCATTTACTATTTGCCCATGGGTGAACGCTGTTGACGTGTGCGCTGTTTATAAACTAAAATTTCGCTTTTGTTGGGCGAGATTTTACGAAATTTGTATCGTTTCAATCGTCATAGTGTCTACCGAAGTATTAAGCCGTTGCAATTTCTGTGAATGAAGTTTCGCGCGCCTGTTTTTCTTGGTCATGTTACTTAGTGCAATAAAATGGGACTTTGCTTTCTCTACGATGCTTATGTTATGTTATAAATCAAATGGTAAACGTATCAGCGTGCACTATTGAGTTATGGATGCACTTGGGAGGTATGCTAAGCACTCAAGAAGCTAGAGTCGCTCTCGGCTACGCCTCGAGCGACTCTTACGCTTCTCTCGTGCTTAGCAACCCCCCGCGTGCACCATAACTCAATAGTGCACGCCGATCCGTTTACCATTTGTTAATGGGGAGGCGAAAAGCGGCAAGATCTAAGATAGCTGCTGGCCTAGCCTGACTGTAAACAACGAAAGTTTCGCCGTCTAACTTCATTAATTCTCGCGTATTTTTTTGTTTGAACGGGTAAGAATCGGCGTTAGGATGTTAAAAATAGCGAAATGTGTTAGCTGCCTTTGCCTAACTTACTACGAGATATGTTTGTTACTTGTCTAATTTCTCTACCTTCTCCAAGAATCTTCGATAACTTGTAATGTTTTGATGTTTTGTGGTTTTTGAACCGTGGTCAATTCCTGTTGCTGCTCTAAACTATCAGTTTCGTACTCCTTTCTGTTTTTTTTTTATACGGAAATGTATTAGCATTTTTTTTTACACTCCTACGAGATATTTTTTACTTGTCTAGTCTATCCACCTTCTCCATAAATCTTCGAAGAAACGTACTTTTCTTACTTTGTTTTCTTGCAGTGTTTTGCTGTTTTGTGGTTTTTTTTTAATCACGGTCAATTCCTGTTGGCTGCTATAAACGATCAGGTTCGTACTCCCTTTTGTCTTTTCTACGGATGTTTATGTTAAATTGCTTAGCACTTTTTCTAGCTTACTACGAGATATGTTTGTTACTAGTCTAATCTCTCCACCTTCCCCAAGAATCTTCGAACAAACATATGCATCGTACTTTGTTTCGTTCAATGTTTCGTTTTTGATCCGCTTTGAATTCCTTTACGCTTTCATCTTAAAGTAGTTTGGACTCGAGAATGTTTGTTTGTTTGTTTGTTTTTTCCAAAAGTTTGCTATCGAAGAGTTCCTAAAGATCGTAAAACCCTTCGATTTCCTTGCTGATACTTATTTTCTTTTTTGACGTAAAATTGGCCCAAGGATGAAGGAAAGCCATGTGAAGTTGCTCAATGCCAGTAAGAAATAATAATCGTGGAGTTCCGCTTTTATTAGGCTTGGCTAAATATATATTATAGTTTACTTACAGCAGGGCCAAGACATCCAAGATCGAACAGGTTCCCGTCTATAGACGGTACGCACCTTTCATGAGTGGAAAAAAAACAATAGTATTAGTCTTACAAGACCATAACTTATAAGGGTAAATATAATTTTACTTGAATGTGAAGAGAATGAGATGTTAAGTTTCTAGCATGGTAAATATTCAGCATTGTCACGCGCAAACTCGGAAGACAGAATTCCACGTTCTTCAACCAGGAGTCGAACCTTAATGACCTTCCGATCCTAGCAGTTTTCAGGTCGCCCGCAGGTCACTTGTCACATGAACTTAGTTTAATGGCCTAAGCTCCCATGAGTCTCATGTACCTCAGTGATAGCGCATCCGAACAAGTAATCAGAAAGTCATAGCCATTTTGGAGCTTATATTATGGTTTTCAGAGCTTTACAAGAGTTTCACATCGGTTGCGCTGCTTTGTTATGCACACGTCATCGGCTTCCCCGTGGGGTCGACCCCCGGGCTAACCAGGGAGATTGTAAAATCAGTCAAGCAAACTTGAGGAATTTCCCCGGGGAATCGGGGAGTCTCTCAAGACAAAGCCCCCTGGATAAGGTGTCTCTCAGCTGAAAATCCCCGTGACATCCTTTACAAACTTGTAAATTCCCCCACCCCCTAATCTTTAATCGTAAAACAATGTCAAGATTTTCCCCTACCCTCGGGCAAAGAATCCCACCCATCTCCTTATATTCCCCCACATATCTCCCTGGTAGGCCTGGCGGTCGACCCCACGGGGAAGCCGATGACATGTGCATTATGATTTGAATCATTGACCTCAGTGCTCGCGTTGTCGCCTCGTGGAAGAGCGAAAAACGAGGAAAATATTTTGACAGCTCCGCCTCAAATTTAGGCGGAGCTGTGAAAATTTGACATGTTTACGCTAAAAAATGGTTTGTCAAGACAATCTTCAGAAAAGAGCAGCTCGTGTTATTTTAGGCCTAAAAACGAGGGACGAACGTACTATAACCCTATTCAAGAGACTGGACTGGCTACCTTTTTATGATGAGATCAGTGTAAATAAATTATGCTTACTCTATAAATGCTTAAATGGACAATGCCCAGAGTACTTAGGTAGTCGTTTAGTGCGTGTCAGCGACCTGTCGACCAGAACCTCACGTTATGGTGCTATAACTATACGCTATCCTAGGTATAACCCTGACACAGAAGGTGGAAAAACTTTTCTCATTACAGCCGCAAAACTTTGGAACTCCCTACCTATTAATATAAGATCTAGCACCAGTATCAACAACTACAACTACAACTTACAACTACAACTTTATTTATCTTTACATATAAAAGTTAAGGGTAGTTTGCCCCGCAAATAGCTGAGAAGCTAGTCGTGGCGGGGCAAGACAAATACATATACAACTCAGATGAGTAGCTTAAGAAACAAAACAAAACAAAAAAAAAGATCCTTAAATTAAAACAAGCCTTGCAGATAAATAAATTAAACGAACATGTAGTTAACACAGCGCTTACTGACATACAATGAGGAAAAGAAAAGAAAAACAAACATTAATTAAAGAGATTAAAAACTGGATCTATATACCTACTTTTTTAATGATCATGGGGATTTGAATATAGTCATCCTCCTTTTCTAAAATATCAAATAACAATTTGCGAAGAACTCGTTTGAAATTTTTTTTAGGAAGATCCGTTATATAGCGTGGTATCTTATTCCACAGTTTTACTCCGAGTCGAGAAAAGGAATTGTTTAGTATTTCGAGTCTGGAACTTTTAACAGCGAACTTTCCAGATGTAGACGATC
>JAEMWC010000649.1:310000-315000 GCA_016490735.1 Pachyseris speciosa
AAAAAGTTTGCCTTTCACGGTAGCTCGGAAATGGTAGTAATCCTATAAAACTGATAAAAGCAAACTCAAGAGAAATTGTAATTTGTAAAATAGTTATATTAAAGCAAGTCCCGTGGAGATGTACAGAACTTGTGGGGTACAGCTGTCAAACTCACGAAAGATTCCTTTAGTCACCTCGATTCAATTCATTTATTCTCACTGCCTGCTTGCTGATAATTCTCGTTTCACCTAAATAGACTGTCACAAAATTCTACCCTATCGGATTTGAGATGCGATGAGGGTAAAAGGAGGAATGAGTTTGCGGAATTAAGTGGCACGCCGTAACTGTCTCATGATACTTTTTTCTGTGATATTGGGTGATTATGTCATTATATTCAGTACTTATTGTTATTACGTTGGGTGGTTATCTCATTATGTTCGGTGCTGTTGTCTTTATATTCGGTGCTTTTTTCATTATATACGGTTCAAACACCATTATATTCGGTGCTTACTTCGTTATATTCGATGATTTCTCCTTTATATTCGGTGCTTGCTTCGTTATATTCGGTGCTTTCTTCATTATATTTGGTTCTAAATTTGTTTGGTGCTTTCTTCATTATATTCGGTGCTTACATCGTTATATTCGGTGCTTACTTCATTATATTCGGTGGTTTTTAGCTCGTGGAGAGCTATCGGGATAGTTGGGGAATCAGGATGTCAGGCGTAAACAATGGAAAATTTGTAATCGATTTCAGATCGTCTCAAGTTCGGCAGGCGCTTTCATGCATTCGTTAAATGGTCGTTAAGAATGCTCTTATTCGTCAAGCACATTCAAGGGACAAACAAACTTTATTCTGTCCTGTTTCCATTGATACTATGTAAGCACTGGCAAAATAGTATGTACGCACTGGCATTCAGTTGTACAGTACAGTTGCGTTTACGAAGAAATGTACCTTTACAGGGATCGCTAATTTGTTCATTACAAAAGGCAATAAAAAATTGTTTTATCTGATAAGAATAGCGTATTCCCGAGCATTGAGAAGGCACGAAGGAATGATTTAGACACTCGTTTCTAGGTATTCTCATATGCTCAAAGACTCTTCGTGGTTGCTGTGTAAAAATTTTCGTTTTCATTCGCTGACACTTAATGTTTTCACGTATTCGAATGCTAAATAAAGGTAAACAAATGTTCATGGTGTCATATGTTCAATCAAGCGTAACGCGGTGAGAATAAAGATAATAATCTCCTGTGAAATGCGCCTTCGACAATTTTCAGTTGTCAAAAGATTTTGAATCTTCGACAGCCTCTGCAAAATATACCTTACTTATTTTGTCTTCGTTCTGAGCTGCTGTACTTCGAGCAAAATAATTTTGAACAAACTTTGGCTCACAAAATGTGCGTTTCGCTACCATATGCAAATAAGAGGATATTTTGTTTCGTCTGTATGCAAGTTTTTGGCGTCGACTCACAGAATATATATCTGGCCGGTTTTCCACGGTTTTTCCAACCAGTTTATCGGCGGTAATTTAAAAGCAGCTGTGATAAGTTACTTGCTTGTTTATTATAACAACGGCATGGACAACAGCCTTTTGAATTCTTGTTTACAGGTTTTTTATCCTTTGTTAACCACATGCGTAAGCAAATTGGGGAAGCGATCAAGAAACAAAAGGTTCCGTGTTTTATACGCAGCGCAAAATCTTAGGAAAACAGTGCGCATTATACACGGGTAAATACGGTAAACTGTTACTTGGTATTACAGTATTTCTTGAACAAACTACTCTTCTACTAGAGTGGTTCCACAACGTATATTAATCAATAAACAACAGTCAAGATACAACAAACGAATCAAATGAAGAAAGCAAGATTTTTTTTTTCTAGCAACCTAGTGGGCAGGATATTTCGTGCCGTCATTTTTTCCTATATTACATTTGTGCTGCATGCAATTTTTTTCTTCTGACAAGCGCTTGCAGGAAATTTTTTTTCAAAATCACCCACCCCCACCCTCAAGAGTTAAATGGTCGGCCCCTTAACGCCAACAGGCGTCTTGTTTGCTTCGAAAGGCTTTTAAAATTTATCAAGTCAGACGCATGCTACCTTTGAAAAAGTCAGCTTTATTGATTCCAAATATGCTTGTATAATAGATTAGCAATAACTTACAATAACTTGCGTGTTATCCGTTTTAGGCAAATGGTACTTTTGAGGGTGACCACATACAAGAAACATCACCATATACTGACGCCAAAAATGCAATGACACACGGGCGAAAAACACGGCATTTACCGGCATGAAGCAGCAAATAAACGTGGCATCTCAGTTACAGTGGCGTTACACAGTGGCGTTACGCATTTGTTGTCCATTTCAATTTTTCCTTTTCAGCATCAGGAGCGTTCAATTTAATCAGTTCATACGTCCAAAGAATATTGAAAAGAATATTGAAAAACTAATTAATTACTTAATTTAATTATTTATTTATTTTACTTTTTATATCTTTACTTTACTTATTTATTTTTAATTTTTTACCGACACCCAACTAGAATATCCATTTGGTCGGTTTGAAATGGCTTTAAATAAAATTATATTTTACCGGGACAGAAGGGTATACGCTTCTGACCGGGGTTGATTGTATTAAGAGATTTAGGAACGGAGCCGCGTAGAAGTTATATTGTGGTTTTCAAAACTTAACCAGAGTTTCACTTCGTTCACGCTGCTTTAATTATAATATGATATTTATATGATGTGAATATATTGAACTCAGTGCTCGCGTTGTCGCCTCGTCGAAAAGCGAAAAACGAGGAAAATATAATTCCCGAACTGACTAATCCTATAAAAGCAAATCCAACAGCTGACTGAAAAGAAATTTAATCACTTCAAGGGTAAGTCCATTTCCCGGGTCCATTTGTAAAATATTTACATCAAAGCAAGCCCCGTGGAGATGTACCGAACTTGTGGGGTACAGTCAAACCCATGAAAGATTCCTTTCAGTCACTTCGATTCAATTCATTTATTCTCACTAGCTACTTTCACAATTCTCGGTTCACCTGAAAAACAGACTGTCAAAAACCCTGCCCTATCCGATTTTATGTCACAGGTTACATCTGAATGTATTAAACGCAATCACAAGAGAGCAGTACTCAACACCGAAATATTTCTCGGTCAAATTCGGACGAATTTGTTTTCAATATTTTGTTGACCTAGTTCGGCAACTAGCTTGCGATTATTCACTGTTAGTTAGGCTGTCAGACACGATCAATAGTCGCGAGTTCAAAGATTATTAAGTGTAGAATTATTATAAACTACAGAAAGGAAAGGGCGCCCTTTCAGTTAATTCATTTCTTTGAGCCAATCTGCATATATTACATTCTGCATAATTATGCCATTCCGCAAACTTATTCCTCCTTTTACCCTCACCGCATTTCGGAAAGTTCACTGACGTGCAAAAAAACTGTCACGCCTGACTAGGCAATAACTTTTTCAAACAAACAACTTTCCAAAACAAATTACTTCTATCATTGTCTGCGGTCAAAAATATCAAAAAAAGTACCCAGCAAACGTCAAGTTAATGTGTGCATTCCTCGTCCTTTAGGATTGAAGGTGAAAATACGCGCGTTTGAAAACACCTTGTTTTTGTAAACGTATACGGTCATAAACATATCTTTCTTTCCCCGCCGATTACCACGAGTTTGCGCGCTTATTTAACAGTATTTTACTCCTCGGTAATCTTTGCTTTTGTAAACAAAGGCTACATTCGCCGATTACCATGAGTTCACGCGCTTATTTATCAGTATTTTACCCCTAATCTTTGCCTTTGTAAACAAAGGCTACATCCTTCAAAAATATTCGGAACAAGTGGTTTGTATAACGCCAAATTAATTCTGTCAGATAGGATGAATAATGCTCTTTCTTTCTGCCTTGTGTTGGTAGGCCGACTTTCATTTGTCCATGGCCCTTCAGTCTCGTTCGTTTCGTAGCCTTCTGGTTTGACAAATTCAACAGAATGCTTTACTGTTTTATGCTCGTAACCATATTTTTCCAAGTTTACATACCCCTTCCAGCAGTCACTGACAATATTTGTTCCTGGCTTGATCCATTCTCGAATGTGGCTTATTACCCGGGCTGCGCGCGTCTCGCGCGGCGCCCGGGTCTTAAACTACCGACGGTTCTTCTTTTTCGTCGTCGAGTATCATCCACAAATGGCACTTCCGGCGTTTCTGCGCAAGCGCTAACTATTTTTAACAACAGTGATGCGTGTTGTCAAGTATGGGAAAATGTCGATTCATCTTGTGGCTTTTGAAGTCTGAACAAACAATATGTTAAGAGAAGTGTCCATGCGAATGTTTGGAAGTTCAACGGCGAGAAGAAAGTTTTTAACATGAGTAAACTTAACGGCAGATGGACTGCCGTGTTTCCCCGTGTCTGCTTCAGTAGACAGCGAGCAGTCTCTAATTTTGGCGACGGATTGTGGGGGCACGTGCGCGCGCGAAGTTCCGAGGAGACGCGACGCGAGGGGAGCGCCAAAAATTAGAGACTACAGACAAAGGGAGTTTGACCTTTCACGGCCGAGTGATTCGAGTGTAAATCTCATATCAACAGCAAGAATGATGCCTGTTGTCACGTATCAGAAAACGTCGATTCACCTTGTGTTTTGAAGTCTGAACAACTAATATGTTAAGACAAGTGTCTATACGATTGCTTGCAAGTTCAACAGCGAGAAGAAAGCTTTTAACATGACCAAAATTTAACTCCAGATGGACTGCCGTGTTCCCGTATCCGCTCCATTGAGATGTACATTTTGTTGAATAACTCAAGTACGGGATATCACACACCCCTGAGACTTTGACAGGTAGTTTATTTACTATTTTGCCACAATATCTCAATTTCTGGACTTTAATTTTTGAATGATAAACGATTATATTTTACAAATGTACTAGCGTCCCTTGAAACTGTCCAGAAACGTTCCTTTCTTGTGTTTCAAATGACCCTGGATTGACGTATTTGTAAACAGTTTCACTCTGCTAATTAA
>JAEMWC010000649.1:320000-330000 GCA_016490735.1 Pachyseris speciosa
ATACAACAGAAGATAAATTGTATATTCCGTGGTTAAATTACATCACTGTGAACGTTCAGGAGGAACAGAAACTGCAAGGTTACTCATTAGATCTAACAATTAAAAGTAATTCTAAATATTAACATTAGGGCCCTGACATTCAAGAAAAAAAAAACACTTACTGCTTTCAGGGAGACATGACTGAAGAATGTCTTGGACAGGCCCACGTTCCACCAGTTCAAATAGTTCAAGTTCAAGGATCGGAGGCAGATATCCAGTCATTATCCGACGACCTTTACAAGTATGCACACCATAATTTTCCCAACACAGTGGTAATGCAGGTGACAAAAGAAACTGCCAAAACGTTTAAAGAGCACAGCTTCCCCGCATCGCAAACGAGTATCAGTTTTCACTTGCAGTCCGTCGAAGCAAACTTTGTTTCCTGGAAGCGCGCAGACCCGAGAGTCAGTAAAGAAGTATTTAAATGCAAAATATTGCCAAGTGCTGTCAGCAATTGTTTTTCTATCCAGCGCACTATGAGCGAGGCACGTCAAAGCCAAAGAATGATTATACCATTCTCCGATATTCTTGGATTGGAGGTCGTCGACGATTCAATTGTAATGGACGTGAGAGAGATACCAACGATGGAGCGAAAGATCTTCTCCAGCACACAACATCAAAAGACCACCGGACAGGCAAGTGACAAATCAAAAGGGAAATGGACGGGGGATATTACCAACACAGAAGCTGTAAGTTCCCCACCTTACCGAGTGTATGTCACGAAACACAGTGTCAATGACCCGACCACGATTCAGCTGAAGAAAGTGTTTGGAAAGATTCCATCTTTGAAGGAAGCTATTACGATTGGCCTTTGTGATGTTTATCCAAGAACATCATCTTGTGCGGAGAGCAATCCCGAAGAAAGATATCCTGTTCTCAAAGATGTGACCCTTGTTAGAGCAGCGCAGTTGGCCTGTTTGCGTCTTCTTCACTGTCTCCCAGAAAACGATCAAACAGAGTTCGTCGTAAGGATGTATTCGTCTATGGAAGAAAGATTCAACAGCCTTTTAAAGACAAGGACCCAGCGCTTGGGCAACTGAAGAGTTTTAGCTGCATACACTCGATGCGGCCTTGCCCGTGGAAATCTTGGACTCCATTTCTGAAACTCAACAGATTATTGCCCATACGTGTCCCCCGCGTGTCCTGTTATCGTATTTGGTGAGTAGACTTTTTAGGTAAATTTTTCCTCGTATGTGGGGTAAATGTTCTGGTAAATCTGACTAGATCTCGACGTACACATGCAGATTACAAACCCACTTGCTACCGCCATGTTGAATTCGAAAATAGCATTCAAGGCCGCGCGCGGTTGTGGGATACGGCGTTAAAATTTTTCTCCCCAGTCCTCGGAATTACGTCACCAGATCACCTGGATGTTGATAGGGGTCTAAAGAAATAGACTCCAACACAAGCTAAACACAATGCGTCCGATGTAAGAAAGACAGACTTCCCTCTATTCTTTTGTTTAGCACTAAGTTAGGGATACAATACTGTTTTTTGCAAGCCCGGGTTTAGGCTAATTGTAGCCTCTTGTTTTATCTATGTCTGAATGTTTTGATCAGTTGAAATCCAATTATAACAAATTCTATGCAAATATAACATTGAGCGCGAAGGAAACTGCCCTTCGATTCTTTGTCTTCCCAGTGGCTTGTAACACTTTTAACTGGCAAAAATTGGCATAAACGGTAAAAAAGTCTCCCCTTTATCTTAACTTAACGCGAACTGAACTCAAACTCGACTGAAACTCAACTCAGCTGTGTCGTGTCCAATGTCGGCGGTAACTTTGAGCGCGAAGAAACCAGAGTGTCTTCGCAGTGACTTGTACTAAATGTTTACTACTTTTATGCGCCAAAAATGGCAATCTTAACTCAAACTTAGTAACTCAAACTCAACTCAACTCGTAACTCGATACACAGCCGATACCGGGTTCAATTCTTTCTATCACTATTGCCAATTGGGATCTGATCAAACTCAAGCTTCTGATGATATTAAATGAACAGAAATATGTCAACTGCAGAGGTTTCATGTTACATTCACTTACGTTTCATTTGTAGAATTGTCTTCCATAGCGAAGGGTTTGCGTCTGAGAAGCCGAGTGAGCTTGTTTAGGCTCAGTTTAGTCCAGTATTCACCGATCACAAGCCCATTATCGAGGCCTTGCAAGGGGTGGTCTGGGGCGCCGTTTGTAAATTTATTATTTAGACTAAATTCATGCCGTTTTTTTCCTTATTTATAAATAAAGCTATTTCTTACAAAATTATTTATATATCATGAAGTTAGGCAAAGCAGTCGTAAATCTGTTATTTATAAATAATGAAGTTTGCCAGTTGTGCAAATTTATTATTTATAAATAATGAAATTTCAGGCCATGAGCATAATTCTATGATTTATATATAATGCCTTTTGCTGTACTGCATGAATGTCATTATTTATAAATAATGACTTAAGCGCTTGGCAAATGTCATTATTTATAAATAATGACTTTAGCAGCGCTTGCAAAATTTCATGGTTTATAAATCATGAATTTCGCGGCGCTTGGCAAATTCCATGGTTTATAAATCATGACTTTAGCCGCGATTGCAAGATTTCATGGTCTATAAATAATGAATTTAGCGGCGCTTAACAAATTCCATGGTTTATAAATCATGACTTTAGCGGCGCTTGCAAAATTTCATGGTTTATAAATAATGAGTTTAGCGGCGCTTGCAAAATTTCATGGTTTATAAATAATGAATTTAGCGGCGCTTACCAAATTCCATGGTTTATAAATCATGACTTTAGCGGCGCTTGCAAAATTTCATGGTTTATAAATAATGAATTTAGCGGCGCTTGGCAAAAGCCATGATTTATAAATCATGACAATAGCGGCGCTTGCAAAATTTCATGGTTTACAAATAATGAATTTAGCGGCGCTTGGCAAATTCCATGGTTTATAAATAATGATTTTAGCGGCGTTTGGCAAATTCCATGGTTTATAAATAATGAATTTAGCGGCGCTTGGCAAATTCCATTATTTATAAATCATGACTTTAGCCGCGGTTGGAAAATTCCATGGTTTATAAATAATGAATTTAGCGGCGCTTGCAAAATTTCATGGTTTATAAATAATGACGTGGCGGTTGGGCGCCAAGTGTAAAAGTACGCCAAGTGTAAAAATACGCCAAGTGTAAAAATATGGCCGCCAAGTGTAACAACAGTTTGGTGCAATTTTTGGTATTTCGTGCATTGCAATTGTTTCGTTTGGTCATAAAAGGGAGCTTTCGCAACGACGACGGCCGAAAAAGTCGTTTTCAAAATATAAATTCTCGTTTTTGTAACTCTTTCGCGATTATTTCAATTTGTTTAGCTTGTAAGATGTTAACAATATAAACCAGGGACTAAATTACTATAAACGGCGTTACGGTGACAGAAAGAAAGTGACATTTACCGTAACGCACTCACGTTCTCGAGAAAACCTAAAATTTGGTCATTTCACGTTGTTGTTTTTATTTGCAGAGGACGGTAAACACATGTACCAAAACGCACGTGCGGAGCCATTGCTTGTTATTGTTTTGTGGCATTCTCGTTGCCGTTACCGTTCTCGTTGCTAAAGCTCCCTATATATAAATTTCCACTGTACAACCTTTGCGTGACTTTGCGATTTCCAAATCGCAGCAACATAACTTTGCCATTTACAAATCGCAAGGAAGATGACTTGGCCCAGCGTAAATTTATGCCATCGATAGCGCGCCAAATGGTAATTTATTCAGTTTAAGGCGGGGAATAGTTACCCTGGCTCCAGAGGCCCGTTGAAAAAAATGAATATCCCTGAAAAGCCAAAATAGAACGCGAGAGACGGGCCTCTGGTCGCACGAGCAGAGATATTCATTTCCACAGGACAGAATTTGTCCTGGTCCGCTGATTGGTTCTTGAAATAAACAACAACTATGATTGGCTTAGAAAAAGCGTGGTTTCCCAGCCGACAAACCGGTTTCGATGTTGAATAGAAAGCAAGTGTGAGCATCGATATATCGACGATCGTGGATTCTTTTGTGCGTTCAGGTCGCTTTGGAGTCTAAATTTTCCGATATTGTTGCATTAAAACCAGTGCAAGAAGGAAGCGTTGTTGGCTTTCCTGAAACGGAAGGATGTGTTGGCCGTTTTACCGACGAGTTGTGGAAAATCCTTGATCTTTCAACTTGTTCCAGCAATTTGTGCCAACCTACATGATCAAGGCTTTGACTACCCAAAGAATGCAGTTCTTTTGGTGATCTGTCCACTCACTGCCCTTATTGACTCACATATTCAAGAGCTTGCCGATCGCGGAATTGCAGCCTGCTCTCTTGGTGATGACAGCGAAGATGCATCACCTTGTTTACAAACGGGAAATCCCAGAACAGCGGATAATCGCGCCGCAATGTTTTGCTTCTTCGCATTTTCGCCTTGAAATAAGTTAAGCTTCCCGTAGCCATAAATGATCAAACTTATGTTGCAAACTCTGCAAAAATCGTCGACGGATGAGCGAACAATTTTTACCGGAGTCACAACCTTCCTCAACATTTTTCCACATACAGAGAAGTTTTTCACGGTTCGCTACACGTGCGATTATTTTTAGCGATCGATTCGCTTCACGTGCGATTGTTTTTAGCGATCGGATGTCAGAAATGTCAAAAATGATAACAGCCAGACACGGTCTCCCCGCTCATCGAAAACCGGTTTGGTGGGATATCTGATACACGAAAACCGCACGGAAATGAGGTTCAGCATTCGTGCGACCAGAGGCTATTTTTTCCTCTCGGCGCTTCGCGCCTCGTTGATGCGAATTCCCTCCTTCAAACGAAAAAAATAACCTCTGGCACCCAGGGTAGGGAATAGTGAGTCGAGAAACTAATCATTATGGCGTCTCGGGAATCTTTGTCTAACGTTATTACTGAAGCTGTTTCTCGAGCAGTCAATGACGCCCTGAACAGCGCTTTGTCTCGGGTAAGTTCTTCAACCATATTACAATTTAGTCCTCTGAAACAGTCAACGATACTGAATTACTGTTTCTCAAGTTAGATATGCGTTGTTTTTCTAGAGTTCGCATAACACTAGCGTGCAACAAGCAGCCCCTGCCATTACGCCCACGAGGCAACAGGCAAACTAAGGGCCTGTTCACATGGAGGTGGGGGACCCTAAGAAGGTGATTTCCCCCACCTACCCGTGGTCAAAAAAAGCTAGCTAGGCTTCACATGCAACCCCGGGGCGCTGGGGTGAGGTTTAAAATGCTATCGTGTGGTCTCTAAGAACGTATATTGACGAAAGAATTTAGAGATAATTGCCCGGATGAGTATCACCCCACACCACGTCCAGCATTCACATGGAGAAAACTTAACCCAGCTAAGCGGGTTACCCGCCCTGGCTGACCAGTCAGGTACCCCACATCACATGTAAACGCGATCGAGAAAGAAAGAGAGATTGTATGGAGAGATTGGTAACCCCACCTAGGTGGGGGACCTCACCTTATTGGGGTCCCCCACCTCCATGTGAACAGGCCCGAAATCAAAAACTTAGGAAAGCCAGACAAACTGCGAGCTCATTAGGGCCTGTTGACATGGCGGTGGGGGACCTCAGGAAGGTGAGGTACACCATCTAACCGTGGTCAAAAAAAGCTGGCCTTCACATGCAACCCCGGGGCGCTTGGGTGAGGTTTAAAATGCTATCGCGTGGTCGCTAAGAACGTATATTGACAAAGGAATTCAGAGACAATTGTCAGGATGAACATCACCACCACCCCACCTCCAGCATTCACATGGAGTAAACTCACAAAGCTGTCCTGTTGGCAGTTATTGCTTGAAACATTTTCATTTCTATCTGAATGGTTGGAAAATATTCCGCTAAAGCCGCTGGTTCTGTGTTGAGTTAGCAAAATAATTAATGACTTGACGTATTTTTGTACATGTATTTCGTGTACTTTTATACTGAGTTTTATGAACACTGCTTTCATAATTGTATTTTATTCTTAACGGTATTTCTTTTATTTTAGCTGTCTTGGAGTCTTTCTCCCCCCGCCCCCCCTCCCCCCCCCCCCCCTCCCCCCTCTGACAGAGGAAGTTTTATTTAAGTAGTCCCGACTGCTAGAGAACGGAAACGGCCAGCCATACGTACAAGAGTTTACTCCGTCCCCTGCCCCAATTATGTGTGGCATATCGATGGAAATCACAAGTTAATCAGGTGGCGGTTTGTGGTCCACCATGGCATTGATGGCTTCAGCCGACTTATAACCTTTTGTTCCTGTTCCACAAACAACAGAGCGAGTACAGTTTTTCTTAGCTTTCAAGAAGCGGTTCGCAAATATGGGCGGCCCTTTCGTGTCCGCACTGACCATGGAGGAGAGAACGTAGCTGTTTGGAGGGATATGACTGCCGCTTGGCGGAGAAGATACTAAATCAGTTATTGTGGGAAGCTCAGTCCACAATAAGAGGATTGAAAGGCACAACAGGTCGCTGAATGAACAGGAATCGAACTTTCTGTCTTCAAATCAGAATTTTATGATCTTGAGGGGGAGGGCATCCTTGACCCTTGAAATGATACAGATATCTTCTCTCTCCATTATGTCTACCTCCCTAGACTGAATCGCAATTTGGCCGAATTTGTATCAGCGCACAATAACCACAAACGTTCCACAGAGGAAAGCAATACCCCTGCCCAGTTCTTCTGGACGAAGCTACAGCTGACTGCTTTCGGTAACGGCCAAGACGCTGAAAGTGTATGGAGGGGTGTGAACGTAAACGATCTTATTTCCACCGAGCTTCCTCACGTGGAAGTACCTGAAACCCCCATACCTCTAGACGAAGCATCTTTTGCAGAACTGCAGGGCCTTGTTAATCCTCTTTCCTCGACGAACGGAAAAGAACTGTATCGACGTACAATTCAGTTTGTAGGAAGGTCCCTACAGCGTAATGGAAGCGCTGTATAAAGGACTGGTCAATGACTACTGTTGAGTTCACAAGGGATTATAAAGGGTCGTCTTTGAAGATTACGTTGTTCACTTGTAGAAAAAACGTTTTTACATAGTTTACATAAACTACGGTTACCGGTAATTTGTTATTTGTAATCCAGAGGCATTAGACAAACAGTGTTGTAGTTAATTGCCAAAGCTGTGCAGTTCTTCTTTGAAGTGGTTTACTAAGGGCAATCAGTTCGTAACCTATATGTACAACTTCTAGCTTTTATTCTTCGTCCAAATGTGTGTTTTGTGAGTTTTGTTTTTACCTTACTTGTGGCAACTGGACACCCGTTAAGCGCTGCAAGGTTCGTTAAAAGCAATTTTGTTGTTCCTGAAACATGATTTGTGTTACATAATGGGAGCCGGATAGGGTCAATAAGTGTCTTGTAAGAAAGACTGGAGGGGATTTTAAGAAAAAACATGAAAGAACAATACCAAGGTTCTTTTTATGATAGTGAAACTGATAGTTTGTAGTCAGCTCAAAACACCGATTATCGGTCCTGTGGAATCCCCACAGTAATTCTTGGTTTTCACCTCACGCAAGTATCACGCAAATAAAAAATACGCTCCCTTACCATTCAATAAATGAAGTCAAGAAAGTGATGTATTGTAGAAGAGTAAGAAGTAACGTTTCCAAGTTTCAGGGCTGTGCGATTTTTCGAACTCGAGTTATTAGGCAAAAGGTTTCACTCCAAATGATAGTGTTTAGTATGGAGACGCCATGTTGGTGCACCAACATGGCGCCCGAAAATCCAGTGGAAACATCGGAGTTTAATTTAGCTCTCTCAAAACATTTCTTCTCTTTGTTAAACTTGAAAACATTATAAACACTTACTCTTAATATAGTGGTTATTCAGACCTCGAAAACAGGAAGCGAATCAATATTTTCGTATAAGGAACACAATTGTATCTCACAAACAATCCAAATGTCACGCATTTTGGAAAACGTCCAAAAAACAGGCCAGCAGATATATCTTTAAAATTACTTTTACCTGATGAAAGTAAAAACTCAAAATTTTTAATTTTAGTTTTTTCTGACGTTACAATGTACGTTCAAACCATGAATAAGGTCACTAACATGTCAAACTAATTTGACAGTATCAACGGGCTGACCACAGTAAGTTTAGTTTCCATCTCTCGTACCAAAGAAAGTGGCCGCAATACAGGATTGCAAAGTACCTAACATCAATGAAACAACATATCAATGGCTTTGGAACTTAACAACTGTGGAGGAATTTTTCCAGTCTACGACATCCATTGCAGCAACTGAAGCAGTCCCTAGTTGTCATTACGTAGTATTCCGCTGAACAAAACTGAGGGAACAAAACTACTTAAATACAACTTCTTCTGTCAGAGGGGGGGGGGGGGGGGGGGGGGGGAGGGGGGAGAAAGGAGAAAGACTCCAAGACAGCTAAAATAAAAGGAATACCGTTCTTAAGAATAAAATACAATTATGAAAGCAGTGTTCATAAAACTCAGTATAAAAGTACACGAAATACATGTACAAAAAATACGTCAAGTCATTAATTATTTTGCTAACTCAACACAGAACCAGCGGCTTTAGCGGAATATTTTCCAACCATTCAGATAGAAATGAAAATGTTTCCAGCAATAACTGCCAACAGGACAGCTTTGTGAGTTTACTCCATGTGAATGCTGGAGGTGGGGTGGTGGTGATGTTCATCCTGACAATTGTCTCTGAATTCCTTTGTCAATATACGTTCTTAGCGACCACGCGATAGCATTTTAAACCTCACCCAAGCGCCCCGGGTTGCAAAGTTATGTTGCTGCGATTTGGAAATCGCAAAGTCACGCAAAGGTTGTACAGTGGAAATTTATATATAGGGAGCTTAAGCAACGAGAACGGTAACGGCAACGAGAATGCCACAAAACAATAACAAGCAATGGCTCCGCACGTGCGTTTTGGTACATGTGTTTACCGTCCTCTGCAAATAAAAACAACAACGTGAAATGACCAAATTTTAGGTTTTCTCGAGAACGTGAGTGCGTTACGGTAAATGTCACTTTCTTTCTGTCACCGTAACGCCGTTTATAGTAATTTAGTCCCTGGTTTATATTGTTAACATCTTACAAGCTAAACAAATTGAAATAATCGCGAAAGAGTTACAAAAACGAGAATTTATATTTTGAAAACGACTTTTTCGGCCGTCGTCGTTGCGAAAGCTCCCTTTTATGACCAAACGAAACAATTGCAATGCACGAAATACCAAAAATTGCACCAAACTGTTGTTACACTTGGCGGCCATATTTTTACACTTGGCGTACTTTTACACTTGGCGCCCAACCGCCACGTCATTATTTATAAACCATGAAATTTTCCAACCGCGGCTAAAGTCATGATTTATAAATCATGGAGTTTGCCAAGCGCCGCTAAATTCATTATTTATAAACCATGGAATTTGCCAAACGCCGCTAAAATCATTATTTATAAACCATGGAATTTGCCAAGCGCCGCAAAATTCATTATTTATAAACCATGAAATTTTGCAAGCGCCGCTAAATTCATTATTTATAAACCATGAAATTTTGCAAGCGCTGGTATTGTCATGATTTATAAACCATGGCATTTGCCAAGCGCCGCTAAATTCATTATTTATAAACCATGAAATTTTGCAAGCGCCGCTAAATTCATTATTTATAAACCATGAAATTTTGCAAGCGCCGGTATTGTCATGATTTATAAACCATGGCATTTGCCAAGCGCCGCTAAATTCATTATTTATAAACCATGAAATTTTGCAAGCGCCGGTATTGTCATGATTTATAAACCATGGCATTTGCCAAGCGCCGCTAAATTCATTATTTATAAACCATGAAATTTTGCAAGCGCCGCTAAATTCATTATTTATAAACCATGAAATTTTGCAAGCGCCGGTATTGTCATGATTTATAAACCATGGCATTTGCCAAGCGCCGCTAAATTCATTATTTATAAACCATGAAATTTTGCAAGCGCCGCTAAAGTCATGATTTATA
>JAEMWC010000649.1:332500-357500 GCA_016490735.1 Pachyseris speciosa
ATTAATGGGTAAAATACTCAATACCTATATTAAATATAGGGGGCTGTCATACAGTAGGTATTTTCAGTTTTTTTAAATGCTAGCAGCACTTTTTTTAATAAGCAGGTTGGATGCAGTGTTCTCCCTTGTTTTCAGCACAACAGGTAAAAGAGGTTTTCAAACCGGTAGAGTAGCCATGGCTGATGTTTATTAGGTCTGCTTTAAAGCAATTTCAATTTCGGTAATAACTGGTATTTCAGGTGGTAAAATTTACCAGTTACCGCCTGAAAAGGAGAGCACTGTGGAAGCATATGAGACAGTTTATCCCTTGTTGCAAGAAGTTTAATTTGGAATAAATTTCCATTAGCATCTCATTGAGTTTTTATGTATACAAAGCGATAGTGACTTTTTCTTTGTATTTTGGTTATTTTGTCGAATTGTGGCTAATTTCCAGCAATAAGTGGCCTAACTTCTTCAAAAAATTGTTGCAGGTTTTATGCACAAAATGAAGGCATTTGATAAAAACAGACCAAAACTGTTTAATGTTGATTTCAAAAAATAGCAAAAAATACAAAAAATAGGCACTTAGGATGGTTATGCATACAACCCTTCAATTGAAGGAGAAAACAATTTGTTAATTTTTACAATAATTTTGTTGTTACCACTGCAGCCAGGGGCTAACTCGAAAACCTCATGTTTTATTTCTAGGCTCAAATGTATTTACAGTATCTCCAAAATTTCCCCTTAAAATTTGTCTGTTAAAAATCTGTCACATAATATTCTCATTTTGTTTTTTCAAACTGAGTCAGAATAATGGATGGATGTTTCCAGGGTTAGTACATAATAATTTTATAAACCGCATTTAACATACAAACAAGAAATAGTTATTTCCTTCAGTTTGTGAAGTGTTCACTGCTACAACATTCAATTATACCACACTGGAGGTATATGGATGTTATTCTATGTAAACACTGAAATAAACGTTCATGTTCTTCTAATATTTCCTTGTCACAGAATAGTTTATATTGTTTACAGAATAATTATACAAATCATACCACAGGGAAACATTTCTAAGACAAATTAGTGTTTTCCTGTGTAAATAGATTAGAAATGAGCTTATGTGAACCAACAAGCCAAAGTTCAAAATGAAAGCACCAACGATAATTAACACAGTAGCATTTCATGTGACTCAGCAACCCCCAGCGATTTTCATCTCGAGTCTCCTGATCAAAAGGTCTTGTTCCAACTGTACTGACATTCAGTTTCTTCAGTTCACTTTTAAGTGATGCCACAGTCATGTCTTTGGGGTTCTTGTTGCTGCAAACTGTGACTCGGCTGTGAGTTGAAACGTGTTTCCAATATACTTTCATCTGCAAAACGCTCACCACAGTATGTGCACAACAGAGGTTTAAGCAATTTAGTCAAGCCTTCTGAAAGCTTTTCACTTTCTGCAGACTTGACAATTTCATCGCACTCAAGGCAAGTTTCACAGTAGTCGGACTCTTCATCTTTAGCTCTCCCACAATTACAAACTTGAGTTGATTGACAATGGGTGGTACACGAGATTGAAAGTGTGACTTGTAAGTGTTTGGCATTGGTTGATGCTCAGGGAGGTAAAAACTTCGACCATAGTTTGCCCTCATTACTTGCCCCCATTTACCAGAAGTACAATATCCTGACTCATACTTCTGTTGCTTAATGCTAGGTCATTCTTAACACCTCAATGCTTTGCTTCCTGGGAAATTATTCCATAGCCAACCTTATACTTCTCATACAGCTTGAAGGCATGGTATGGAATTGCATAAGCAACTGTCCAAGAAGTGATATTAACACGAGTTGGAAAAAACAGGCACATCAAATTGAAATAGAGCTTGCAATTCTCATCAAGTTCTTGTAAATCTGCTTGTGTTGTTGATACTTTGTTGAAAATGGAACATGCTTCTCTTAGATGTGGCACTATTCTACCAAGTGCCAATCTTGTTACACGCTGCACTGTTGACTCATATCTTGCAAGAGCTATAGCTTAAGCTCCAATAAGCCTTGTTGTTACAATCCAAACCAAGGGATGAAATCATGGACTTAAGGTGTTCATTCTACTGAGTAACAACAGATAACTCCTTCTTTGTTGATTCAGCCAAGGTTTTGATTTCTTCAAACTTATCATGTAGACCACATAACTCTTTCTCTGCAGAAAAAGTGCATGGATAATTTTTGTCAACCTAAGCTTACTGATTTATAATTACAAAAATGGAACTACAGATACAGAAATTAATTACTAACTGCACATATTAATATTGTTACATGTACAGTGTAACATTTACAAGTACACACTGTAAGTTCAGCAGAATGGTAAATCAGAACACTCTCACCCCATTAACTCAGACAGGCTATTTTAATGATGTAAACTCAGGTGTACTCAAATTATGCATATTTTCCTTTTTGTTGTCAAGATTAAGCTTAAAAGTTATCTTTAATTAGCTTTAATTTTCTTATAAATAAAGTTTAAAGCTTAAATTATATGTAAGCTAAAAATAAAATCTTGTCTTGCCTTGTAATCATATGATATGACATGGTATTAAATTATCCATAGGTAATGCGTTTTACCTTTCTCGCTCAACTTGGTATGAGTCGCCAGTTCGGTTGTCTTGAGTGTTTCTTCTCGCTCATTCAGCATTTCTCTTTGCCTCGTGTTGTTCGTACAATTGTTTCTCCTCGTCGATCAGTTTTCGTTTACGTGTGTTTAATTTAAATACTGAAGATGACTCCCAGAACGGATTGATGGGCTTTTCTGAGTTGCATCGGCCCCTATGACCAGCCACCTTCGAACATTTCCTGCTCTGCTTGCACGCTTCTGTTGTACTTGCACCGTCGAGAACCGCCATATTGGATTCTGAGCCATTGCTAATCCTCCCGAGCATTTCTCTACGTTTTATTTTTCCCCTTTGGAAGACGTATTTCTGTTAGTTGACTAAAAGAAAGCTTTGTCTTTGAATATGGCTTTGCAAAAGGACCACGGATTGCTTAGCTGAAAACTTTTCTGTGTTTTAACTGCAATAACATTCTAACTTTGTCTATTTGATTTCACCGCGCACCTGAAACGCACCCTCACAGGGCACTGACAGGGGAAACCTAAGTCAAATACAAAGGTGGATAAATGTTCAGGATGAACAAAAATAAAGGAATTGTTCACCTTAGTAGATGCGTGACACTTAAATCGATACAAAATTTCAACAACAAAAAAATTTAAATTGAGAAAAAATTGTCAAAGTGACATCTTGTGAAAAAACACAAACGTTTCGGGCATACAGTAAAAACCCGCAAGTAAGAACCTGAAAATTAAGACCTTGTTAGCCTAAAATTTGGATATTATACCCCCTATAAACAAGAACCTATTTAGCCTAAGAATTGAAAACAGGTTCTTATTTTCTAAAATAATATTAGTACATTACAGCTGCAGTGCAAGAATCCTATTTGAAGAAAAAAGCAGATGCTCATTACTGTAAAAATGAGTTTTTTTTAATAGAAAATAGAAAATAGGCCAATAACCATCTTGTTTTGCAATTGACTTTTATTTGCTTTTCTCCAGAATTAAGAACCTATTTTAAGAACCTAAGTAGCCTAAAATTGTGTTAACTACCATTTATATAAGAACCCAAAAATGTAGGTTCTTAGTTGCGGTTTTTTACTGTAGCCCTTCTTCAGTGTGAAAACCGTTACATGTTTGCGCGACTGTCAAATTGAAAGAAACGTTACTAAGAGCTAAGCGCGTGGAAAAAAGGACGCGCGCGCGCCATTTATAAGAAATGAAAAACATTATTTAGGCCGTCTGGTTGCATAGTGCCGAGCCTAAAAATGAGTTCCGTTTCTAATTGTTTCCGTCTGACATTGACTCCAACACATTTCCGCAAACCTCTATTAGTAACAAGGATGTCAGATAGACTGTGGCCGGGAGAGTTGAAGTGCTCTGCGACCGGGAACCACTAGTGTTCTTTTGGACGCTTCGTAGATGTTCGCCGAAACGTTCGCATAGAGTGCGACCGGTCTCCCCGATATATAACTGGGGACATCGCGGTACGAGATGCAGTACACGACGTTCTGCGATTTACAGGTGAAGTGTTCACGGATGGTGGTCGTATTCTTGGGTCCACGTACATGCATATCGGACGTTGTGTACAAGCAAGTGCGGCAGCGGGGATGTTGACATGCGAACGTTCCTGGGACCTCTGTCTGGAACCTGTCAGAGGTGTGTACCAGGATATCTCTCAGGCTGCGATCACGTCGATGTGCAACTACAGGTGGAGCTGGAAAGATTGCTGCAGTAGCAGGGTCACTCATCAGGATGTTAAAGTTGCCGAGAAGAATGTACTTAATACGCGAACTAAAGGGGTGGTAGGTCAGCACCAGAGGAATCCTTTCTTCGTTGTTACGGACACGTTTAAAAAGTGCCTCTTGGCGAGTAACGGAGGACACCTTTTCCCAAGCATTACGCAGTAAATCTGAGGGATAGCCACGGCTTTCGAAAAAGATGGTCATTTCTTGGCATTTCTGTAGGAAATCATTATCCGGAGGCGCAAAAACTGGGAGTAAGGAATACCGTTTTTGCAGTGCAGAGGATGAGAGGAGGTGTAGTGTAGGTAGGTGTGGTGTCAGTGTCTTTGTAGTGAACGGAAGTACTTATTCTACTATCCAAGATGCTTAAATTGATGTCAAGGAAAGGTAGCTGAGTTTGAGAAATGGTGTGAGTAAACTGCAAAGCGGGATGGAAGGTGGATACATGGGTTATAAAGTCCTCCAGTTCTTCTCGATGACACGAGGCTGCTCCTACGATGTCATCAATGTACCGCTTGTAGAGTTGTGGAATGTACCCTGTATAGGTGGACAAAATGCGTTCTTCAATGTAGCCTACAAAGAGACAAGCGTAGTTAGGGCCCATTCTACTACCCATGGCTACCCCACCAACTTGGCGGTAATACTGGTTGTTGAAAGAAAACGCGTTTAAAGTGAGTACCAACTCGGCTAAACGGGTTAGTGTTGAAGTTGGGGGCTCGAGCACCGGGCGCTTGTCGAGGAAATAAGCTAACGCCTGTAAACCGCTGTCATTTGGTATAAACGTGTAAAGTGACTTCACGTCCATAGTGAAAAGGAAGCGTTGATCAGGGTTGGAATTGTTGAAATTGAAGGACTTGACAATTTCCAGGGCGTGGTTGGTGTCCTTAACATAACTGGCTAAGTTCGTCACAAGTGGTGACATAACTTCGTCGAGGAAGGCAGCGATGTTCTCCGTTGGACAGTTACAAGCCGATACAATTGGTCTTCCAGGATTGCCGGGTTTGTGAATTTTGGGAAGCAAGTAGAAACAAGAAGTTTCGGGGGTGGTGACAATGAGATTTTTTTGCCGAAGGTGGGAGTTCGTCCTTTGAAATCATATCATCCACGGTAGCTTTAACTTTGGACTGGTATTGCTTCAGAGGATCATTGTCGAGGCGCTTGTAGAAACGACCATCCGATAAATGCCGTAGTACCTCTTGAATGTACAAAGGGCGTGACCAGACGACTACTGCTCGTCCTTTGTCAGCAGGTTTGATGACAATATCATCTCTTTTCCATAGGTTCTTTAGTGCCTCTTTCTCAACTTGTAGTAAGTTTTTGCCTCAAAGGTCAACGAATCAACACTGCACTGCAAAAACGGTATTCCTTACTCCCAGATTTTGTGCCTCCGCCGTCTCTGCTCCGAGGATAATGATTTCCTACAGAAATGCCAAGAAATGACCATCTTTTTCGAAAGCCGTGGCTATCCCTCAGATTTACTGCGTAATGCTTGGGAAAAGGTGTCCTCCGTTACTCGCCAAGAGGCACTTTTTAAACGTGTCCGTAACAACGAAGAAAGGATTCCTCTGGTGCTGACCTACCACCCCTTTAGTTCGCGTATTAAGTACATTCTTCTCGGCAACTTTAACATCCTGATGAGTGACCCTGCTACTGCAGCAATCTTTCCAGCTCCACCTGTAGTTGCACATCGACGTGATCGCAGCCTGAGAGATATCCTGGTACACACCTCTGACAGGTTCCAGACAGAGGTCCCAGGAACGTTTGCATGTCAACATCCCCGCTGCCGCACTTGCTTGTACACAACGTCCGATATGCATGTACGTGGACCCAAGAATACGACCACCATCCGTGAACACTTCACCTGTAAATCGCAGAACGTCGTGTACTGCATCTCGTACCGCGATGTCCCCAGTTATATATCGGGGAGACCGGTCGCACTCTATGCGAACGTTTCGGCGAACATCTACGAAGCGTCCAAAAGAACACTAGTGGTTCCCCGGTCGCAGAGCACTTCAACTCTCCCGGCCACAGTCTATCTGACATCCTTGTTAGAGGTTCCGGCGGAAATGTGCTGGAGTCAATGTCAGACGGAAACAATTAGAAATGGAACTCATTTTTAGGCTCGGCACTATGCAACCAGACGGCCTAAATAATGTTTTTCATTTCTTATAAATGGCGCGCGCGCGTCCTTTTTTCCACGCGCTTAGCTCTTAGTAACGTTTCTTTCAATTTGACAGTCGCGCAAACATGTAACGGTTTTCACACTGAAGAAGGGCTGTGCCCGAAACGTTTGTGCTTTTTCACAAGATGTCACTTTGACACTTTTTTCTCAATTTAATAATTTTTTTTGAAATTTTTGTACAAAGGTGGATGACTGCCTTACCCTCCCCTGCCTCAAAAATAAAGTTTTGCTCAATTTTCAGTGTAAATCGATTTTCAATGTAAATCGAAAAATGCCGACAAGAGGGTCACGAAATGGTGTTATTTTCGTACGCCTGCAGTAAAATACTTGAACAAAACTGGGTTTTATCAATTCTTGAATACTTTGGTTATCATTTAATATGCATAAGTCTTTCTAAACTAGAAAACTGGAATCTATATTCCAGTTACACTGGCGACTAATGATGCGAAGCTCAAGACGCCATTGTTTCAGCCTGGTAAAGTCACGTGACACCCAACCCAGAGTGGAATATTTTTGGCCTGGGCGTGCTAACGTGCCGTCTGTCGCTTGTTGCGGTAGGGACAAATGTCGCTGTTACAAAGAAACCAAAGAGGAATGGAAAGTAAATGTCGTTGTCGCAAACTGTCGCGCGTTTTCTGCAAATTTCTGTCGGTTGTCGGTGTTTTGGGAGAAGATTGCCTCCTGTTTTCGGAGCCATGTCGCTTGTCGCTTCTACCTCTTTGAAGGCCTCATTACCAGTAAACGGGCGTTCAAGCTGACATTTGTTATTAATTTTAATAACTCTTTTCCACTCAGCTGTAAAACAAGCTGACAAGCCAATCAAAGAGCCGTAAAAACATTGTATGCCATTTGTTTTCTTGGTCTGTTGGTTTGGCGCCATGTAAATTACTTTTCTCGCAAAGGAAATAAGTTCAAGTACGCTATAGTCTGCACAGGGCCCAGAGGAGTTTCGCGTGAATAAATGAATTACTTATTTAACCCTTTAAATTTTTTTGAAATCTTTCGGCAATTTTCTCGATGTAAATAACTGAAAGGGATCTAGATGTCCTATATGAAGGTCTGCCTTGAAACGTTTGCCACTCTAGAATACCGAGGACTCAAGTTTTATTGTGACGTCACCTATTTGAACCGTCGTTGTTTTGCTCGCGACTGTAACAAGTTGTAATCGGTAGGTACTCGGTTTATAAGTGCGTTTTCGAGCCATTTTTCACTGCAGAAGCTCCCAGGCTGGCATCATTAAGCTGGAATGGAGAGTAAATGCAAACCTCTGGACGAAGCCAGAGGTGAGAGATGATTTCACAACGACTGGGACGCCAAAAGTGGTCGTGTCGAGTCATGGCAGCTCAGAAGTGAAGTTCGTCTCTCTAGCCGTTCTGTGATGGATTCTTGGACATAGCAAGGCAATTTGGGTGAGATTTAACTTGCAAAGAACTCAACGCGTACCATAAAAATTTGGTTTATCAACGGAGTTGATAATGTAAATTGACCACCGTAAAGGGATTCGATTAGCGGATTCGCTCCGACGAAGGGCTAACGCTCGAAACGTCAGCTAATCGAATCCCTTTACGGTGGTCAATTTACATTATCAACTCCGTTGATAAACCAAATTTTCGTGTTTCACTCCCCCACCGACGCAGCACCACAGTTTCATTAGAAACTAATCCCCTTTATTCAACGCGTACCATACTTTGCCAGTAGGTCCGGATGGCTTGACACATAAAAACTCTACAAAATGAAGATGGCGGGACCTCCATTTCGCCGTGGTATCCAGGTTTCCCAGAATGCAATTCGGGCTTTCAAAAGTTTCTCGAATCAAATGGCTGATGCTCGACTCGTTGTAGGTGTGAGAGGCAAAATTGGAGATAGATGCTCAGTCATGGGATCAAGGTTTTCCCTCATTAGAATGTTTTGTTTTTAAAAGGAGATTTTGAATTAAAGAATTGAAGTTAAAGATGTGTGTTTTTTAGCTTTGCTCCAAAGCGCATAAAACGGCCATTTTTGATTTTGCTTGAAAACAAGTCATGATATGCAACGGAAAACGAAGGTTATTCCCAGTGTGTTGGCTCTTAAAGCGTAAACCAGTTACTGGTTGACACTATAAACAGACCATAATAATCAGGTCTAAATTTGAGAGCGTGGGCAATCTTAAAAGCGGTAGGCCTGTCTGTTGTACAAATTCGTACGATAGATCGTACACTGGGCGTTAAGGGTTAACGTCTCACCTTGTTGTTCGCCATTTTGAAAATCAATAACTGCGAGCCATTTCCTCGCTGGCGCATAGCACGTAGCCCGAAGGGCGTCCGAGGCACAAAGTGTGTAAGCCGAACTTGCGAGCCCTCATGCGCCCGCTTATTTTCTACTTGGTCGAGTTTTACTTTAAATTTATTTTTAAAGGCAGATTGTGAGATTTCGACTATAAACATGTTTTCTGATTTGCGGTTTTCTGAATTTATTACAACATTGCGTAGACAACGTGTTTTGTTTTCTGGTACACAGAACAATATGTATAGATATTTTCTTTTGCCTGCTGGTATGCGTGGTAAACATGTCTGTTACTTTTGCTTAAACAGTGCATTCAGTGCACTACACGTGATTGAACGGCTGCTGCTAAATTTTGGGAAACGTGAGCTCTCGGCTAGCATTGTAAACAACGATGAACGATAGTGAAGATGAAATCTTCTTAACCCAGGACATCTTTTCAGGGTCTTTCGATTCGAGTGTCCTCACAGGTTTACGGGTTTTTACTACAAGGTGATGTTCCTCGTTTGGAAGCAGGTAGGCCTCAGTTATATGTAGGAGAAGCTGTTTCAGACTAGTTTTGTTTCCACAACAATTCGAGTTGATGAGCTTTATCGTGGCTTGCTGAAAGTTCGCTTCAAGTCCTCTCTTGAGAAAAAACTGTTTAAAATCGAAGGCCAGGAAGGCCAGTCTCCTTTCACAAATTGTTAAATTCTATATGTTCTATATGAAATGAAACCAAAGGAGTAGAAATTTGCTTAAGATTAAATAACAACCACCCTTGGCAAAACGCTAATATTGTATGTAAGGTCCGAATTTTCGTTTGTATTTGTTTGTTTATTGTTTAGAGTTTACACGTAATTAGCCTGCAGTGCAGGCGTTTTCGGTGGGTGCGTGATGTATTTTGTCGAGTAGTCGGCGCCATGTTGAATTTCACTAAAACGCAAGGAGCTGGGGCGAGTCGAAGGGAGCGGAGTGGAGGCGTAAAGAGAGAAAACGCCTGCCCGATAACTCTGTGAAAACGAGAAACACCCCCTAATTAGTTCGACTTGATCGCTCTCCCGCAAATAAATTGCCAGCCAATCAAAACTGAAGAATTATTCCGCCGGAAACAAAATTCACATGCGACAAAAACAAAGACACGTCTAGCAGCCCGCGAGTCAAACAAAACCTCATTCAAAGTAAAGTTTGGAAATCTTGAAAAGCAAGGTCATTCGCCATCAGATAATTTTTCCGGCCTTCAAAACGGAAGGAATGCTTCGGGGTGTTCTTGCCAGATACTTTTAGTGAAGTAGGGTTTTCGCTGGTGCAAGATGCCGCGAATATTCTGTCCGTGTCGGCAATCCCTGTGGTAGGAAAATTCCTAACTTGGGCCAGTTGTATAGAATTATTAAGGCCGTCGATCGAAGCTCCTGCGTCAGTTGCATTGAAAACTGAGAGAGGATGACATGTTAAATCGACTAAATGTAGATGATTTGCCAAATAATGGCTTGAAAGTGGTCTATTTGAGTCCCTTAAGAAAAACGATGTGACGGTTCGAATGCCGCGTGATGATCAAGCGAAGGTTGTGGTGAAAAAAGCATTGTATAAGAAACAATGTGTGTGTGTTTTCAACAAATAAAAACCTTTTCCCGGTCCAAGTTTCGACAGTGTGCAACTCATCTACGATGATCGCGCATATTTGTTGGTGAAGCGAGGAATCTCTTCTTTGGTGAAGAAATAAATCAGTGGCTTTCAGAGAACCTCCTCCGCAGAACCGAAAACAATCTGGTACTTCCATCCAGGCGGCAATCTCCAAGCCCTCCTGCTTTCATTCCCATTGATGCTGCTTCTGCCAACTGGTCTTGAACAATGCTTTTCAGTGAATATACGACCAGTACGCTCGGCAAGCCTTTCCAGATAATTTTACTTTCACACGAACGAACAGCTAGAATATCAGGCTCTTCCCAAAGCCAACCGACAGAACTGCCGAGGGATCTTGTTCGCATACTAATGAAAAACATCGCTTTATCCTGTTCTGCACGTAATTCGCGCGACATTCCCATCTCGGATAAATCGTTGAGACATTCTTCCAGAGAAGAGTTGAATCTCGCCAAACTGCCTTGCATTGCTTTTTATCGTTTTGCCACAAACAAAAATTTACATCTATCGATTTACAAAATATTGACAGGCATCAATCCATTCCACTGTGCCGCTCCAATCAGAGGCTCCGTTTGCTCACGAACAGAGTGCCTCAAGAGAACAATGAACACGGGCAGGCGTATTTTTCTTGCCCCTCCCCCACCCCCACCACACTTTCCCATCCCTACAATCCTTAATTTGTACTCTCCCCAATATTCCTCGGTTTCTCAAATCAAAGATGGCGGCTCTCAAACGAAATTATACACTCGCCTCACAAAATACGCCTGCAATGCAGGCTAACACGTAATGGGAGACTAAGTCGAGGGGAATATGAGCAGAGGAATATGAACAGGGGAATATGAGCGGGGGAAATATATATTGCATTGTTTTGTTATCGTTATCAGCTATTGTTTCAGCCCCGCCCTCCCCTGTTACAATCAAAGCCGCCAACAACTTTTCAGACAGTGAATAATGATGAGGGGTTATGTAATATACTCCCCTGAAAAAAACAAAGGAAACCGATCCAACTGACAAATAAGCTCAAGATTAAGGTCGGCTGGAGGTATTACCGGTATGTTTCTAATTATGCCAGAAAAAATGGCACTTTTTCCTCCGGCATTCATTAAATAAACAATCCTACCTGTTCATATTTTTGAGAGAAGAAAAGAACTAATAAGCAAAGGTTGTTAAACTCTTTATAACAACATTGAAAAGTTACAAAGTCTAGGGTATCCAGTTCTTAAAATATCCGCACTTTTATTTTTCATTTGTCCGTGCTAGTTTCTGAAAAAATGAGCATACGGAATATGATTATTATGCCGACATTATTCTTGTTGCTGCAGATGTAGTATTACGATAACCAAACTTATAGTCCGGTAGCCCCTAGTTCACGCTCGGAAAAGTACTCCCCTATTCTTCGATTTGTTGCTTCAGTATATTTGGAAAGGAAACCAGACTGACAGCGGAGAAATTGCACTTTATAAAACAATGTGGCAAAAATTTGTAAATAACATGAAACTGTGAGTCGTATACAAATGTGCATTGCTTATCACGAGATCAACCGCGGTGAAACGTAAAAATTTAAACGCCACATGACCAGATGACCAGTTTTTTGTGAGTCTGTGAGTAACTTTATTAAAGTCTTTTTGAAGCAACTGGTATGTGGATACCGGCTGGCATTACCGTTTTTTTGAAAAGTAGTATAAGCCACAGGAAAGACAATGAAACACTCTTTTCTTCGCGCTAAGTTACATTTGCATAGACGAAAATTTGGTTTATCAACGGAGTTGATAATGTAAATTGACCACCGTTAAGGGGTTCGATTAGCTGACGTTTCGAGCGTTAGCCCTTCGTCGGAGCGAATCGAGGAATTGTGGGTTGCGTATGGTTTATATACAGAAAATGGAGCTACGCTATTGGTGGTAACATGGCAACGTGAAAAACAGGAATAAATTAATTGAATGAAAAGCGCTCGTTGATACCGTGGGGATTAAGAGTGCCAATTTGAAAGATCAGTTTTTGCTGGGGATTTTTACGGCTTTCCGTGGTACCTTGATGTAGGGAAAGGCCGGAGATCGACATGTGTTGTTTACAATGGTTAGGGAGATTAAAATGCCGAGCGACAGGTTTGGATGCGTCTTTGTCATCTTTCTCAACATCACGAAGATGTTCTCGGAATCGGTCACCTAGTCGTCTTCCTGTTTCGCCGATGTATAACTTTTTGCATAATGTGCAGGTTATGCAATAGATAACATTTGCGGAGGTACACGTGAAACGATCAGTGATCTTAACAGATCGCTTAGGGCCCGATATTTTGTCAGTGTTTTGAATGAAAGGACAAGTTTTGCATCGCGAGCGCGCGCATTTAAAAGTGCCAGGTTGTTCAGTTGTTTTGAAAGCGCTTTTAACTAGAAAGTTACCTACATTTTTGTCGCGTTTGAATGAAATCAGCGGTGGTTCCGAAAAGATTCTAGCAGTTTCTGGATCATTTTGCAGTATCTTAAAGTTATTAAGAATGATGGCTTTAACTGGGTTATTATGGGGGTGAAATGTGAGGGTGAATGGAATTCTGTCATTCTTTTCCTTTTGTGACGTCTGTAGTGCTGACTGTTGATCAATCTGCTGAGCGCGGTGATGGCCCGATTCAACCACAGAATCAGGATAGCCACGTTTCTCGAAAAAATGGCACATTTCCTCTGATTTGTTGGAAAAATCAGAGTCATCACTACATAGACGTCGAAGTCTAAGAAATTGAGAATAGGGAATGGCGTTTTTGACATGAGATGGATGTGAAGATGAATACAACAAATAACTGTGAGAATCGGTGGGTTTGTAGTGCACACTGGTACATAAACCGTTGCCGCTGATAAAAACTTTGATATCAAGAAAGGCAAGGGAAGTTTCCGAAATTTCCCAGGTATATTTTAGAGCCGGATGAAAGGAATTAACGGCGGTTATAAATTGATTGATTTCCTCCTTGCTAGACGAAATTGCGCCGATACAGTCGTCAATGTAGCGACCGTAGAGTTCAGGTTTAGGACCGTTGTACTGATTGAAGAATTGGTACTCGACGTAACCTAGCTATTTAGACAAGATTATGGCGCCCATCGTCAATCTTTGCCATCTTACATTAAAGACAGTCAACACGCACTTGAGATTTTTCGCGATTTCAATTTCACCGGCGAAGACAAACTAATTTTCACTATGGATATTTCATCTCTATACACTGTCATTCCAAACGGCGAAGGTCTTCAAGCACTTAAGTATTTTTTCGATCAACGCACCGTCAAGGAACCAAGCTCGGAAACGCTACTCCGCCTAGCTGAACTAGTTTTAACACTTAACTGTTTTTCTTTCGCTGACAACTATTACAAGCAAATTAATGGTGTAGCGATGGGCACAAAAATGGGACCTAGCTACGCTAATCTTTTTGTAGGTTACGTCGAGTACCAATTCTTCAATCAGTACAACGGTCCTAAACCTGAACTCTACGGTCGCTACATTGACGACTGTATCGGCGCAATTTCGTCTAGCAAGGAGGAAATCAATCAATTTATAACCGCCGTTAATTCCTTTCATCCGGCTCTAAAATATACCTGGGAAATTTCGGAAACTTCCCTTGCCTTTCTTGATATCAAAGTTTTTATCAGCGGCAACGGTTTATGTACCAGTGTGCACTACAAACCCACCGATTCTCACAGTTATTTGTTGTATTCATCTTCACATCCATCTCATGTCAAAAACGCCATTCCCTATTCTCAATTTCTTAGACTTCGACGTCTATGTAGTGATGACTCTGATTTTTCCAACAAATCAGAGGAAATGTGCCATTTTTTCGAGAAACGTGGCTATCCTGATTCTGTGGTTGAATCGGGCCATCACCGCGCTCAGCAGATTGATCAACAGTCAGCACTACAGACGTCACAAAAGGAAAAGAATGACAGAATTCCATTCACCCTCACATTTCACCCCCATAATAACCCAGTTAAAGCCATCATTCTTAATAACTTTAAGATACTGCAAAATGATCCAGAAACTGCTAGAATCTTTTCGGAACCACCGCTGATTTCATTCAAACGCGACAAAAATGTAGGTAACTTTCTAGTTAAAAGCGCTTTCAAAACAACTGAACAACCTGGCACTTTTAAATGCGCGCGCTCGCGATGCAAAACTTGTCCTTTCATTCAAAACACTGACAAAATATCGGGCCCTAAGCGATCTGTTAAGATCACTGATCGTTTCACGTGTACCTCCGCAAATGTTATCTATTGAGTAACCTGCACATTATGCAAAAAGTTATACATCGGCGAAACAGGAAGACGACTAGGTGACCGATTCCGAGAACATCTTCGTGATGTTGAGAAAGATGACAAAGACGCATCCAAACCTGTCGCTCGGCATTTTAATCTCCCTAACCATTGTAAACAACACATGTCGATCTCCGGCCTTTCCCTACATCAAGGTACCACGGAAAGCCGTAAAAATCTCGAGCAAAAACTGATCTTTCAAATTGGTACTCTTAATCCCCACGGTATCAACGAGCGCTTTTCATTCAATTAATTTATTCCTGTTTTTCACGTTGCCATGTTACCACCAATAGCGTAGCTCCATTTTCTGTATATAAACCATACACAACCCACAATTCCTCGATTCGCTCCGACGAAGGGCTAACGCTCGAAACGTCAGCTAATCGAATCCCTGTACGGTGGTCAATTTCCATTATCAACTCCGTTGATAAACCAAATTTTCGTGTTTCACTCCCCCACCGACGCAGTACCACAGTTTCTTTAGAAACTAATCACCTTTATACATTTGCATAGAGTTTGTTGATTGGATTTCAACTGATAAAAACACTCAGATAAGCGATCAACAAAAACATACGCAAAATAGGCACATGTGTAGAGCTTGCCTATTGCCTTCCTTTCGTTGATAATTTTTGTATGTCATAGCACAGTTTGAATATTCCGAATAGCACGGTAAGGCCTGGGTAAAAGAAGTAATGACTGAGTTTGCGGAATGTCATAATTATGTGGAATGTATAATATGCTGAATGACTTAAATCACGAAGTGACAGTGTGTGGTCAACAAATTTTTCCCGCGCTTGAAATTTTATTTATACGGATTGAAGTCTGTTGCTATCTCTATTTGAAGTCAGTGAACTGATGTACAACATAAAGGTGCCACCATTGTTAGGTTTTAACGAAGACGTGTTTCGGTTGTTTCTACCGTCATCGTTAGTTGTGAACTGAATAACGTAAAGCAATTGACTAAAGGCCCGGCCAGAGGAGTGCAACGTCATCCAACATTGTTGGACGACGTTGCACACTATTGAATGAGGTGGCCAAACGAATGCAACATGTTGGATTCAATATTTGATTTCAAGGGTTTAGGTTTGGGACTTGTTCCACTTTTAACTGGCAAAAAATGGCATAAACAGTAACTCGATCTTCAGTTAATCTTAACTCAAACTTAACTCGAACTCAACTCAAACTCGACTGAAACTCAACTCAGCTGGTGTCGCGTCCCATGCCGGCGGTAAATTTGAGCGCGAAGAAACCAGAGTCTTCGCAGTGACGTGTACTCAATGTTTACCACTTTTATGTGCCAAAAATGGCAATCTTTCCTCCAAATTAGCAACTGAAACTCAACTCAACTCGTAACTCGATAAGCAACCGATCCTGAGTTCAATGCTCTCTATCACATTTGCCAATTGGGATCTGATCAAACTCAAGTTTAAATGATTACACATGCAAACAATGGACCATAGCATCTTATGAAAATGTGTCAACTGCAGAAGAAACAGTTTCATGTTACATTCACTTACGTTTCATTTGTAGAATTGTCTGCCATATCGCAGGGTTTGCGTCTGAGAAGCCGAGTGAGCTTGTTTAGGCTCAGTTTCCAGTATTCACCGATCACAAGCCTGCTATCAGTATACGAGCGTTCAAGGTGACATTTAGTATTGATTTTAATAACTCTTTTCCACTCAGCTGTAACACGCTAACAAGCCAATCAAAAGCGCCGTAAAAACATCGTATGCATTTGCTTTCTTGGTCTGTTGGTGTGGCGTCATGTAAATTACTATTCTCTCAAAGGAAACGAGTTCAAGTACGCTATGGTCTGTCGGATTATGCTCGTAAAATCGATTATTATGCTTTCGGGCATCACCCATGAAGTCAGGGTATTATGCTTAAAATTAAGCCCGGCTAGAGGTATTATGCTTCTAATTATGCCAGAAAAAATGGCACTTTTTCCCCTGCGGCATTCATTAAATAAACAATCCTACCTGTTCATATTATTGAGAGAAGAAAAGAACTAACGAGCAAAGGTTGTTAAACTCTATTTATTATATGACTAACTCTTTCAGCGGTCAAGATGAATCAATTCTCCTGCTGTGATTGGCTACCCGCGAGGTCAAGATGGAGCCATCTTGACCGCTCGGGATAGCCCGTTCGTCCCGCGTTTTACTGTCTTTAAATTAATGGCGTCCTTTGAGTCATATAATAAATCCTTTATTGACCAAGCTCGTTCGGTCAAGATGGCGAGATATTGGCCTCGTTCTTTTTTTGCGTGTTTATGGACCTCGACTTCGTCTCGGTCCATAAACACGCAAAAAAATAACTTGGCCAATATCCCGCCATCTTGACCTCACGCTTGGTCAATAACCCATATATAACAACATTAAAAAGTTACAAAGTCTAGGGTATCCAGTTCTTAAAATATTCGCACTTTTATTTTCCATTTGTCCATGCTAGTTTCTGAAAAAAATGAGCATACGGAATATGATTATTATGCCGACATTATTCTTGTTACTGCAGAACTGATGTAGTATTATCATAACCGAACTTATAGTCCGGTGGCCCTTAGTTCACGTTCGGAAAAGTACTCCCCTATTCTTCGATTTGTTCTTCAGTATATTTGGCAAGGAAACCAGACTGACAGCGCAGAAATTGCACTTTATAAAACAATGTGGCAAAAAAACATACGCAAAATAGGCACATGTGTAGTAACCTAAAACGCGTAGTCAATTCATAAACAGAAAGGCCCATTGGTGTGTATGAGCTTGCCTATTGCCTTCTTTTCGTTGATATTTTTTACATGTCATAGCACATTTTGAATATTCCGAATAGCACGGTGAGGCCGGGTAAAAGAGGTAATGACTGAGTTTGCGGAATGTCATAATTATGTGGAATGTATAATATGCTGAATGACTTAAATCACGAAGTGACAGTGTGTGGTCAACAAATTTTCCCGCGCTTGAAATTTTATTTATACGGATTGAAGTCTGTTGCTATCTCTATTTGAAGTCAGTGAACTGATGTACAACATAAAGGTGCCACCATTGTTAGGTTTTAACGAAGACGTGTTTCGGTTGTTTCTACCGTCATCGTTAGTTACGAACTGAATAACGTAAAGCAATTGACTAAAGGCCCGGCCAGAGGAGTGCAACGTCATCCAACATTGTTGGACGACGTTGCACAGTGTTGAATGAGGTGGCCAAACAAATGCAACATGTTGGATTCAATACTTGGTCTCAAGGGTTTGGGTTTGGGACTTGTTCCACTTTTAACTGGCAAAAAATGGCATAAACAGTAACTCGATCTTCAGTTAATCTTAACTCAAACTTAACTCGAACTCAACTCAAACTCGACTGAAACTCAACTCAGCTGGTGTCGCGTCCCATGCCGGCGGTAAATTTGAGCGCGAAGAAACCAGAGTCTTCGCAGTGACTTGTACTCAATGTTTACCACTTTTATGTGCCAAAAATCTTTACTCCAAATTAGAAACTCAAACTCAACTCAACTCGTAACTCGATAAGCAACCGATCCTGAGTTCAATGCTCTCTATCACATTTGCCAATTGGGATCTGATCAAACTCAAGTTTAAATGATTACACGTGCAAACAATGGACCATAGCATCTTATGATATCTCATGAACAGAAATGTGTCAACTGCAGAAGAAACAGTTTCATGTTACATTCACTTACGTTTCATTTGTAGAATTGTCTGCCATATCGCAGGGTTTGCGTCTGAGAAGCCAAGTGAGCTTGTTTAGGCTCAGTTTCCAGTATTCACCGATCACAAGCCTGTTATCAGTATACGGGCGTTCAAGGTGACATTTAATATTAATTTTAATAACTCTTTTCCACTCAGCTGTAACACGCTGAAGCGCCAATCAAAAGCGCCGTAAAAACATCGTATGCCATTTGCTTTCTTGGTCTGTTGGTGTGGCGACATGTAAATTACTATTCTCTCAAAGGAAACGAGTTCAAGTACGCTATGGTCTGTCGGATTATGCTCGTAAAATCGATTATTATGCTTTCGGGCGTCACCCATGAAATCAGCGTATTATGCTCAAAATTAAGCTCGGCTAGAGGTATTATGTTTCTAATTATGCCAGAAAAAATGGCACTTTTTCCTGCGGCATTCATTAAATAAACAATCCTACCTGTTCAAATTATTGAGAGAAGAAAAGAACTAACGAGCAAAGGTTGTTAAACTCTTTATAACGACATTGAAAAGTTACAAAGTCTAGGGTATCCAGTTCTTAAAATATCCGCACTTTTATCGACTTTGTCCATTCTAATTTGTAAATAAGATGAAATTGGCTGGGTGTCGAACACAAAGGTGCATTGCATATCTCGAGGTCTACCGCGGTCAAACGTAAAAAGTGCAGATGAACAGATGACCAATAAGTAACTTTATTGAAATTGGTAATATGGATACTGGTCGGAATTACCGTTTTTTGAAAGTAGTACAAGCCACAGGAAAGACAATAAAACACTGTTTTCTTCGTGCTCAGTATATTATTTTACATAGGGTTTGCCGACTGGATTTCAATCGATGAAAAAACACAGATAAGCGATCAACCAAAACATACGCAAAATAGGCGCGTATATAGTTATACCTAAAACGCGTAGTCAATTCATACACAGAACAAAAGGCGCATTGATGTGTATGAGCTTACTTATTGCCTTCTTTTTTTTTAATATTTTTTATACGTCATACGGCAAATTTTGAATATTCCGAATAGCACGGTGAGGCCGGGTAAAAGAAGTAATGACTGAGCTTGCGGAATGACATAATTATGTGGAATGTATAATATGGAGAATGACTTAAATCACGGCGAAGTGACAGTGTGTGGTCAACAAATTTTCCCGCGCTTTATATCTAATTTATGCGGTTTGAAAGATATTGCATAATAATTGCATATTAATCTGAATAATATCGTCCGTCATCCCACGGAACTGATGAGTAAGAGCCGAATGCAATCGTTTTGGTTCGGTGTCTAGTACCGAACCAAATTTTAATAAGTCTTTAATTTTAATAAGTCTTTTTCATCCAACTGTAATAAGCTAACAACCCAATGAAAGCCCCGTAGAAACATTGTATGCTATTTGCTTTCATGGTATGTTGATTCGACGTCATATAAATTACCTTTCTCCGAAAGTAAATAGGTTTTCTCGGAAAGCAAATCAGTTTTCTCGGAAAAAGATACTCCAGTTTACGCAGAAATGCTTGGATTTGTTGCTATAATGTAGGATATACTGTATCCTATATCACGCTATTTCTTTTAAATTTGGAAAGGAAACCACACTAGCTACCAGAGGAGAAATTGCATTCCATAAGAAAATGTTTCAAAGAATTTGTATATGAGATGCAAGTCGGTGGAGAGTCGTAAGAAAAAATGTGCTCTATTAGTTTATCGTGAGGTCAACCGCGGTCAAGCGTAAATAAGCAAAGTCCTTAAATTACCAGTTTTTCGTGATTCCGTGTGTAAACTAAATCATTTTACAACTTTCTGAACGTATTTTTAAAGAATTAGAGAGATTAAGATTGAGGTTTTTCGGCATTTCCCGCGAACCGCGAACGTCAAGAAGTCACGTGACCAGTGCCTTGCCGTCAGGTTTGCGGTTTGAAGTTCACGTTTGTACGGCTAGACCACGCTCCAGAGGTAAGTGATTTACCGCAAGGATTTTTGCACCCTAAAACATCACAATCCCACGTTTGAGAGGAAATACTACTTTTTAGAACTCTTTCGCCTATTAATTATCGAATTTTTTTTTCATAGAAACGCAATTTTTAAGACGATTTCTCAGCTAAAATAGAAGTGAACGAATGAATGAAAACAAACATGGCGGCCGGCTATTTGTTACCCGCGAATCTTAAGTCCCGAATACGAGCAGACAGCTAACGTTTGCGGTAAGATGGCCAAACCTCGATCTTAAGGTCTCTAGCAGAAAACCTTCAATAAATCACTTACCTCTAGAGCGTGGTCTAGCCGTACAAAAGAGAGATTAAGATACAGGTTTGGCCATCTTACCGCAAACGGCAAACCGCGGTTTGCGGTTAGCGGTTTTACGTTAACCGTCTGCCCATATTCGGGGCTTAAGATTCGTGGTTGGTTCTAACAACAAATAGCCGGCCGCCATGTTTGTTTTCATTCATTCGTTCACTTCTATCTGAGCTGAGAAATCGTCTTCAAAATTACGTTTCTATGAAAAAGAATTCGATAATCAATAAGCGAAAGAGTTCTAAAAGGTAGCATTTCCTCTCAAACGTGGGATTGTGATGTTTTAGGGTGCAAAAAACCTTGCGGTAAATCACTTACCTCTAGAGTGTGGTCTAGCCGTACAAACGTGAACCTCAAACCGCAAACCTGACGGCAAGGCACTGGTCATGAGACTTCTTGACGTTCGCGGTTCGCAGAAAAAGCCGCAAAACCTCGAACTTAATCTCTCTAAACTTGAACCTCAAACCGCAAACCTGACGGCAAGGCATCGGTCACGTGACTTCCTGACGTTCGCGGTTCGCGGGAAAAGCCTAAAAACCTCAATCTTAAGGTCTCTAATTATCTTAACATCGCAGAAATAAAACTAAAATAAAAATAAATAAACTGAATAAATAAATTCAATTACGAGAAACTTGATTGGGAGATAAAAAACTGAAGAGCATAAAACTGATAAGTTTACATTAACGGTTGAAAGTCAATACCAGGAACTCTATTTAGAAGCCTATCAATTTTTTTTCTCATTGGATGTAACCTGCGATCAGGCTCTATTTTCGTTTCGATGGTAAACCTTTCCCGCGGGAAAGGCGAAACGAAAAATAGAGCCTGATACAAGTCTTCCACGGAACGTCTACCGCCCACTTTTTTGATTGATTGACATTTTTCAAAATCAGCCAATCAAACTTACTTCCGTTACGCGATACTCGCGAGCTCTCGCGCGTGAAGTGATGAGGAAAGAAGAAGACGCCATTTTTGTTTTGCGAACGCCTTGTCCCATATGGTTCATTGTTGTTGGGGAATATTTACGGTTTTGGGCCCAAAGTAAGCTCTTATAACGTACAAATTTTATGAACGCTGGGAAAGGCGATATGTGTCTCCAAAGCCTATGTGATTATGATATCTTTTTTGGGTACTGAAGCACCACTGATGATTCGGCTGAAGGAAGCTGAGGTGATTAATATTGTCGATGTATTCCATGTCTTCCCTTCGAAATACAATAGTAAAGAATTTTTTTTTAGTAAAGAATCGAGAGTGTTGTTTTATTTGAGTTGCGGAGAAACGGGATTTTGCCGGTCACTCGTTTATTAAGTTTTAGCTTTTGAAGCTCGCTTACCTTTAATTTGAACAAATGAATAAATGCAGGCCGGCCTTGATGAATTCTTTTAATGTAATTTAATTTATAAAACAAATTTTGTAGTATTACTAAAACGCTGCATTGTTGTGGTACACTGTTATTGAACTCATTCAGTGGGATTCTCAAGTGCTTGGCTTCTATATAAGGACCCATTTTTATTGATCACTTTCTTAGCTGTTTATCAGAGGCTCCATGTTTGATAGGTATATTGATAGATAACTTTATTCAGTGGATGAGAGGTATTTATACACTGATTGGCTAATTATCCACTGGAAAAAATATCTGAAATTTTTAAATGTAGCATGAACCTGTGATCCTTGATTCAGTTAAAGGTAGAATCAACTAGCCTGAAGGCCAATTGAATAAATCCAACCCATTGTCTTTGCATGCTGACTATGACTGAACAGAAACAGTAGTAGTAAATATATGGGTGGCTGAATGGATTACCCAATCTCTCTAAATACACCTATTTAATCCTCTCTAAGGGGGAAGCCAAGCATCTTCTTGCCAACAGGTTTTTTAATAGTGAGGGAAAAAAAGGGAAACAAGCCACTGGATTTCCAAATGCAACAACTAAATTTTTCACTAAATGGTTCTGAAAACATCACAAAAAGATCAACACAGAGGGTGGCACATTCCCTTAACTCTTTTCCATCCAACGTCACACATATGTGATGATAAATACTGCTTCCTTTTTATGGTTTATTTCTTGTTTAAAGTTTGTCAGAACGTTATAATAATTGTGTGAATAGGACCAACTGTGTTTTAGCAATCATTAAAGCTAAAAATAACGACTACAATACCAGAATTCCGCTGCATATCACCGATCGTTAAACAGCAAAGCCCAAAATGCTTGTTTTTTGGCCAGAGAATAACACCAAAATTTACACATTTTTGTGGCCAACTTTTTAATAAGAAAAACTGCCCAAATATCAAGATTCTACATTTACAGCAAACCTCAAGCTCTCTCCTTATTATCAGCTATGAAACGTTTCTCTCACATTTGGTGCCTGCCACGTTTCAGCCCGTTTCTGAGATCCAATCTTGTGTGTCTTAACTGGACTCGTTCACGGCCGAAAAGAATTCTGGGAACTGTAACCACGCCGCGAGCATAGAACTCTCCTTCAGTTCATTACATAGTTTTTCGATAAGTGCTGAGCCACCCGGTGCTACCAGCAAAATGTTGCATCGATGAGTATTTTTAGCGGTCAGAACTAGCCCACATTGCCTCGTTAGCTCCCCGAATCCACTTGCAGAAAGACAAGAGAGACAGGTTCCATATCGAGCCACGATCATCACAACAGAGCGTGTTTGGCATCTCCATCAACATAAAACCGCCTCTCACCTCTGGTTTCTTTCAAAGGCTTGCCTTTACCCACATTCTAGCTTAATGATGCCAGCATGGGGGCTTCTGCAGAGGAAAATGGCTCAGAAAAGCACTCTAAAACTGACAATTGCACCACAGTCAAGCGATTCCACTGACTCGACAAACAACAGCCACTCGGGTGCATCACGTGACTCTAAAGCCTGGGTCCCCAGTATTTCAAGACAGCAGATATTTTCATAATAACTCCATATATGAAGAAGTTAAGAGCCCCAGACCATTTATTGCCCAAAATCTGGTGAAATAAATAGCACCCACTTGGGTCGAAAAGGGTTAAGAGATATTTGCTATGCCAGTTATCAGTCAGTCATAAGGCCTCTGGGAACAGGTGGTTGGTCAACCCCCCAACCTTGACCCTGAGATGTATGTTAAGACAGAACAGAGCACAGAATTTGGGAACTATGCCGCCTACTCCGGTTTCATCAAGTGAATAGGTTCTTTTATGTACCCTTCATGTTTAAATTACGTGTGAGGATGAAAAGGCCAACAGACTATAATCTCACTAACCAATGACCTGATCATCTGTCCTGAGACAGATGTTGAGAACCCAGCCAAATTGATACAAACAATTATTTTAATTAACACCATGGTTTGCTGTCTGGTCTGGGATTCAAACCAGCAACCTGTTCCTCAGCAGTCCAGTGCTGGGCAGTATGCTGTTATTCTGTAATTCATTAACTGCATGGGGAAACAACTTGGTAGGAGAGGTAACTAAGGACATCTAGCTTTCATCTGGTTAATCTTTCATTAATTCAGCAAAGGCCTGTAATGCTTATGCAGTAGAACAGTCTTTGTGGTGCATTTCAAACTACTGCACCTTGCACTGAGAATTTTTGCAATGGGAGTTCAGTCATGTTTTACATTTTTGTGGAGGATGTAAATGACCTTGTTATTCAACAACAACAATTTGCTCCTCTAAGCTCTATTCAATTTATTTCCTCTATTCTCATGTAGATTTCTCTTGCTACAATTTACGTTGGGGTTTGGGTTTTTCTGAGTTGAATGTATTACTATCACCAAGATAATTGGCACTTTTATGCTGTCCTCACGAAATTTTGTTAAGTGACAATTCAGTTTAAGCATAAATTTAATTTGGAGATTAAAAAGCCTGTTTAAATTTGTAAACTAAGTCAACTTGACTGACGTCCACTGTGAAGTTACTGAAGCCCTTCCATCGTACTTTTTCTATGGCCGGTCATTCTGCTATTTATGTGATTTTTTTATATCAACATCAAGACATGTATTTTATTACTCCCTAAAAAGAAAAACTTTATTCTTGGTGGTGTGAATTAGCCAACAGTGTTTTATTTATGTTGTTGTTCCAGAGGAGAACATACATGCAAACGATAACAGATAACTTTACAGCCTTACGTAAATGAATGGTACAAAACAAATTTAAAAGAACTTGCATTAAGCTTTCAAAATGTCTGTCCATTGAATATGAGTGTCTTCTCTCGCATCCTAACATTGAAACCAATGTGTCTATGATCTTGGACTTATCAACTGAACTTCGATGTGTCTTGCTTCTCGTTGAATTGTTCTTGAATACAAACCAGCCAGCTTCCAAGTCTTTATACTGTTGTCAGGCTTTCACAAACACGAAACAAACAACTCGTCAGAACG
>JAEMWC010000649.1:360000-420000 GCA_016490735.1 Pachyseris speciosa
ATTTTTTAGGCTTTTAATGTAGTTCTTAAATTCTGTTATTGTATTTTTATTAGGCTTTTTACAGCGGTGATTATATTGCCGCGAACACCTAAAATATGTCTGGAATGTTAAGTGTGTTGTAACCAATCACAGGCGAGATCTTCAAACCACAGAAACCACAGGCAACGAACTTTTTCCTATCGGTCACGGAACAAATTATTTTCGTTTTGTTTAACATGTTTAAGGATACAAGCTGTCTTATTAGGAATTTAAAACACCACTGCTCCCCAAGATCAGTGCTGAGGACCGCATTCAGCACATCGTTCGATTTTAGAAACAAAAATTTAGAAGCCAACGCGACGCGACGACGACCGGCTTTCCATGTAACGACATATTACATGAAGCCAATAAAAAAAATGAACAATCGTGTATTCTTAGAAACATAAATTTTCAGATATGCATTCAACAATATAAAACCGTTGGGTTGTAACATGCGAGTTTACGGACATTTACGGAGATTCTTTTGGTAAGAAGAACTGCGATCGGAGATAATCATGTTTTTTTTTTCTTTTGCGCGCAAAATGTGCTAATAATCGCATCCAAAGGGGACTTAAAATCTTCTTGGCTAAATCCCCTCATAACTAGTTTCCTACAGCATGTAGTCCCCCTGATATCAAATGCATAAATGCCTTCAGAGGAAAAGCAAAATTATATTTTGGAAGGAATACCGAAAATTGGGCTGTTTACTTTGCGCGATGTGTCAATCATTCCATAGATGTTGAATTTGGTCGCACAGGAAAAAATATCAAAAATCCAACCCAGTTTTTACTTGGTTTTTACCCGGATTTGATGAAAACCAATCCCAGGTAATAACCATATTTGGTTTTCACTTGGATTTTCTGTTGGAAAATAAAAATCACTGTTTTTTTCCTGTCCTGGATACTGAAAAAAACAGCTTCTTCCTGGGTTTTAGGGAATCCTAGAAACTGTACTTGGTTTATCCCTGGTTTTTAACAGTTTATGAAAATCCAAATCTGGAAATTATTTCCCCAGTTCTGGTTATCTACTTAATCCAAAGTGGGGTAAGATCAAACACAAGAGAAAGATGCAATAATCTGTTTTGTTTATTATCCAGGTTTGGTTATTTAATATGGGTTATTAAATTATCCTGTACAAAAAAACAAGTCTGGATATTGTCCCTACTCCTGCTGGCTTTCTACTTATTCCAAACTTGGATAAGACAAATTTACCAATGGGTTAAGTGTCTCTCCAAGCATTATCTACCCATTTGCCATCCACAGTGGATAAAAGGCTGCTGAAATGGATAGTCTCCTTCTCTTACCCAGAGTAAGACAGTGTCCTACTTCTATGCTCATCAGCCATTTTTTGTCTACACGTAGGTTTTGTCTACATTTAGGTATTGTCCTAAATTTAAACACCTAAAATTCGTGCGGCGATCGATTCGCGCCATGCAGCTTCAGTTACAAGCCAGACAGCGGTGTCTTTCATAATTAATGACACAACATGTGTGTTTACATGGACTAGCATCTGTTATAAACCAGTCATAGCGAAACAGGCTCGCAAGATATAGCGGGAAATAATTTGCTGTTCGTGGATTTTTTTGTGATGTCGGCTGTTCGGGGAAGGAGGTTTCGTTCCGCTTTGAATCCTGTGGTTTGCTCCCCAGTTAATGAAGAAGACAATTCTGACTTCGATTCGTCATGCAGCACGTTATCAGAAGTTGAAAATGAGAATAGTCCACCTCAATCTCAAGTGCCGCTAAAAAGAACTGCGACCGTGGTAGATGCGAGAGGTAAGCTTAGTTCAATTCCCGCCAAAACAGTTTTGCTTTCTGACTAAGCAACTCCTTCTGGCCCGTTCTTATTTTCTTTTGTTCTTTTTCACATTAATCAGAAGTTGAGAATGACGACAGTCCACCTCAATCTCAAGTGCCGCTAAAAAGAACTGCGAGCGTGGTGGTTCAAAGAGAAGATCCGAGAGGCAAGTTCCCGCTAAAACAATTTTGCTTTCTGACTAAGCAACTCCTTCTGCCCAGTTCTTATTTTCTTTTGTTCTTTTATTGATCTTCAGACTGGGATGTTCAGCGTGTCAAGGCTTGGGCAAAAGCTCTATTTAATGATGAAGACATAGCTAGAAAATTCGAAGTAGAAGAAATCGACGGGTATACACTGCAGTCTGAGCGTATTCTGTCCGACGCTGCAATGAACAGCCTTGGATTATCAACGATTGGAAAGAAGGACAAATTTGCCATTGCAGTCCAGGGTCTTTTCGGTAAATTCATCAAAATGATATTAATAGTGTCAATTTTTAATTCGGGGGTTCTTCAAGCTCTGGGTTTTGCATAACGGCAAAGAAGCTTACATTTACTGTTTTGCGGTCATCCATGCCCATAATACTAAACCAGTTTTATGAGTTTTTAATCTAGAGGTGCTTCCATCAACTACAACAAAAAATACGGAGATACTTTTGTTGCTTCTTTTTCTGAGCAACATGGTCAGTTGAGACTGGGCGAACCTTCCGAAAGTGGAGACAAACTGTTTGCTTATCAATAAATCAATCAATATCTTTATTAAAGAAAATTAAGCTTACTTTGAAGTGAGGAAGCACTGTTAAAGTTAGTGAACTTTTCAGTAAGTTTGAACCGAAGTATTGAACGGTGTTGTGCCATAATTGAATACACAAATTTATAAGTTTTAGAACCAAGCATACATTATACTCTTGGAATTGGAGCAAGCAGGACAGAAAAGCCGTTTCCAAATGTAATGAGAATTCAGTGACAGTTGGGCAATTTTTTTTATAGGTGGTGTTGTTCATCATGAGCGAAAAAAAAACAAGTTAATGTGCACAGAACGTTTTGAAGATATTGACAGAATTCTAACAAACAAGGAAAAGGACACATTGACTTCTGCAGACCGCAGTGTTTACAATACAAAGTAAGTTGAATTAAAGTGTGTTCATGCCCTAATTGTGTTGGGATTTTCCTTGGAAATGATGGAAAGGAGTTGATTCGTATTCTCTTTAAAAGGTTTTTTGTTGCAGAAAACTACACTAGAGTCAAGATCAATTGTGTTGAATTCTTGATGCCCTCTTAATGTCATTTTGCATTCTTAGGAAAAAGAGGATTATTGCCTTTGCTCGGACTGTCTGGCCTGATGATCAACCCACCCCTTGGTTTAGAAGCAGTCCAGAAAATTCAATGAAGCTCCAAGAGATAACAAAGCAGTTGGCTGAAGATGAATCTTACACTTTCCCTAGAGCAGGCTTAGGAACAAAAGCCATAGAAGAAATCATTAGAAAGTTCATGCAGGAAAGAAGACGAAAAGAAAATGATCCATTAAGTTCACAGAGCGATCAGGACACAGGTGAAAGTGGCAGTAGAGGTAGTAGCCCTTCCATACTATCAGCACAGCAAGGGAAAGCACAAAGCTATGAAGCCTATTTCATTGATGGTAAGTCATTGCTGGTCGTATTGTTCTTCTGTCATCAGGGGATTATTTTATTTATATATAACAACTTTATATTTGTTTTGCAGGTATTTTATAGCAGTTTATTCACTGTTCATGTTATTTTCATGCACTACTACAAAACCACTGCCTGACAAAATAACCACATGACAGTTGCAAAACATTAATATTAGAGTGAGGGTATTATGAAACCTTTCTTTCAAGGATGAATTACTCCCAGAATTCCAGTTCCAAAAAATGGACAAAAAAAATTTGTATGGTGTACTGGTATGCACATCAGTGGTATAAATAATTCTAGTATGGCCCATATGTTGTTTCCTTGGACAAATGACTTTGCTTATGTTAGCTCACTACATGTAATTGTACAAAGCCATTTCAATAAACATTGTCAGATCAAAGACAAGACCGAAAGGTAGTATGGGTAGAAGTAGAAGGCTGCATGTTTGTTCTCCTCAGAACAAACATGTGGAAATAAGGTATTTTCTGGCACTGAATTTTAGAATAATTTCCAATCTCAAAACTATGTCATGTACAGATGGAGTGTAAGAGTTACCACCCCTTACTGGCTAGACGGAGTCATGGTCTGGATATTCATTCAAAATTTGCAAGGATATCAGCGTAAAAGAAATCTGCTAGTTTGCATTTTTGTGCATGACTAAGTTTTCTATCTCATGAGACCTTTTTCTTAGCTTTTCTGTCACTTTAGAGTCTTGAGTTTGGAAAATTCTTCCAATATTCATTGTTGCTAAAAAAAATCTTGTTCCCACATGTCTAAAGCATCTTCACATCTCGTGAGATTTGGCTGTTGTCTTTCTCAGGTTTGAGCTTGATGTCAGCTACTGCTATTCTTCTTGTCTGGTTTCAGAAAACTGCAAGCAATGAGATCCGCCTTAGTCACCTGAAACATGAAGCCAAGCAAATGGGCTTAACTTTACTAAGAAACAAAGACAAAAACACTCACATACGAGCAGTTGCCTCATTTCTTGTGCAAAATAAGGTTTCAATTGCTGCTGGTGTAACACTTGATAGAGTTAGTCAGGATGATGTCTCAGTCACTCAGCGATCATGATGATGTCTTGTGATCAGTTACTTTACATCTAAAACGTTACTCAGTATGTAGCTGTGTTGTGTTTTTCACTCTCTTGAGTTGTGCATGAAAACTACATGAACAAGTCTCCTTCCAATTTAAGAATTCATGTTGATTTTTAAAGCAAAGGAATAGTGCACTGTGTAATAGGCATGTCCATACAGTGGCAGGGACAAGTATGAACATGTACAGGTTGTTTGGCATAGGGAAATTAAAAGCAGTACGATATGTCTTGACATTCTGGGAAAAGAACCAAGAGAATGTGCTTATCTTTTTTAATAAACAGACAACACTTACAACCAGTTGCCTCATTCCTTCTGCAAAATACTAGATTTCAATATGCAGATGTGGCACTGGACACTAGTTACTCGGGATTGTATCTCATGACTAGTCGCTCAGTGACTGCTCTTTGTGTTTCAGGCTTCTGTGTTATATTTTGCATGACATATAGGCTAAAAGTTCTTGAATAGGTCTCCTTCCAATAATAATGATAGATAATACAATAATAATTTCATAATAATAATTTATTTAGGAATGCATGCTGATGTATAAAGCAAAGGAATGTAGAGTGTGATAGGCATGTCTATGCAGTGAGCATCCAACTTAAGTTGTTTATGTTGATATTTAAAAGGAAATGCCGTACAGTTTGATAGACATGCCCATGTAGTGGCATATGAACAATTGTACAGATACAACTGTAGAACTGGTTATGTGGCTGGTTCATTTTATATGATTAAATGTTTGACTTTTAAAGGAATACTGGACTGTATTCTTAATTTTCTCAGCTGTTATTGACTTTGAACAGATAGAGATCTCATTAATCTAAGACTTGACAGGAAGTATTTCATACAGTAATCCTTTGCCTGGGTGTTCCATATTTTATTCATGGTATCCCATAAATCCCATTTTCCAAACACGGAGATCTGAAAAATGTGACAATAGTTATGCCATTTTCCAACAATGAAGATCTCAAAAATCCAGATATGTTTATGTCACTTTCCAAACAGGAAATCTCATAAAACCGAAGACTGGAAATGTCATTTTCCAAATATGGAAAGAGTATTTATCCTTGAGTAGATTTTTCATTTGCCAAACCTGGAAAATTGAAAGACCCGGTTCTGGATAAAAAACGTCCTAAGTTGGATTTTATATTAATCCTCCCCTGGATATTGCAATTTTCCTAATTCTCCAGTCCTGGATATATATATCTACCAGGTTTGGAATTTGCTTTAACCCACCATGGATTATTTCTTGATAAACCAAACTTGGGGAAATTGCACTTTCTCCAAACTTGGATTTTACTTGAAAACCGGGAAATATCCAAGTGAAAACTAAGTTAAAACTGGGTTGGATTTTTGATATTTTTTCCTGTGTCGGTGGTTTTCCAGTTTGCGATCTTGCGATCAAGGAACTTCTGCCGGCACAGTAGTTCGAAGGTTCAAATTGTTAGCGCACATAAATCCAATCCCCTTGTTCTACAAAAAAATATTAGCGAGGATTATGTTATCAGAAACGAAAACATCGACAAGAACAACTCTCGAATTTCAACTTTATTATTAGCTACCAAAAAAAAGAATAATAAATTACCAAAATAGTAAATCTCCCTGACCTAACAAAAAAGTGTTAACGCTTACTGCAATAGCCGCGAAGCGATGGGAATCAGAAAACTCTAGCGGCTTACCTTGCAACATTGTAACTTGCGATCAGGCGTAACTACCGATTTCGATCGTTACAAAAAGTTTGAAAATTCGCACGCCAAACCGTCGCGTGCGTCGGCCCGGCACTTCGGCTTTGTAATTTATTTCAAAATCGTTCAAACCTGTATTCTTCGCTATTATAGCACACACTGTAAATAGGAAGGAAAAGCAATTGTTTACTTGTAAAGAGACTGAATGTTAAAACAAAACGAAAATAATTTGTTCCGTAACAGATAGGTAACCGTTCGTTGCCTGTGGTTCTGTGGTGTGAAGATCTCGCCTGTGATTGGTTACAACACAATAAACATTCCAGACATATTTTAGGTGTTCACGCCAATATAATCACCGCTGTAAGTGTAATAGTTCATGAAAGCCTTAGAGCTGAATGGGCTACCCTGTGTAAATAAAGTTTTACTTACTTACTTACTTACTTACTTCGAGTCCGACTGACAAAATATTAGCTAAGGCGAGTTAAAGAGAAAAAAAAACTAAAGAGAGCCTAATTCACTTTTTGTCATCTGTCTGTATAGAGTGAAGGAGACGGGAGAGCGGGAAAGTGGCGTCATGTTCACGCGCCTTGACCTTGACGTCGTAATTTAAAAGCGCATCCACTTTCACTTTTCGCCAACTTTTCCTGAACCGGTGTGGCATCTCAAAAGATATGATTTAAATTTAATTTAATGAAATCAGATCGATGCTTTAATTGGGCTCCTCGATGATTCATGAGTGGTGTGCAATGTAATAGAGTGGCTTAATAGTTTAAAGAGACCAACAACTATCTCAGAAGCTTTTCTGAAATTAGCCTACGTGCAGACGTCTCCTATTTCCTTTGTTGCGCGCGGAAAAAGGACGTCTGCGAAACAGCGTCGCCAATGGTGTTCCAGTATCCCGCTGTTTGGTTTTAAATTTCGCATAAATAACGAAACATTATCCGCCGCTGCGACTGTATGGCCACATTCATGTACCCCGAACAACATTTTCCCCAAATGTTCCAGCTCTTCAGGCAGCGTGTTCACTTTAGTTCTACTCGGCCACTGAACCTTGACTTACACTACAGTCTTATGTTCATTTTCATACTCTTCAGCTACTCGCTCATTGATTGCAGGCCTAAGAAAAACGTTGGGAATTACGCGTGTTGAATGCGTGGCCGAAGATCTTGACGAGTGTTTAAGATAGCGTTAGCGAGAAGCCACGATCGTTCGGCGAAAAAGAAACATATTTGTCTAAGAGAATTGAATTTGTTTCTCAGGCGGAAAATCTCCTCGTCGATTTTTCGCACGTTTTTGCGAAGTCTGTGTCGCTCAGTTTTGTAGTTTCCTGAGACACTCTTTACAAATATAAGTTGATGTTCGATGCACAGTCAACTGAAAAGAAAGAATTTCTTGGTAAACATTAAATGCTCTGTGACCTTGCACAACTGATTTTCAAATTTTCGATGGCTGAAAAACACAGTAAACATTGTATGTTTTGATCCGTTTTAAATGGAAAAATCCGCTGAATTTGGGCGGTATAATGCATGCACACATTATGAGATCTGTTTTAGATAAAGACCAATCAGAATTCGCTCGAACAAAGACTACTATCTGGCTACCAATCACAGTTCTTTCCCAAGATCCTGGAAAAACAGCAGGATACTGGAAAACGATTAGCGACGGCTGTTTCACAGACGTCCCTTTTCCTCGTGCAACAAAGGAAATAGGAGACGTCTCAACATAGTCTAGTCCCTAGGCGTTTCCTCTTGCCCCTTGTCCACGCGAAGTCTGGGAAGAAGTGGGCGAGAGACCGCCTAGCAAATATTGCCAAAATACCCCTGATTTTAATTAGCGCAAAAAAAAAAAACCCCTGGTTGGAATTTACTAGTTTCCACGCCGTATCGTGTGAAAGCTTACCGCCGATGCGTTCACAAACGACGGTAAGTTGTAACGTTGTAGAATAACCTTTTTAGTCCGTTATTTGGCGTTGCTTTTCCGTCCATAGTTATGTCGTGTTCATATTAAAGTTACATGCACTTCGCCGCACAGTTTTATCGTGAGCATTTAATAATTTGTGTAGATTCAGACGAGTCCGATGTGGAGCTTGCCACCCATCCTTTGTACAGCAACCTCAAAGGTATATTATGCCTTTATTGTGACGTGCGATCTCGTGCATATTTTTAGTGTTGTTTATGGTGGATATGGCAGTATTCGCTAGGCGTTCTCGGCGAGTATCTCTCGGTGACGTCACTGCTCACAGTTGGGTTTGACCGAGCCGAGAATGCCCGGGGACTAGGCTGGTCTGCACTCAGGCTATTCTGAAGTTTGATGGTAAGATTAGGCCCATGTTATCAATCAATTTTAAGATTATGGCTCAACGCAAGTAAATGATTTTGTACAGTATTCAGTACGAAAAGGTTTTTTTTTTTTAACAACTTTATTGATTACAACACAAAGACAACTATTTACAATCAATTACTGTTAATTAAAGGTACGTACACTTCTGACAATACGGGAAGTTGTACTACTAGCAACTATACCTACATCACATACGCCATATATTAACAATACGTATACAATAGTCACACTGCTAACAATACAATGCCTTACTTAGTACGTAACCAACAATACAACTCTGTAATTATCTATTATAATAATTATTTATATTATTTAGTTTTTGTACAGGAACAGCTAGTAATGAGGGGCGACTACATTTCTACTTGCATCCACTAACGCGAACAACAATTGATACAGCATCTACACACGTTCACGAAGTTAGTGTTTACATCAGAAAGAAACATGGAAACAACAGGAAAATAGAGTGAGACAAAATTAAAAATTGAGGGAGTCCCATTTCCGGTTGTATTGATTAACATTACCTGAGGTAACTGCGATATATTTTTCTAAAGTATTTTTTCACGAGCCAGAGACACAAATTCTGAGAAATGACGTTGGTTGTTTGCTGTAGCGTTCACATACAAAAAGTATTTTCCTACAAGAATGAGATGAAAAGTTATGGCCCATAGTGTTGCAGTCTGACTGTTCCCAAGCGTTTCCTCATTTCTAATTAATTTCCAGCCCCTGTTGGTTAGCTGCAGTACTCGACACTCCAGCTTTCCTTAGCTTTTCTACTCACGACGGACTAAATAAATACCCCTTGAAAAAGTTCCCCATAAAACAGCTTAAACATGGAAAACATTGAACAAGGCAACGGGAATGTTGCAAGGAATTGAGCTTTTAAGAGGACTTTAGATCTTCTTTTACTAAACAAATAAAGAGAAGGCTTAAGATCCTTTCTTCAACTGATTGAAGAACGCTCGCAACAGTGTTTTTGGCTTTGGGGTATACCTGTTACAATGAAAATTTTCTTTTAAAGACAAGCTTTGATTTCCTTGACACTGCAATATCTTTTCGACGTATCATTGAAAATTTGTTCTCTCGCTGGCTTCCAAGCAACAGCTGCTATCATAGTGACGGTAACGTCTGGCCGCCTCTTAGGAAGCTGTGATCGATTATAAAATATTTGAAAGCACGGACAAGTCACAAAGCTCGTAATTTGCATTTATTACACCCATTTCGAAATCACTGGTGATCCTTGCAATCTGATTGGCTCTCAACATTGCAATTTATTCCCAAATTGCACCATTTTTTACTCTAAATCGCATCCTTCCTGTAACTTATCAAAATGAAAGTGAAATTTAACTAAATTAATAAAGGGGATTAGTTTCTAAAGAAACTGTGGTGCTGCGTTGGTGGGGGAGTGAAACACGAAAATTTGGTTTATCAAAGGACTAGTTGATAATGTAAATTGACTACCGTACAGGGAACCGTACAGCTAATGGAATCCCTGTACGGTGGTCAATTTACATTATAAACTCCGTTGATAAACCAAATTTTCGTGAATACTAACCTAGGGACCGGTCAAAAATTAAAAGGGGGGAGGGCTGGTGCAAACATGGGGAGGGCCATGGTTTTTCATGCAAGCACAAAAGGGAGGGTCAAACAATTTGGTGCATGTCATTAAGGGGGGGCCATTATTTTTTATGCAAAGATGCTGGGGTCAAGGAGTCAATCTACAATTCCTCTGTAGTCACAGTCATTCTTCTGTAAATATAATATGAAACACATTCTTTATTTGATGACTGTTGAATACAAACATGGGTTTTTAATGACACTTCTTGGTCTAATGTCTAAATCCTCTCCTCACTCGAACAAACAGTATATTGTCAAAATAGAATGTAAAATATATCTTTTTAACGATTAATAAAGTGATGTAAACTAATTACTTAACAGCTTGATAATGATCACTGCTCTAGATCTGATTCACTTTCACTTCCAGTACTTTCACTTTGATGATCTTCTGTGACAGAAAGTTGCCCATTTTCTTTCAAAAGACCTGGAATGTACTCTTCTATGGTAGAAAGTGCTTTCTCAGAAATTTTCCCATTTTTTGCCATTTCTTTGAGGTATCTTATTTGATCACGCGTGAGAGATACAACACCTTCAACACTTACATCAGTGATGATTGGCTGTGAGATATCAGCAGATATTAGCTCAGTGATCTCTTTAAATTTCTTCTCTGCCTTTTGCTCCTTTCTTTTCTTGTTTTTTCTTCTGTTTTGTTTCTGGGTGAAATCCTGTACCTAGACGATCATGGAATCACAATGAACGTAACCACAAGATCAGGAAGAAACGCAACTCGTTTTCTTCTTTGTTAGTTTAAGGTCAGTGTCATACAATTCGGGCTATGCTACAATACAGGTAGCCTTTGTTCGGGAGGAGGAGGAGTGGGGTGGGGTTGGGGGGGGGGGGTAATGATAAATTATGCAAACTATTTTGAGGGGTCGTTCGATTTTGAAATCGCGCCGGTATGATTTCAGACCAAATTGCACTCCACTCAGTTCAATTAACATTATAAATTTACCCGTTTTCTTACTTAAATATCTTACAATCAAATCCACCTAGGAAGCTGAACGTAAATTGAAAATGTTTTGCTACCATGATAATCCCTTCAACAGATTAAAAAGTGCAGTAGTTTAATATTTTTTGTTTTATTTACACTCTTGAAGTTTCGTCATTAAGCGTCTGACTGGATTTTGAGATGATTGACCTTTTTCAAAACGAGAGGCCACGTGTTACTGCAATCTTAAGCAAAAGTACTCGAGAACAGATCATTTGCAATTCAAACGTACTTCTCCGGTATGTGTGCGTCAACAATATGACTATAGTAGCTTCTCCCCGTCCCCAAAACCATGTTCAATGTTGTATTTGGGAAGCTGACATTACTAGAGAAACCTTTAAGAGGCGAGCAAGGACAAAGAATTGGCTAGGGAAGTCCCGAGGTAAGTCCAAAACTGGTTTCACGCATTCGCTTACTTATTTGGTCAAGAAATCAAGAATATCGTAAAAACAAAAATCATGACGGGATTTCCAGTTTTGACAAGTTTTGTTGTTTTAACCAAAGGAATTTTACGATAGACGGCTTTTCAATTGAATGTTGTAAAACCAAACCCAAGTAATTACTCTGCTCTGGCCAATCACAACTCTCCGACGTAAACAGCACATCGGACCAATCGGAATACAAGACAGGAACACCTTTAATTTAGAAACACCTTTACTTGCCTGAACTAGAAAGAAGACGAGATCAAGACAAGTCTTGCAATTAGATTTCTCTTTTTGCAGATACTTGCAGTCATTCGTCTTGAATTCTAAATCCTAATTGAAAATACACACTCGGCAACAATAACTATCGTTAACATGCGCTGTAATATATTTATGGTGTAAACGTATACCAAACCAAGGCAGCCTTCAAACTATTGCCTATTATATTTAATAGCGGAGCACCATTGGTAAGAAAATATGGTAACCCATCTGTTCGATAAAATTTGGTACCTACGTACGTGCCTACGTAAGTACGTGCGTACGTACGTTTCATGTATGCGCTGTGAAATGTCCGATAGTAATAATAAGTAATGGTAATAGGACTGAGTGGAGTCCAATTCGCTCTGTAATCATTCGAGTGATAACAAAATCGGACGACCGCGCAGCGGAAGTCCGATTTGTTTATCACGAGTATGATTACAGACCGAATTGGACGACACGAATAATCATAAAAATTACAATTTCCGAGAAGAGAAGAAGAGCCAAGTTATAAAAGGGAGGGAAATTTTACATTAAGACTGACAAAAGAAAGCGTAAATTTTTTAATGTCGCTCTAAAATTGACTACAATCAAAATGTATGGTGATTGAAACCAAGGTTGTGATTGGTTGATTTCAACTACCACTTTGAATGTGATTGGTTGATTTGAAACACTACTTTGAATGTAATTGGCTTATAGAACTGTCCGATAACAAATTGTCCAATAACAAACTGTCGAATATCAAGTTGGCACGTGAATTAGTGGAAAATAGGAGTTTTTTTTTTAACCAATCACAATCGAGGAAATTGTATTTTTTATGATTATAGTAGTAATAATAATAATCCAACTTGGCAGCCATACTCCAGTTGACCACCTAGTCTACATCTTAATATTAGACATCCTCGGACATCCATGTTATGGTCAATTGACAGCTATCAAAACAAGGCATCCGCTGACCAGGATCAAGTGACCATGGGCTCAAGGGCCACCGGGCTCAAGTTTGAAGCTCATCGAGGTCAGCTGTTGGGGTTGTTTACAAGGCGAGTTGTTGGGACTGCGATGATTTCTACATCGGCAAAACGAAGCGACGACTGCAGGATAGAAAAACTGAACATTTCAAAGCGCTCTCCAAACAGGAACACACATCAGCTATTGCTGATCATATTATGACTACTGGTCATAATATAAAATGGGATAATTTCGAAATCCTCGCGTCAGGAAAAACTGATTACCATTGCAAGATAAAAGAAACCTTGTTTATACAAGAAATGAACCCGACTGTAAACGCTAATCTTACCAGTGACAAGCTTTCACTTTATTAGTATGTCACTTCTATTTTTAGTCTTACCCAGATCACTCGCAATTTCTTTTTAAATATAAACAGTTTTTCATGTTATAACGGTTACTTTTGAAAATGTATGTTGCCACATACGAAATAAACTACGAGCAGTCTCTCTTTTTTCTTAGTCCGTCGAACAAACGCGAGAGACACCCGCTTCACCATGTTTATAACCGCTTTATCTATTGTTTTTCTTATAAAACTTCGATGGCCGAAGGACAAGAGTCTCTATGATATAGTTTAAAGATACTCCGGAAGGTGAATTTCCAAGTGATAAAACTGAAGAGCAAAAGATTTTTCTTAGGAAAAGCTTAAAACTTGCATGGCGCTCGGATTGTGTGGTTGAAAAATAAAATGATTCAACACTTCAAGGGCTTTCACTTTACCTGGCGTCATCTTGCAGCTCACCAAGAAATGTCACTTAACAGTTAACCGGCATTAATGGGAGAAAAGAGTAGCTCAAACTTAGTGGAAGAAGTTCATCCTTTGGACAAACCGCTTGCTATTTATGGATATTCGTGTTTTTACTAAAGTGGATACGTATTTTCAAGAACCTCTACATCACAGGTGAATTAAGGAAAATGAAGTTTAACGTTCTTACTTTTCTTGGATCAGGAATGAAACTTGTATTTTTCTTTCGACTGGACATAAATAATCATCATCTCTACTCGTTTTGGACGCAAAGAAGTAGTTGAATTGTTTGGTTTTTTTGCTGTTTTGTTTGCAAGCAATCGCGAACGAGTGTTTTGAGACTTTTTACTCCGCTTACTTGGCTGACTGTTTTTCGACGTCTGTGCGTCAACAGCGTTAAGTAATTTTTGCCCTTAATTTATTAACACGTAATCGCAATGAGTCCTCGTAAAAAAGGATTAAAGCCCCGGCTAAACGATCAAACATTTTCATCCAACATCGTTTTGGTCAAACACATAACGTTGGGTGGCTAAACGCACAAACAATGTTTGACCAAACAGTAGAAAGAGTGAGTCCATAGAACGATTTTTTGCGTATTATGGCTGAAATTTCGACGTTATTTGTTTCATTTGGTTGCATGCTTTGTTGGTTGGGGTAGCTAAATGATCAAACATTTGTTCGTAACATAAAATGTTGGATGAAAATATTTGATCTAGACCAAACATGGAAAGCCATTTAAATGCAGTGTTGAGAGATGTGGCTAAACGGTCAAACATGCTCGTCCAACACGATATTGGATGAAATATTTGATCGTTTTTTGTTTGTTTGAATTTGTTTTCGTACAAACATACGCGTCGTATATCGTTTTCTGGTAATGCTTTAACGTTTTGAGGTTTTTGCACCGCGGTCAATTCCTGTTGAATTGACTGCTCAGTCTAAAACATAAAACATTAGCACAAGGAAAGCCATGCGAAGTTGATCAATACTAGTACAAAAAAAAATTATAATCGTGGAGCCCCGCTTTTAGGCTTGGCTAAATCTATATATTACATGGAATATGTGAATGATCATCGCAGTAATGAACAGTAGTTAAGCAGTAGTGAAAAGAAAGCCTGAAAAAAAAAATTCAGGCTTGTACGGGGACCCACGACCTCTGCGATACCGGTGCACCGGTATTGCAGAGGTCGTGGGTTCGAATCCCGTACAAGCTTTTTTTTTTTGTTGTTCAGGCTTTCTTTTCACTACTGCTTAACTACTGTTCATTACTGCGATGATCATTCACATATTCAATCATTTATCCGCAGTTCAAATATATGATTTTCATATAATCATTCTCAAATATTTAATACAATTGCAAATGGTTTTTCCTAAAAATAACCTAGATATTACAAAGCGATGAAAACAAATGACTCTTTTCGACAAAAGACTGATTGATTTGTAATCTACTCGAGTGTTATAAGAGATGTTTCACACCAAGTCAATATAACGTCAAAAGCCATTCAGTATATTTGGAAATGCTGTAACTACAAACTATAGAGATATCACACGTTTAGTACTATTCGATTAAAACTTCGAGAAAAATCCTGTGGAGTATACTGCGGGATCTTTAGTTCACAACGTTTTGAAAGTGTCACAAGAATTTTTGTAACGACTATAGCTTACGAGGAACAGTCCTGAACAATTTTTGCTAACTGCAACACAGCCCGTATTCTCGCGTGAGTTGCTTCAATGTATAGATGTGCGCGGCTTCTACAGGCTTTTGAGTTTGTGCATATAATATTACAGTATATTTTGCCCTTTAAATGAGAGCTCTCTCTAACCGTAACGTAGTAATTTGCTATAACCGTGACGCCCTCGGGTTAGTTTGTAAATGAGCATATATTTCTTCCTACTGTTAGAGTCAGGCCCGTTTCAGACGTCGTGCTACTGCCGTTCTTACCTGGCTCGACTGTCGCACGACTTGGTTTCAGACGTCGAATTTAATTCCGTCGAAAAAAAAAAAAGCTTTTGCACAATCTCTTATCCAGAATCTTTGGGTGCTGTAATCAAAACAATGCCCGGCCGTTGTACGAAGCAAATCCAAAATGTTAATTTATGAATTGAGTTCGACACGGCAGTAGCACGACGTTTGAAACCAAGTCCTGCTACTGCCGTGTAGCACGGCAAGCCTTCACGTTGCCGTGCTACACGGCAGTAGCACGACTTGGTTTCAAACGTCGTGTTTAAGTCCAAATAATAATTCGATTAATTGAGTTCCAAACGGCAGTAACACGACGTTTGAAACGGGCTTGACTGATTTTATCAACGTAAAGGTTCATGTTTTGGGACTATTCTGCTTATTCCTATTCTAGTTTAAGAAAAAGAGGATAAGTGGAATAAGGTCCCCCACCCCCCTTCCCCAGAAAATGAATATTTTGTAAACGGAATACACTTGGCAGAAATTACCGGAGACAAACGCCAAAAGTTTTCCCAGAAATACGAATATTCTGCGAATTCCGAGCAAACTGTATTCTGTCTCGGAGCAGATTGAACGGAATCATTCCGAAAACGGCAAGGGTCCCAAAAAACACGATTACTAGCTATTCCAAGTATTCATATTCCCGGTAGAGTCCACCCCCACCTCCCCTCCCCCCAAGAAGATGCGCCCTAAAATTCATGTTCATCCGTTCAGAGCATTGTTACACCAGTGAATTATCGATCGTACAATGGGTTGTCCCCTTTGAGCGGTCTGTCATTAGACAAGGGCGTTGATGTCAGCGCTGATGCTTGACAGGCGCACCATATACTGTCCTACACCACCCTGCCTGCGATAAGTGATGAGATAGGGGTTGCGAAGCAGCATCACAGCAATATGCCAGCGGTTGACTGCCTTTTGAGATATGCGCGGTAAACGAGCTTCACGGGTGTAAACTAAACAGGAGAAAGGAATGAAAACTATCATTTGTTCAGGTTACACAATCATCTTATTTAATGGCAGGTGTAACGCCTTAATGAGAAGAATATTAAGATATCACTTCATTTGTGCACATTTGACGTACTTAAAATAACTTTAAAACGATATAACAACTGTTCAGTTCGCGGTAGATTGATTTTTCCCTGGTACATTTTTATATGGCTGGCGACTGACTGACGCTTGTGCTTCTCGTTATTCGCAGTAACACATTCCTAGCCTCGGAGTTGATAAGTTCTCAAATGTAGCTGTTTTAGTCCTAGCGTTCGTTCGTTCATTCGTTCGTTCAGTTCATCTGTTTGTTAGTTGTCGTCATTTTGTACGGAGAATGCGGTATCGATTACATGGTTTTAAAAATATCAAAGCAAACTCTTATGAATTTCTTTATTTAAGGGTAAGATTCCATTTGTGGGGGGGAGGGGAAGGGGTGAAAGATTCCAGGAACGAGTTTGTGCAAGATTCTAGGGTAAATCGAGTAAAGAAGAAATGAATCAGTTGCGAAGCATAAATAGAAACAGTTTAGCCGTGACAGGATGGTTTTCAGTTGGGTGCCGAAAGACATTCTTTCTTTCTTGCGTTTTGCTTTAATCCGCTCTGTGATTGGTTGGAAGAACTACTACCACTTCAGTACAGTAAATGAGACGCAAAACTAAAACCAATCACGAATTGCGCGCGCGTATTTAATGTTCACGCACTTTGCTCCAGCTATACGTGATTGCTTTGCGTTCTTATTAGCTTATTGCACTGTTGTGGCTGTTGTGATTACCTTAAGTAAATGCTTTGGTCAAATTTTGGGTTTACCATGCGCAATTTAAAATCGTCCAAAGATACCGATGTGAAGAATTAGTTCGTCAACAATTTCACTTAAGCACATACCAACAGAGTTTCCATTGTCTGTGGAAGATCCCTGTCGGACATGTTCATGTGGGCTTTTTGAGTTAGATTCCCCTAGCCCGAGATCTTTGTTTCTGTTTATAAGCAGCTGACAGAACATGAGCATCACGGGATGGCTGTGCGCCACTAGCACGTTGACAAACCCAAGGTAGGCAACAAAGGCTTCAGGGGGTAAGAAAAAAATTGCGATGAATACAGTGGACACTAAAACCGTTATCTTATATATCACAGTATAAAATATAGAGTGATTTTCAATTGAGTGTCGTAAAACCAAAACCAAAGCAATTACTCTGACCAATCACAACAGATGCAAACAGCGCAATGAACCAATCAGAATACGAGACAATTACATGCAGCCTGCGCAATGCGCAGGAAATGCGCGCATGCAATTAAGTCGCGATTGGTTTTGGTTTTGCCTGTCATTGGTTGAAAAAGTGGCGTGAGTTGTGCTGGCCAATCACAGGCCGAAGCAAAGCAAAACCAAAGGTAACGTAATTTGCGTTCGACACTCAATTGAAAACCGCTCATTGTATTTACTGGAAAATCATTAAGACTGCCTCAGACGGAGAATGATTTTATAAGGAATGGAAGAAATCTGCAAATGTACCGAGCCGTAGTTTTCAGCGTATATTCAGACAAAAATGGATGAAACGTACGTTACACACCGTTAGTGTGTTAAGTGACAAGGATAGGTATTCCAAGAAAAATAAGGAGGAGAAGGAGTAGGGAGAAGATCTTAGGTATCATGTCTGAAAAATAGGTACGCAATGCGTACGTGGTCGGACATTTGCACAAACTAGGTTGTTAGATTGACATAGTTTGAAATTTAAACCAGGGCATCAAAAATGGACAAGCTTGAGTGGCAACAGAAACCCATAAGGGTTGAAACGTGTAACTGTCCTTTGTGTGCTTCGAAACAAGCTTCCGAGTATTTAATTTGCTAAGTACCATATTCGGAACATCAAGAGAGAAACATTCAACCAATCAGTTCGCAAGAACACCGTGACGTAATACCACCAATGTTCCCGCGCGAAATTAAAAATGGCGGACACGTCGGTGAGACGAAAAGGAAAACAGAAATGTGCAAAAAAGCTGACCAAAACTAGAGTGAAAAAGTTCGGTGAAACACTCGGAGGAAAAACGGAGGTGGAGATTTTTGAGGAGGTGCGAAATTTGCTATATTGTTGACCACGCTGTGTTTACTTCCGGCAAAGACTTGAGCGAGAGGTTTCCAAATATGGTCTGAGACTCTTAAACATGGGACGGATGGTTTATTTCTGTCAATGTAGAATTATTTTTTCACATTCACAAATTAGTTCTTCATAGCTACATAGATTCTCTAAATATTTTTTGGCATGATGCCGTGCTAAGCTTGTACCTCGCAAAGCTTTTTCTTACAACTATACATTTTTTCATATTTTCCCTACCCCACCCCCTAAACAGTAGTTTTGTCACACTTCGACGTCCACCCGTGATCCATCCTCCTCGTCTTCGCTTACATAGGGAGGACATTTGCACGTCCTCCCAAAAATCAACAAGGGAGAGATTCATGTGTAAACTCGACCTAAAAAGCTAACATCTAAAAGATTATGTTCAAACTCTGATATCTCTGACTGAAGTTAGTTTGAAGGCAACTTGAATGAACCCGAAAGAAACATTTTAAGTCACCTTTGTCGAGTTTCTGCAATCCCTGTGTAAAAGACGATCTGTCAATGCGAGACAGGAAAACAACTCCAGGAAGCAAGCGTATGATGTACGAGAAAACTCCAAGGAGGATGTTATAAAAAAAAAGAAGTACGACATGATAGAAAACAGCCGTCTGCAACCATGAATGAACATATGAATCAATCAATTAATCAATTAATCAATCAATCAATCAATCAATCAACCAAACAATCACTCAGTCGGTCAGTCATCCAACCAACCAACCAACCAACCATAAGCATACAATCAATAAATCAATCAATCAGTCAATCAATCTAATTTCCCACTCCAGAGACAACAAGGAGACTGGAGCTAGTGAGTATCGTTCAAGTGGATTGGCGGAAGATGACAAACATTGCAATTTCGTGCAAAAATAATAATAATGATAATAATAATAATAATAATAATAATAATAATAATAATAATGGCGACAAGTAGGTCAGACGTGTCTTATCGCTCCTGATAAAATTCGTTTCAACTGAAAGTAAGCCAAGTTCAGAGCACTAAAAGACATACAGAAAAGTATTCTGAATACTTGTGAAGTTGTCTGGCGAACTGCAGGACAATTCGGTGTCTCTGAACGAGCGAATTTGGTTTGGTGTTTAGTTTAATTTGAAATTTGAGTTTACCGACATTGTGGTCATAACATGGCAAGTAATGGATCGCAGGAACGACTTGTGCGGATAAATGGAAGGATAAAATGGACTGAGGTGGGGAATCATGATATTTTGGAGTGCAAAAAGCAAGCCCAGCGACTGGTTAACTCAGAAAACCCACCGCGTTTTGACAATGGAAGGAAGAAAGGCTACATGGGGATAATGAAACAGCTTTGGGAAGAGAAGGGCTATGGTTATCTGGAGCTCACGGAGCAGAATCTAAGAGACCAAGCGGCGAAACTGGAGAAAACACTTGGGAACGTTAGACAGAGAATAAGCGAAAACATCAGAACAAGAGAGTGCGAAAGGAACGAAGAACCAGTCGAAGGTTTTTCAAATGCAAATACAGGAGATCAAGATTTGCATATGGAAGAAAGTGAGGCGGTTCCGGATGAACGGCCTTCCTTAAGCTCAGAAGCACATGAGCTTTTGAAATCAGCGACCAATGTTTACATCCATATCCACCCGTGCGAAGGCGATTTTAGTAATCGTACTATTGATACACGAACAAAAGGAACGCCAACAGGGCGACCATGAGAATATTAATAAGGTGATAACGGAGTTAATGAAGCAGTGCAGAGTATCCCCGACGGACAATCCATTTAGCTGTCTTTGGATTGCTAATTGTGTGGTTTATTCTGTTGTCACGGCATTCCTTTTGTATAAAGGATGGAAAAAACAAGGATCAGGAAAATCATCAAACCAGAAGAGTAAAAGATCAAAGTGTCAAAAAGCGTACGAGGAAAAGGCGGAGTGTCTTCGGAAAAAGATCTCAATGGCTAAATCTGAAATCGAGCGTCTGAAAGAAAACAGGAAAATGACGAAAAGAGGAAAAAGGAACAGAGCGATCCTACAACAAGAATGCAAAGAGTTATCCATAGCTTCACTTGTGAGTTACATGGAAAGGCAGAAATGTGCGTTGAGGGAAACTGAAAAGAGCTTTTGGCAGGAATAAGAAGAATAAAGAAGCGAGAGTTCTAAATCAACAGTTTAAAAGAAGATGCTGGGCGCGTGTATGCTAATATGAGGGAGATGCTAGCCAAATGCGAAGACTGTGATCGCCCCAAGTATGAGGGAGCTAATGGAAACACCGCTGCAGAGGAGAGAGAGAAGTTCGGGAGTATTGAAGAAGCGAGTTCGTTCTGGAGATAACTGTGGGAAGGAGAGGGGACTGGGAATAGCCAGGCTGAGTGGCTGAACGAAGTGAGAGATGCGATCTTCAGCAAGGTCCCTCCACCGACAGAAGAGGCCTGGACACTAGAAACCGCTGAAGCAGTAGGGATATTGAAAAGGAAGAAGAACTGGAGTGCTCCGGGGCCGGACAAGTTGGTCAATTACTGGTGGAAGCGTGCTCAAGTGCTACACGAAGGCATGGCCCGGTCGTTTGAAGCGATCTCGAGAAGTGATGATGACTACCCATCCTGGTTTGCTGAAGGAAAAAACATCTTTGATACCCAAACCGGGGGAATTCACCAGCGACAATCAGAGACCAATCACTTGTTTAAAACACGGCTTATAAGTGGTTTACTTCGTGTGTTCTCGGTCCCATGGATCAACATCTGGAAAGAGCATGGGCTGATGGAAGGATCGCAGAGAGGTGCAAAAAAGGGTGTAGTGGAACGGTAGATAATTTGTTGATTGATAGGGTGGTGACGTTGGATTGTCAGAGAAGAAGGCGTAACCTGAGTATGGCATGGTAGATGTGAAGAAGGCATATGATTCGGTAGATCATGGGTGGTTAGGTGAGATGATGGTGCTGCATAGGTTTCCAAAGTGGATGTGTAAGGTGATAAGTAAGTTGTGTAAGAGCTGGAAGACGAGAATCATCGCCAACACGCGCATGGGTGGGAAGTGTCTGATCCTATTATGTTTAAGAAAGGATTACCACAGGGAGATGCGCTCTGCCCGAGGCTTTTCACGATCTGCTTGAATCCCGTGGCCTGGAAGATAAGTGCCTCCGAGGGATACAAGTTATCTAAACCAATCAGTGCCACAGTGACTGATTTGCTGTATATTGACGATCTTAAAGTATTCGCAGCTAACGAGACCAAGTTGAACCGAGTGCTAGAATCAACGCAAGTGGCTATGGAAGACATCGGACTACAGTGGAATCCAAGGAAATGTGCTGTGGTCCATATAAGGAGAGGGATCCACTCCCAGGAGAATTTAGGAGGAGATATAGCTGGAGGAAGATTACCATCACTTGAAGAAGGAAAACAGTATAAGTTTCTTGGTGTTCTTGAGAGCTTAGTCCAGGAAGAGAAAATGGTACTTGAATGTGCAGCAAGGGAGTACCTGCGTCGACTGTCGATCATCTGGTCCAGTCCCCTCTCAGACTTTAACCGGGTGGCGGCTTCTAACCAGTTTGCCTTGCCGGTGTTGGGTTACTTAATGTGGACTCAACACTGGCCGATAACAGAGTTGAAGATCTTGGACAGGGAAGTGCGCAAGATCATAGTGGAAAATGGCGGGAAACACCCAGGTGGTTCTACGGCTCTCTTGTACCTCCCGAGGGAACAAGGCGGAAGAGGTCTACGTGCGGTGGAGATGGAGTATAAAGTGACCAAGGTCAAAGCAGCGATTCGAATGTATGAGAACCAAGATCTGGCGATGGAAATGGTGAGAGAGTTTGACGAAAGAGCCGAGTCATCCGGCCATAAATCAATAGTGAAAGATGCGGCAAAGTTTGCGGCGGAGTTGGGTGTTGACCTTCATCTTAAAACCCGGAACCTGTATGTGTTATGACCAGTGGAGAGGCCATCCCACCACAACGTGTGAAGGGAGTGCTGAAAGAATGTGTGGAGGAGAAGTATGAGAGGGACGTACGTGGCCTAGAATGGCAGGGGAAGCTATTGAGAGAGAGAAAGGACGATGAACAGCTGTGCACGAACGGATGTTTCAGCTGGCTGAGAACATGGAGATCATGTCCCACGTATACTATTGCCGGTGCGTTTGAACTGTACGAGCAACTTTTGCCAACAAAGCTCTACACTAGCAAAAAGACTCACACAAGTTGCTCTGGGGATGTGAAGTGTAGAATATGTGGCCACGCCCAAGAGAGTGTCTCTCATATCCTGTCCGGGTGCACTGCGTTGGCTCAGACCAAGTATTTATTCAGACACAACATGGCTCTAAAGGTCCTGTTTTATGAGATCCTACATGACCAGGGTCTTCTCGAGGAAGTACCACCGTGGTACTCGCCAGTAATGCCCAAGCCGGAGTACAGGTCAGAACAAGTGGAAGCATGGTGGGATGTACCCGTGTATGCGGACCACCAGGAGGTTCGAGCCAACCGTGTAGACGCGAGGATTGTGGATCATGCAAACAAGAAAGTGCTGACCTTAGAGATGAGCTGCCCTTGGATTAGTAACCGAGAGAAAAAGAGCGAGGAGAAGACGATGAAGTATGGCCCGTTAAGGTGGGAATTGAAGCAGCAGTATAGAGGTTACGAGGTGATTCAACATAACATTATCATGGACGTGTTGGGAGGCTGGTCGAGAGAAACCGAAACCTCAATTCAGTCACTGGTAGGACGTAAGGCGAATCACGTTTTAGAGGCCATGCAAAAGGCAGTCTTGTCGTCATCCCTAAATATAGCGAGAACTTTCAAGGTTATGATATGAAGACCTAAGATCAAAGCCTGACTATCAGCCACGAAGAACGAGAGACACTACAAACATTTATATGCCTAGATTATAGTTTTTAGCCATGTAGATATATATATATATATATATATATATATATATATATATATATATATTTTTTTTTTTTTTTTTTTTTTTTTTTTACTCATATGGTTATTCCTTTTAAGTTTCGCTTGTGCGCACAGGTTACGCTTTGCGCCCTGTGTCGCCTTATAACACTGTACATACAGATAGTTTTACTGCATAATAATAATAATAATAATAATAATAATAATAATAAAAAGGCTAAGGGAACTCCTTACCTAATCTGCTTCAATCAACCTAACTTTTCCTTTACAGCACATTTCTTCAACTAGTCTTTTCGCAGTTTCAGTTGTGTCGAATAGAAGTAGAGGAAACTATATAGACTTGCTTTTGCTAAGCCAGCATAGATGCACAAAACAGCACAAATACCTGTTGTCCACAGTAATAGTATTGTTTGGAAGATCTCTGTCACAAAAGACAAAGTAACCAAGGAACCGCTGGAATAACCACAAGACAAATGTCATAGCGACTGTGGGTCTGAAATTAAAAAACAAAACAGCATTAGCTCGGATTGGTGGAAAAGACGAGGCGCGGGGTGCCGGGATCGGGGTGCCGGAGAGCTGGGGTCTGTGGAAAACACTGGGTGCCGGGGTCTGTGGAAAACATGGGGTGACTAAACAAACTGAACACGAAAATAGCGTGTGTCCATTGCTGCCCTAAAACACTTCAAAGGGATCTCAACTAGAAAGCTCAAATCTCCTCAGTATAAAAAATAAAATGTTGGCAAAATGATGAGCCCCATCTTTGGAGGGAACACCTTGATATGTTTATTGTCATTTCTAAACAGCACTTGTTTTCTTGACCTGCTCTTGAACGTTCACTTGCCGGTACCCTGAGTTCCACAGGTTTTATTTTTCTTTCGCGAGGAGCGGTTAACCCGCCAAACGCTACTAAAGAGCGAACGGCGAACGGAGACGCCACGACAGCGTCGCTCGGTATCGCGGCTCCGCCGCTCATGATCAAGCCAAAGAAAAAACCCTCTGGTCACCAGGGTAGCTTTCCAAGAAGTAATTCAATGTTCGGCGCATCATACTTTGACAAACAAAAATGCCTTTAAAAGAAGAGAGGCGTTTAATCATTTGAATCAGCAAATTGTGCCGAATAAAACAAAACATATCTTTTTTCTCAGTGCTTGCCGTGCCACATTGATTGTGCAAATTGCCGTTCGGCGTTCAACAGGCTTTCGAAGAATTGTGAAATGAGCTCAAAAACTACTTTTTTTGTTTGCCTTAGAATAAGTGCTGTTAGTTAATTTTAACATTTTAGCAAAGAGGTAAACAATAGCTGCGGTTACACTAGCCATTTTGCCCTTGGGTAAATGGATTTTTCCCATGCACGGGGAAGCAATCCCTTGTGTGTGTAACCGATCTGCTCAAAGTGAAATTGCCTCTGGGTAATTTCCATGGTTACTTCAGAAAGAAAAAAAGAATTGCCCATGACAGTTCCAGATGTAAGTCTTATGGTTAACAAGACCCCAGAGCGGCTCAACCAATCACAAGATTGCCGAACGCAAGGAAACCACGCCAGTGCTGTGATGAAATGTGTAACCAACATGATATGGCTCGATTTCGCGAAGACTTGCATACAAGTCGACTTCTTACTGCGGCGATTGAGCGAAGGAGTGAGCAACGGAGTCACACGCGAGCGTTAACCCTACGAAAACGGACTTTGAGAAAGTCTAGATTTCGCGCAATGACGTGAGTATTTTTTATGTTTCTATTCTCTCGGTTTCGTGTGCAAGAACCGCCAAATGCAAATCAGTATCAGTATGCCCGTTTTCCTGCATAAGGCCATTTGCAATTTGTTCCGTCTGGTCTTCCTTGTAGCCCAGCCGAAAGCACCAACAGTAGCGTGTCTTTACCAAGTGAATCAACTGAAGCGAAAAGCAAGCGCTGTAGCTGGTCAAACCCAGAGGTGAAATGCCTGATATCAGCCTTAACAAAGGCAATGAGAAGCGTTCATTTGTGTAGGGAATCCGGAATCGACGCACCAAAAGCTTTAGTACAGAAAGGAAAAATGGAGAGGCATATACGAAAAGTAAATTAAAGTGTCAGTGACAACAACCACAAGATCGAAAGAGACCACTAGACCTGCGAATTTTATGTTGGCATCGATAAATTCATGGCCAGCTCAGACTAAGCCAACCCTAAATTTGTGAAGGAAACCAGCGAGGCTTCACAAAAGAGAAAAGGCAGTAAAGAAGTGGGTGGCGAGAAAGGAGATTGTGTAGCAACAACTGCTGATCCTATTACCGATACGACTTAAATCTGCTCCGATAAAATTTCTGTTTGCGTTCCGTTCGATAAATAAAGACCTCTGCTGTAGTTTTCCACAAGAATTGTATTTGACTTTGAACGAAAATCAACGATCTGTTTCTATGTTGTCAAAGCTTTTACATAACCACTTAAGACAATACGCATATTGACACGTATGTCAACATACGCATACGAGCAGTGCGTGCGTATGGTACTCGTTTGATTCTCGTATACACAGTTCGCTTATCTTTGAGCTGCACTGTATTTATAAACGGGTTCCGGCGGTTAAAAATCAGGTAAATATTGAAAATCCTAAAAAAAAAAATCGAAAAAAAAAAACTAATATAGTATAAAAATATATATAACGACAAAAATGTTTCCCAAAGACGCCGGCACCCCGTGTTTTCCACAGCCGGCACCTTGGCACCTTGGCACCTTGGCACCTCGGCACCCCGGCACCCCGACCCAGGCACTAGGTCCTTCCCGATTATGCTAGCATTTTTTTCCGGCATAATTTGGCTTAAAGAGCATGTTTTTGACACTTTTTCTCAAAAAGAAATTCTAGCATAATTCAGCATTTTCTGACAATTTTATCTACATTTTTGTTGTCAAGACCATAACTTTGCTTGCTTTTGGTGTTCTAACACTAACGACCTTTAGGAAACTCTAGTTCTTCAAGCTCTCCACATATATGCTGTCTCTAAATTAGAGTTGTGACTTAGGCCCGTTTCAAACGTCGAACTTCTCATGTGCCGAATCTAATGCAAATGAGCGAAAACAATAGATTTTTCTCATTTGCATTTGATTCGGCACATGAGAAGTTCGACGTTTGAAACGTGCCTAATTAGAAAAACGCCTAGCCGGTCAGCCGTTAGTTTGCATAGGTAGCACCCAGTCCTTGCTAAAAATTAAAACTAGATGGCGTCAGCTACGTCATCGTCAGGAAGTAACTTGCAGGTCACAGAAGGAGGTCATGAAGCAGAAAATAGGCCAGTTCCTGCTCAAATAGGGCGAGGGCAATCTTTGGAATCCACTGCTGGTTAATATATGTCATGAAACGTATAGAGTCCGGTATTCTTCGAAGGACAAGTTAACAATGAGCTGACGTTGCAACATAAACAAGGTGTATATAGGTGTAAAAAGTAACGGAAAGCTGTTTTTCGCTTTATTCAGTTATCGTTAAACACACGTGATACCTTATTTTGTCTTTTTTTCTTCAAAATAAAACAACACATATTTTTAAACCAAAGCAGCAAACTTTTGAAAAATGAGCATAATTTGAGCATTGATTGGACAAAAATGAGCATTGCTAGGAGCATAAAATGCCAGTCTTACTAGCATAATCGGGAACTGAGGGCCTAGCCTACCTGGCATCCCGCGCTCCGTCTTTTCCACCAAACCCTTTAGCTCTTTCTCAGTTGGAGATGCTCGGAGCCATGGCGGACGCATGTGTTTTAGTAGAGGAGGAAACCGAAAATGCAACAGAGGATGGGAACTAACCACTTCGCTGCTATCTATTAATACTAAAAACCAGTTTAAATGGAATGGAATGGCTCGGTGGAACTTTTCGAGTCATTTCTATATCAAAACCTTGGTTTATCAGCAGACGACGTACGATGTCTAGTAACTGAACGTGCATGTACTGTGTGGAAAACTCCAAGTGCGACTTTCAATCTTTACACGAAGACCAAAACTCTTCTCGAACAAGGAAAAGCGTGGATCATACACAAGCTTTACTTCGTCAGACCTTACAAGCAGATAAAAATCAAAATTCAACAAGCAGGATTAATATCACCAACAGCTTCTCCTGACATTCAAAACGATTACTCGTCGGTGAGAGAAGATTCTGAAGATACTCCAAGTGAGAATGAAAGCGAAAGTGAATCTTCCGAACACGCTCAACCTGCCATTAACACTAGCGAGGTGCTAATTAACAATCTGGGCGAGAAATTCTCTGACGAAATTGCAAAGATCTGGTTAGAGATTAGCAGCATTAAATCCAGTCTAACCAACAGAGACAGATTTCGGCCACTGCAACAGCAGCTAGACGAACACTGCAACAGGAGCTAGACGACTCAAATGCACAACTTATGAATCTCCTATTGACCATTTAAAAAAAAAAAAGCTAGCCTCCTTGAAGTCATCAAAATACTCTCTGCTGATGACAACAGCAACTGTTTCACCGATACCAGCGACGGCAATAAAATAAGCGATTGTACTACAAGAGACAATGAATGGACTGAGGTTAGCAATTCAATTCGAATCAAAGCTCGACCTATGTGAAGGCCTTCCCGGGGGCGACGGTGGAAGACATGTCTGATTATGTGATGCCCCCATTCTGCAGAAAGCCTGCAGAGGTTATTCTTGTTAACCTCGGATTGAAAATACAAAACTACTCTCCAGACTGCAAGATAACAATTTCGTCCTTGATTTTGAGATCAGACGAAAATCTCGACAGTAGTGTATTAGGCACCGGTTAGGCCACTTTTTTGCGGTGGTTTCGCATTAATTTGCGGTAGAATACATTAACGTCGATGACGTGATGAATAGACAACCCCACGAGTGTACCGTCACGCTGATTGCACGGACACAAAGCGGGTCAGATGATAACCCACGCGTGTACCATCAGCAGTTGTCAAGTAATGATAAAGTAATTAAACTCATTTGGTATGTCGACAGACAAAAAAACAAAAGCAAAGTTGTCGTCATGTTATTAATGCAATGATGGTTGATTGAAAACTCTACAGTTTTATCTGTAAGAATAAATTCTTAGCTAACTTTTCTTTTGTTTTTGCTTTGCGCTCCGTGCAACAGAATGGTTAGAATGGGAGGCTCATGTGATTTTCGAGACGTTTATTCCGTTGAAAGGATTTTTTCACCAACATTGTTGATCTTCACGCTGCCTTGAGCGCTTGTTTAACAGTCCGCGACTGAGAGATGTTGACGGAAGCCGTTCAAATCCCAGAGAGGTTTGTTCCGTTGGCGTTTGCGCGAATGACCCCTCAGCTTTGGCGATGAGAGAGAAAATAAATTCTTAGCTAACTTTTCTTGTTTTCCGCTCCGTTAGTCACGCACGCGTTATGCAAAACGGATCTCAACTCTTCTCTCAACCCTATATTTGCATACAAACTCAAGAGAAGAAGCCCACTGGGACAGTTCTACCATCCAACAACAACAATGGACGCTCGGAGAGCTTAATTTTCAACACGCGACTAATTAATGTTTTCGAACAACACGTTCCTTGAGACTTTATTCCTTTTATTAGCGAATACAAAAATGATTCAAATACACAGAGATTTGAAATGAATAAAAATACATTTTTTGACAACGAAAGCTCCAACAACTACGAAATGTTTAGCGCAAAGTATCAGGAAATTAGGATGCAATCAATCGTCTTCGTTACATTGAGAATACCAAACAATAAGACTGAAGTCCCGTTAACAAAAAAGTAAACTCCAATAGAACAACACGCTAGATATTGGTTTGAAATACATTCGTACTGAGAGCAAAAACATAGTATAACAGTCAAAGTAGGTCTAGTCTTCATCTTGTGGAATGGGTTGCTTCACAAACAATCGATTAAGCAAGAATTTCCGCTTATCGATGGCTAGTTCTGTCGATTCTAGCCAATCGAATCCATCCATATCTTTGAGATCTTTTTGGGTTTCCATCACTTTTTGGAAGGTGTAATCTTTCTTCATCGCTCGCATCCACTGCAGATACTCTAAGAGTACTTTTCTCAGTTCTTTTCTGCAGAGTGGAAGGAGAGCGTTCTGCGCTTTAAGGTGAGCCACATTTTCCGAATCTCCGTTTCTTTCATACTCATCGATCAAAGCATTGAGTTGGACCTCGTGGCGTTCCTGAGCTTCATCTAATATGCGCGACCAAGGGTTTAAGTGCTCTGTCACTTCTTGGGAAGAATCCGTTTCTTGGCTAAATTGAGAGTCTTCGCAGTCTTCGCTATCTTCGAAATTTCCATTACCCTGTTGAAGAAGATGGTCATTATAACCGTCGCTCCAAGACATTTTATTTGGTTTGAACAGCACGAGCTTTGACAGCAAACTTAACGACAAGTGGAGCGCCGCCTTTAAAACAAGCAGTGAAAATGTGAAGCTTATGGGATGCGGTTTAGTGTGACAAGCTACTGGTGCTGCAGGCGTGGTTACTAAGCTCTCTTCTCTGTGTTCGGCCCTTCATCGTCTCCATACAAAATGAGCCATTCAGGAACTGAATCTGTTGTTGTTTTACAATGTTTGATGCTCTTGGCTGCTTTTCCAACGCCTCTTGGTAGAGATTTCAGTGATTTCTTTACTCCTCTTGGTGTTGATAACTGATGGACGATCGTATCCTTTTCCTCTTCCTGCAGTGATAGAGGTGTTTCACTTCTTGAACGTCTTAATCCCTGGCTACTCTTTGCTGGATAGATCATCACTCTCACCTTAGGTTGTAATTTCGCTTCTTGTAACCACTTCCTTCGATGATATAATTTAATTCATGTATATCTGTGAGATGATTAGACAATTTAACGAGATATTTTGCTCCACAATTCGGAATTGGACAATCACGGCACACGCGTTTAGCCATGTAAACAGTTCGAGATCTCAGCAGAAATAAAACCGTTTCAGCAAATTTTAACCTTTTATTCAAAGGACAAGAAGAACACAACATAGGACGAAAAGGACATTACAGGGACAAAAGCGACAAAACAAGGTCATTCAGGACAAAAGGAGACAATCGGGGCAATTGAGGTCTTTTTTCTTTTCAGGAGGTTCTCTCGCGCATGGAATCACGCGAGGGGCTACCGCGCGTCGAGTCAGATTTCAATCCATGAAGCCAGGTTTCAATCCAGCCAACTTATTTTTATTGACAAACTATGTACCATCTTTAGGTAAAATTCTTTTGAAATAAAAAACTATGTTGAAGAAGGTAAAACTTTATTATATGGCTTTTTATTTCAAAAAAGGATTTCGAAAACATTAATTAGTCGCGTGTTGAAAATTAAGCTCTCCGAGCGTCCATTGTTGTTGTTGGATGGTAGAGCTGTCCCAGTGGGCTTCTTCTCTTGAGTTTGTATGCAAATATAGGGTTGAGAGAAGAGTTGAGTTCCGTTTTGCATAACGCGTGCGTGACTAACGGAGCGGAAAACAAGAAAAGTTAGCTAAGAATTTATTTTCTCTCTCATCGCCAAAGCTGAGGGGTCAGATAGCATCGGGATTTTTCACAGTCAATTCTGTCAATCGCGCAAACGCCAACGGAACAAACTTCTCTAGGATTTGAACGGCTTCCGTCAACATCTCCCAGTCGCGGACTGTTAAACAAGCGCTCAAGGCAGCGTGAAGATCAACAATGTTGGTGAAAAAATCCTTTCAACGGAATAAACGTCTCGAAAATCGCATGAGCCTCCCATTCTAACCATTCTGTTGCACGGAGCGCAAAGCAAAAACAAAAGAAAAGTTAGCTAAGAATTTATTCTTACAGACAAAACTGTAGAGTTTTCAATCAACCATCATTGCATTAATAACATGACGACAACTTTGCTTTTGTTTTTTTGTCTGTCGACATACCAAATGAGTTTAATTACTTTATCATTACTTGACAACTGCTGTTCTCTGATTGGTTGTCTGATTTGTGACAACATGTGACAACATTTCACAACATGTGACAACCACCGTATACCATCAAGCCTATTGTTTTCATTGTTTGAAAGTACACGCGTGGGGTTAAGGTGATGGTACACGCGTGGGTTATCATCTGACCCGCTTTGTGTCCGTGCAATCAGCGTGACCGTACACGCGTGGGGTTAAGGTAATGGAACACGCGTGAGGTTGTCTATTCATGACGTCATCGACGTTAATGTATTCCACCGCAAATTAATGAGAAACCACCGCAAAAAAGTGGCCTAACCGGTGCCTAATACACTACTCTCGACTGCAAAATCAAAGAGGTGAACAGAATCGTCAACCGCTTTGCCAAGCAATATGCGTGAAGAACAATCTCTCACTCTAACATCAAGAGAGAGCATCTTAACTGACGCTAGTGGGATGCATTTGAACGTACAAGGCACAAAGCTATTAGTTAAAAATCGTGTTTCTCATATAAAACTATGAAAAGCAACTTGCTCAGGTCCTGAAGTGTCTCCCTCAAGCCCCTCTTCTCATGCCCATTCTGCCCCTCCTAATATATTTAACAATTAGAATATGAGCTCGAGATTTCTATCGTGTGATAGGTGATGAGGGCGGAGCCCGAAACAGCTATCACGCGATAGAAATCGAGAGCGAATAATCTAATTGGTTTAGTATAAATCTACTATGACCTGCCTAAACATCACTAATCTCCCGAGACATATCGACGAGCCTCGCATCATTTTGCATAGTAAATGCCTAGATTTGCTTGCAGTCAATGAAACCCGATTACATGAAATTATTGCCGATAATGAGGTCAGTGTTGATGGTCACGAAATCGTTCACCAGGACCGACCTCTTAACGGCAGAAATGGAGGTGGGGTTTGCTTTTATATTCGTTCTAATATTAACTATAATGGTCGCAAGGACCTCGTATTTGATCAACTTGAAAGCCTTGCTCTCGTCATCTCTGAATAATGTAAATACCCAGGCGTTACTAAACATCACTGATATTTACAATCTAAAACCAACTTATTAACGAACCGACAAGAGTAAAGCCTGTGAGTAGCACTTTAATTGACGTTACTTTTTCTAGTCACCCGGACAATGTATCCTGCTCTGGAGTATCTCATATCGGAAGCAGTGACCATAGTTTGATTTATGTTTTTCGTAAAATTTCACTGTCATCCGCCGTCAAGGGAAATAGTACTGTTTCGTACAGCAAATTTAAAAATTTCGATCGTAATAGGTTTCAGTCGGACATCTTGGCTCAACCGTGGGCTGATCTCATGGGAATGGAAAACCCCAATGAAATGTGGTCGAAATGGAATTACGAAGCTTTGTTCTTGGAAGTGTGTGATCTGCATGCTCCACTCCGCACTAAATACGTTCGTGCTTCTAAACGACCATATGGATTACCCCTGAGCTTAAGAATTTGATGTATCGGAGTGATCGTCTTAAAATTAAGGCTACTCGGACGGTGATCCAAGTGATTGGAATATTTGAAGAAGTTGCTTAACGAAGTGAACAATGATAACTGCGATGGTCATTCACATATTAAAACATACGTTATTGGCATTCAACGCTACAACAGACTGAGGTGCCACGTGATATAACCACCGAAACTTTACGGACTGCCCAAACTACACAAACCAAACATTAACCAATGCGACCCATAGTCTCGTTCTGTGGTTCGCCGACTTACCAGCTGTCTAAATACCTGACTACAATAATGAAACCGCAGACTGACGAGGCACGACACAAACTACAGTCGACTGAAAACTTTATTGACGCCATCAAGACAGCACAAGTACCTGACGACTACAAACTAGTGTCTTTTTATGTGGAATCACTGTTCACCTGTATTCCATTGCAACTGGCTCTAGACAGCACTGAGACCGCCATCAAGAACTTCACGTTACAACTGCGGCACTATCAACAGATGACTTAATGGACTTACTGAACCTTTGCCTTACGTCTACCTACTTTCAGTACAACAGCAACTGAAGACTACCAGCAGCTGCACGGGACAGCAGTTGCAGCAGAGATCGTCATGCAAAACATCGAGGAACAAGCCCTTGCGACTTACGAACGAACGCTACCGCTCTGGCTACGTTACGTCGACGACACTTTCACAGCTGTAAACAAAGACGAAATCGACGATTTTCACGAACACCTCAACAGACAGAACGCCCACATACAGTTTACCAAGGAGATCGAGAAAAATGGTGAGATAGCTTTTCTAGACTGCCTTGTTAACCGTGACAACAACAGACTACAGACTACAGTTTACAGAAAACCTACACATACCGATAGACTACTTGACGAATCATCTTACAACCCTACTTCGCACAAAGCAACGAAAATACGGACCTTAACGAGACGAGCGCAACTAGCTTGCGACTCGCGCGACAGTTTAGCAGACGAGCGCAAATACTAAGACAACGTTTTCAGTAAAAACAACTACGACCGCGACTTTGTTAGACACAACACTTACAGGACAGAACCAAACGCTACGAACGTTAACCCGACACCAGTCACAGCAGCGACTATACCCTACATCAAAGGAACTTCTGAAACTATTGCACGGATACTACAACCTTACAATATCCGTGTCGCTCACAGACCCATCACAACTTTACGACAACTATTGACGAACGTTAAGGAGGGTCCCCCAGGGGTTTTTGGGTAACAAGGGAACACGGGAAATTTGGCAATGGGAACACGGGAACAAAGCAAAAAAATCGTAGGGAACAAGGGAATATCAAACAGGTTAGGGAACAGGGGAACAAACACAAAAAATTACAAGGCCCTACGTTTTTTACATAAACGTGGGGGTGATAGAAGATTTTCTGCTGTTTTCTGATTTCTTTGGCAAGTTTTTGTTGCCATCTTTCGTGTCTATTACGATTTGTTTTAATTTTTGTTACGAAATACTTTCACAAAGTCAAAAATATCACATCAGCAACACTGTAGACCTTCAATCAGTTATTTTGTTTTGTTCAGATTGGTTAATTAGGACGTATATGCAAAGAATAAGAGATAAAATTTAATCTTGAAAGGGTAACAAGGGAACAAGGTGTAATTTTGGACGGGAACAAGGGAACAGAGTTAAAATTTTGAAGGGAACACGGGAACACAGACCCCCCTGGGGGACCCTCGTTAAGGACAAAGACGAACCAAAGGACAGAGAGGGAGCAGTTTACAAGATCGAATGCTGCGACTGTCAGGCCACTTAAATCGGTGAGACTGGCAGAAATTTGAACGTACGACTGACTGAACACAAACGAGCGACGAGAATTGATGACATCAACAATAACATTGCTGAGCACCATTTACTGACAAACCACACAAATCGACTGGGACTCTGCTAAATGCATTACCTACTGTACTAACTACCACCAACGGATCGCACTGGAAAGTTGGTTTACTAACTTAGAACAGACACCACTGATATCAACAACAGACAAACAATAGACACACCGACTAATTTGACTAACAATACACCTACAAACATTTGACTAACAAAAGACGGATCGAAACGCACCAATCACGGTTTACAGTCTTCACAGCCAATAACATCACGGCTTAACTGACAGACAACCGATAACATCACGACTTCGTTGACCAATCACATCAACGACCAGAGTACTTATACCATCTCCTGACGTTACACCAAACACTGGACTCTGGCGATGACTGTCGAAATGTCAGTCAATGTCACCACAAACAGTCCTTCTCAGGACCACACTCACCCGGACGAGCGTGCTTCACTTAGTTATGATATGACTCCTGGGTTCAAACCATTTACGATTTTAAAAGTTTTCAAGTTAACAATGGAAATTCGCGTAAGATATGGGAAACTATTAATGAGGTGACACGCCGCAAATCGGATAAAGCTGCAATTAACGAGCTTGAGCTTGCTTAAGTAGTGTTCATAACGATGATCATTCACATATTTAATCATTAATTCGCAGTTCAAATATATGATTTTCATATATTCATTCTTATAAACTAGCAAATGTTTAAATTTTCCAGCGTGTGACTCAATAGCACGTTTTGTCCCCCTTAAATAAATTATGCAAGAGAAAGGCGACAGTTCTCGATTCTGTGTCAGCAAGTTTTTCTAAAAGGATGTTGGAATTTAATATCCGGGTCACTCGCCCTGATATTCAATCAATCAATCCATACTGGTATTTTTCCCGATGAATGCAAGAATCACCCCTCTTTTTAAGAAAGCAGGAAGTAGGAGTGATCCTTTTAATTATCGACCGATTTCGATTATCCTAGTTGTGGCCAGGGTTTTCGAGCAAATTATTTATGATCAATTGTATCATTACCTAAACGAAAATAATCTTCTCAGTAGGCACCAATCCGGTTTTCGCTCGCTTCATTCCACAGTTACTGCATTGATTGAAGCTCCTGATAGGTGGTCTTTAAACATCGATCGTGGCTTTATTAATGCTGTCATATTTTTAGATCTTAATAAGGCCCTCGATACTGTGGACCACTGTATTCTTCTCTCAAAACTACAAGCTTATTGTAATCAGGGTTCCACAAATCAATGGTTCTGCTCTTATTTAAAAAATCGAACCCAAACGTGTCTTGTAAACGGAAATAAATCGTCCAAAATGTTTCTTCGCTGTGGTGTCCCACAGGGAACGATTCTGGGGCCCCTTCTATTTCTATTTTACACAAATGATTTGCCTAAAGTAATTGCCTCCAGCATTTTCCAACCAAGGATGTACGCCGATGATACTAGAATTACTTTTGCTGATAGTGATGCTGATGAAATTTATAGCTGTATTAATTCTAATCTGGATAAGGTGCCCGGGTTAGCTTCGCGTATCAATTAAATCATTTAGGCTACAAATTTGAGACGAAACTTATCTCTTTTAAACTTACAGAGATCCTGCTGCCTTCTTCCTGACGGATTTATCCCTCAAGAGCCCCAGAAAGAGACAAGGGATAAACAGAAGAAAACCCAGGAAGACAAACCCTGAAAAAACAAAGCGTTCAATCAGGAATCACTACCTTCTTAACGTAGTATTAGTCGCGCGCCCATGAGCATTGTGTTGGCCAGAGTTTGCTTGCGGCTCGGGTTAACGCTCTTTCTCAGTGGTTATCTCTTTAAACGCGAAACACAAATACGTTACAGAATCGAAACTATCCACCTAAGTAGAGGTAACTAATATTTCCCCGGTATGTTTTTTTTTTAAAACATTTCCTTTACCAGCAAATGTAAAGGCTATCTGGTATCCTGAGAATCGAAGGCCCATCATCTAAAAAGACAAAATTAGTAATACGTTAGGCCTGGATTACCCATGTGAGTAGAAATACATGAATTTGTATCAAAACATATCCAAGTACAAGGGGAAAAGCACAAATCAAATCGCCCGACTGACAAACGTGAACATCAAAATGAAAAGCTTTGAAAATCAACTGTGCCAATAAATTTTTAGTTTTTCAATAACCCTTTAAAAACTATGTCTTTTTCTCTTTGATAATGTACAGGGTGGCCTTGCATTGGATACCGCGGAATATGTAATGTGAGTAGTGTATAAGCTTCCTAACCAGAGTAATTCTAAAGGACGTGGAATGAATTTGATTCTATGGATAAGACTCAAAGGTGTGTGCATTTAAATGAGAGCTGTTGAGATGTTTTACTGTAGTGGTCAATTAACATAACTATCCGAGCCCTCGGTTCAAACTTTCGGCAATTCAAAAGGAAGCGGAAATATAAACCGAACCACCCACCAGCGCAAAAGGATTGCTTTGCCCCGGAGGTTTAAAAGTACATTTTGCATCACGTGAACTGGGTATTTGACACCGCCAGCAAAAGGCAGTGGGCATCCTTAACTCAAACCTAGGGTTATTGTTAAGGTTGTGGTTAGGCTTAGGATTAGGGTTAGGTTTAGGGCTAGGATTAGGGCTAAATTGGGGCTATTGTTAGGGTTGGGGCTTGGACGTCAAGAAGCCACGTGACAAACACTCCAACCTCACTGCAACAACCTAGGGCAGCAAGCCATACAGTGCTGTGTTTGTTAAATCAAAAATATTTTGTCCTAAAACGATTTCAAAACTGACCACCCCCTTTACTTGTACTTTGCGCTTAAGTTTGACATTGAGCTCTTAAAGGCTTGTAACAACTACCCTCCAACTCTAAATCCTTATTCTTTGCTTAGATTAAGAGCATACTTTCTAGTGTTACTATTTAGTAAAACGTATCATTAGTTGGCGGAGTTTGCGATATGAAAATTTCAAACGACCGGCAAATACAAAATTTGATTAAATACCTACCACTGATTTTGTAGAAGAAACAAACACGTTTTGGGAAAACTTCCTTTGACCTCGATACAGCTGCAGAACATTATCTCTGAAAAGAGAAAAACAAAAAAACTGGAATTCGTACAGCACCTTTCAAAGGATTAATCCCAGACAGGAGCCCATCCCAGATGAGACAGGCCACCTTCAACAAATTCATGCTTGGTACATATTTTCAATCACTACATTTATATAAGGACTGTAGATTTTTTCAAATTTGACAAGTGAGCTAATCATCCCGAACAAGACCCAGAACACACTAGGCTTACTAAATAAATATGCTATACACAACAGCACCTACCAAACAGGGAGACAGGGCGCCTTAAACAAATACATGTACATACTTTTGATCACTATAAGACTGCGGATTTCAAATTTGGTAAGTGAGAACTAATAACATACGCGACGAAAGTCCGCGCAGCGTGGCTGAGGGCACAGTCAACGTGGTAACTTAGATTCAACAGGATTTCCCGTCTACGCACCTTGCAATTTCACCACTGCTACCCAGGTCAGATAACTTAGAATTAAACGACAAAATCAAGGAGGCCAATAAGATCTTAAAGTCATTTTGTAGCTCACGTGGGCTTACATTGCTCCGCCTCACCAATATAGACTTAACTTGTTTAAATCGTAGGGGTGTCCACCTTAACCGCAAAGGGTCTTCACTTCTTTCGAATTGCTATGCTGATTTTCTTAAGTCTAATTACATATTTGGTAGTGAGCCTGCTATCCCTACCTCGTCCCGGTCTAATGAAAATTATAACCCGGAACTTGGTCATGACCGTTCATCTGAACCAGACCTAACTTTCAGTTTACCCAAACTTAAGGGCTTTAAAATTGCATTTGTCAATATTGTCAGTTTGCCTAAATACCTGGACGAGCTTCGTTTAAGAATGCAATCTCAGTAATTAGACATACTAGCCTTAAAGTGAGACTCGTCTTGACAACACCTTTACTGATTCTGTAGTGTCAATAGGAGGTTATACAACTGTTAGGCGTGACCGGTGCAGAGGTGGTGGTCGTGTTGCCATGTACATTCGTAACGTCACCGACTATAAAATAAGATCCGACCTTTCTGATCCAGGTCTTGAGTTCTTGTGTATTGAAATTCAAAAACCCAAGGCCAAGCCATTTCTTCTTTCAAACTGGTACAGACCTCCGAATACACCAATTGAGCTATTTGAAAAGTTCCAGGTCCTTCTGGGAAAGATTGAAGCGGAAAATATTGAATCAAATATACTAGGTGATTTAAACTGTGATATGACGGCAATTACCCCAGCTAATGAAACTAAACACCTTATTGAACTCTGTGAATCCTATCAATATGCTCAGTTGATCAAGGAGCCTACACGCGTCACATCAAGCTCTAAATCACTTATCGACTTATTTCTTACCAATGAGCCGGACAAATTTGTTACATCAGGCGTGTCTCATATTGGTTGCAGCGATCACAGTCTAATCTATGTCTCTAGAAAATTAGCATGCCCTAGGTCGTTCCCGCGAATCATTGCATCGAGACAATACAAACATTTTGTACCCGATAACTTTATGAATGACACGGCGCTGGTTCCTTGGGACATGATAGAGCAAATAGATAATCCTACTAGAGCATGGGAGGTGTGGAAACAATCATTTTTAGCAGTAGCCAACCTTCATGCACCTGTTAAGAAAAGGAGAGTTAGAAACTCTAAGGCTCCCTGGCTCACCCCTGAAATCAAATGATTGATGTGGGAAAGAGACAGAATAAAGCGAATCGCAACCGTCACCAACGATCAGTTAAAGTGGGCGGAGTACAGACGACTTAAGAATCGAGTAAACCATTCTATTAAGGCCTGCAAGAAGAATTACTATCGTTCTTGTTTTTTTTTTTTTTTTCTTCCTTCTTTTATTTACAATGTGTGGTACTTACGCTACTAAACAATACAATACTCTGCTTACAAAAAAACAGTGCTTACTTTCAATGTGAGATACTTACGCTACTAACAATACTATACTTTACTTACAAAAACACCACTTACAATACTTACATTGAGAGATACTTACGCTACTAGCAATGCTTTACTCTGCGCTTTACTTATATATAGAAAAAAAAAAGCCACTTACAATACGAATTACATACGCTACGAATACAGTACGAATTACATAGAGGGGGAGGGGATATATGGTAAATTTTAGTTAACTGTGCTCTTAAACTCAAAGATATTTTCTCTGCTGATTCACTGGAATTTAGCTTTACATATTTTGAATATTGAAGGCAGGGGAGAAAAAAGAGAATGCCTGGTAGGAAGGAAAGTGTAAAAAGAGCGAGAGACTTCAAACTGGTAAAAGATTACTAAAGAGAGAAAGGTTCAATTTCTTCCTTATATTGTTTTAAAAAAGGCTTAAAAGTTTCAATAGTTGGAATATTTCCTTTGCTTCTGCAGAGCCAAATGTAGAATCTCGCAAGTAACAGAACAAAATTATTTGCAGCTTTGTTTTTGGAAGTATCGGGCATCGGCAGACCCAAGACGACAAGATTATTAAGAAGATAGTCGTTGGTTAAAAGGTTACGCTCCTTTAGACAAGCAACGAGGTGTTTCCAGAAAAGTTTTATTTTGCTGCAGAACCAGAAAAGATGCGTGAAATTTTCAGCTTCTTCATGGCAAAATGTACACATAATGTCATCTTTGTATCCCATTTTGACTAGAGATACGTTTGTTGCCAAAGTTTGATGAAGGAATCTAAACTGAAATTCAATCAGTTTGGTGCTTTTCGTACATTTAAAAGCAGTCATGTATGCGTTATGCCAGATTAAATCACGAGCTTCTGGGAAAACCTTGCTCCATTTCTCCTGGCTGGAAATTTTATATTTACAATTTACTTCCACCAGTTTTTGATAAGCTAGTCTGCTGGGTTTTTTCGATTTTAAAAAGGCGGTTGTGAAAGACTCTTGTTCTTTACATTTTAGTGGTACACTTGGTGGTTTTTGATTTTTCCAGAGTTCTCGGAGGGTAGATGTCATTCCGTAGAGTGTCAAAGGGCAAACCTTGGTATGATACTTGCTTTCAAATTCTGTTGGTGACAAGAAAGTACTTGGTTGTTCCTTAACGATTTGATTCACATGAGAAATGCCCATTTGATACCAACTTTTATAGAAAACTGGTTTGTCCATAACTCTAATCAAAGAATTATACCATAGGCTTTGTGTGAGAAAGGCCTCTACCGTTTCTATTGAACTTTGATAGTTTAATTCAGACCATACCTCGAGAATCTCTTTCATAAAGGGGCTAAGATTGTTAGCAAGCTTCCTCGTGTCTTTTATGTCGAGGTTACCCCTAAAAACAGTTTGGCCTCCAAGTTTTTCGAGCTCAGCGTCAAAAAAAAGTTTCCATTTCCCATTATTACTTTCGTCCAGGTACTTTCTTATCCACACGGACTTAAGGGCTTTATTAAAAGATGAAATGTCGATCATTCTAAGTCCTCCGTTGCCATAATTTTGGGTGATAACATTTCTCTTGATTTTATCACCTTTACTGTTCCAAAGGAAGTCAAAAAAGAGGTCATTTATTTGTTTTATAATTTGAGAATTGATTTGAAGAGGCGACAAAAGATGAATTATTTGGGAGGCAACCAAACTCTTAAGAACTGTTATTTTCCCGATAAGGCTTAGTCTTCGAACTGCCCAGCAGCCCAAGCAGTTCCGCATTTTTTCCATTTTTTCGACGAAGTTAAGTTTGATTGTAATTTCCGGGTCGGTCGATAGCCAAACTCCGAGCGCTTTAACCTTTGTATTTTACCAGTTGAAATCTTTTTCTGGGTGCAGTTTTTCACTTTTGCCTGCACAAGAGCCTATCCAAAGAGCCTCAGTCTTTTTACTGTTTAGTCTGAGACCTGAAACTTTCTCGAAGCTTTCTAAGATCCTCAGGGCTTCAGTGAGTGATTTTTCTGAACCGTCAAGAATTAAAGTTGTGTCGTCAGCATATTGGCTTAATTTAATTTCAGTATCTTTAACTAATAAACCTCTTATGTCTGTACTTTTCCGGATTGCTTTGGCTAAAAATTCGGCTGAAAGAATAAAAAGGTAGGGGGAGAGAGGACAGCCTTGGCGGACACCCCTGTGGACCGAAAAGAAGTTGCTTGCCCAGCCGTTGTTCATAATACAGCTTTCAGTGTTATTATAAAAGGTTTTAAACCATTGGACAATGGAAGGGCCAAATCCAAAAGAAAGAAGTGTTTCTTTGTATAAAAGACCATTCCAATGTGTCAAACGCTTTCTCAAAGTCAAGGAAAAGTAGAAGTCCGGGAATTTTTTTAGCAGCGGTGTAATTGATAACACTGTCAATTAGCCGTATGTTCTCTCCTATAAACCGTCCTTTCAAAAAGCCAGTCTGGTCATTGTCAGTTTGTGGAGATGGGTCTTACTATCGTTCTTACTTCGAGGATAACATTGGAAAAGCAAAAGCGACTTGGAATGAAATTACACTATTATCGCGAAAGAAAAACTTTGCTCCGGCGTCAAAATTGATTATTGGTGACACGGCGATAACTGACCCTCATGAGCTAAGCAACGCTTTTAACAGGCATTTTACCGATATTGGCCCCAACTTAGCGGCTAACATAAATCCCCCTCGAGTCAGTTTTCGTGATTTCGTAGAATCCTGTGATAGCAACTTCGAGATTGAATTATTTACTATTGATGGACTGCGCAAACTTGTGAACGATATCCCTGTGGGTAAGGCTGATGGCCTCGATGGTATTCCAACTTGCCTCCTAAAGTTATCATTTTCATTCATTGCGTCTTTCCTGACACATATTTTTAATTTAGTTATTTCCACTGGAATCATTCCCAAAGACTGGAAGAGTGCTAGAGTAACTCCAATTTTCAAAGCTGACTCGAAGGTTGACCCAACCAATTACAGGCCTATTTCTGTACTTTCTGTAATAGCCAAACTCTTTGAAAAAGCCATTTTTAATCAGGTATATACACATTTAAATGACAATAAGCTACTTTCGAAATATCAGTCTGGCTTTAGACCTATGCACTCTACTCTTACAGCTCTTATTGATATCACAGACAATTGGTATCTTAACATCGACGATGGTTTGACAAATGCCATTCTGTTTATTGATTTAAAAAAGGCATTTGATACTATTGACCATGAGATCCTTCTGTCAAAATTGGAGCTGCATGGGTTTAAAGATGCAAGTCTTAATCTTTTCCGAGACTACCTCTCTGATAGAACTCAGGTTACAGTTATAAACAACGTAAATTCTGAAACTAGCTTTATAAGTTGTGGGGTGCCTCAAGGCTCAATCCTCGGCCCCCTACTAAACCTACTGTACATTAATGATCTCCTAAACTGTAACCTTCTATCAGATGTGAGGATGTACGCCGATGACACTAATTTCACGTTTGCCTCCAAAGACCCTGAAGAGCTGTTTTCATCCCTAACTCACGATTTAGGCAATCTGAAACAATGGCTCGATTCTAACCGTCCAAGTCTTAATGTCCTCAAAACTAAGTGTCTGTTTACAGGCACAAGGCACAAAATCTCTTTGCTCCCTAGTGAACCTCATAAATGTCTTGATGGGCATTCAATTGAAAGAGTCAATAGTTACAAATGCCTAAGCATTCAGGTTGATGAAACACTCTCGTGGGGGGCTCACATCTCCGAAGTCGTCGGTAAAGTTGCTAAAGTACTTGCTGCCCTGAGAAGGCTAAGACCGATATGTCCCCAGAGTACCCTAGTCACAATTTACAAGTCATTGATTCTTCCGCATCTCGATTATTGCAGCGCTGTCTGCCGGGGCTGCATCGGTAATGGCCTCAGCCAAAAAATAGAGAAACTACAAAACAGGGCTGCACGCATAATAACAGGGTCTTGTTGGGATGCCAGATCTGCCCAGATTCTTCATGCCCTTAAATGGAATAGCCTCACTGACAGACGTGCAAAACAACTGAAATCTTTAATGTTCAAAACTGTAAATAACCTTGTACCCGAATACCTGTCTGATAAATTCGCCAGCGTTAATACCGTCCACAGACATAATCTTCGAGGTGCGCAACATAGCCTGTTTATTCCGTGGCCGAACACTGAGGCCCTCAAGAAGAGTTTTCGTTATTGGGGCGCAGTAACATGGAACAGCCTGTCAGCGGAGGCTAAGCAGGCCACTACTTTAAATAGTTTTTATTCCGCTATTGTGCATTAGTAATTTCTTAACTTAGTTTAGCACTTATTATAGGCCGATTTTTTAACAATATCTGTAATTTTTAAGTCTTAGCTTTTAAGTACTAGGTTTAATGCACGGTTCTTTAGAAGACCACTTTTTAGTAATAAGGATCCCGTGAATAAATAAAGTTATTATTATTATTATTATTATTATTATTATTATTATTATTATTATTATAGCCATCCCAAACAAGATCCAGAAATCAATACGATTACTAATACACACAATAATATATAATTGAGGTCAAATATCACGTAAACTAGCCCGCCCAGTCCATGACCTGACGTTGATGTGTTCTACCACAGAGAAGTCTACAGAAGGGACGTCTTTGTGGTTTACAGCACAGTTTGTTCAAGCAGAGTTCGAGATTAATGTTTTTTCTGGGATGAAAGAAAATAACCATATAGTATGAAATAATGCTAATTATCTTTCCTAAATCGATAATTTTTTCCTTCCTTTTCATTCGCCCAGAGCTTACCACGTGAACTACAAACAACTGCCTATGGTCTGCTCGTGCGCATTACCGTCCAATTGTGATTTTTCCGCAAATAATATTCTGCTCATGGGTAGTTGTGTCCACGCGTCCATGCTCTTCAAATTCAGTGAAAAATGGCAGATCGTTTCTTGCTTCCCGAAAGTAATTATGAAAAACAAGCTCGGTGATCGAATGATAAAACTATTATTGAACTCGGCTTTCCTAAAATATCTTGATTTTCCAGTGTCTCGCAGATCAATTATTGGCCTTAGTATAGCCCTGCTCGCCACTGACAAATTACAACATTTTGCTCAACCTCGTCCAATAATTGTTAAATATTTGGTGTCTGGAATATGTACACCCTTTCGGTAAGGAAGGACAACACTGCCTCTCTTAATTTATCATTATCGTTAGAGACGTTCGCCAAGATCTGTAAAGGTTCTTGGACTCATGGGTTAATTGGAAATCATTATTTATGCTCACCGATGGCATTTCATGAAATTGACCAGCAACAAAGCAGATACCAATGCGGAGAGGACGAAACCTCCCGTAAGACGTCTGAAAACAAGACAATGAAGTTATCTACATCACTTCATAGGGGACATGGGTGTACGGAGAGCATCACACCTTATTAAATCACGTGATACTGGCAGGCAGGTCTAACATCATTGTTAGCCAATACAGCACTTTGCAAAGTAACCAATACTGTCTACTAATTCCTCATATGGTGTGGACGAATCCATGTATGGACAGCAAACAAGCGCTTGTTTAAGGTTTTTAGCTTACTGAAGAAGTTGTTCGGCTTTCGTGGTGGTTGCATTAAAATGGAGCCTTGTTTCCTAATCCAGCTGCAACTTATCACTTTATTGTGTCGATGTTATAGAGATTCCGTTACGATTCATCCTTTCTTTCCATGCAACTTTCAAAGGAAACTTAAAAGAGAAAATAAGTTAATACGTTCATGACTATCGTCATGCATGCATATAACGAATTTTAAATACCACTCTGTAACTGAACAGCTAATTATAGGTATGTTGAAGTTACTGTAGCCGGTTGGTAAAAATAGCATCATTATTGATTTGAGCGGCGATTTTATGGCACAATTTTCGCATCTAGCTTTCTTTATTTTCTAATTATCTATTTTGTACATTTGTTTATAAAAGCTACAGAGCCCGCGTCAATTAGCTTTGCTGCATGCGGGTTGTGTATTTCTCTAAATTGTAAAATTTGACATTATTGAAATAAAACGACGACGATGATGATGATGATGATAATGATGATGATAAGCAGCGGTGATGATGAGCAGTGATGATGATGATAATAATGATGATGAGCAATGATGATGATGATGATAATGAGCAGCGATGATGATGATGATGATGATGATGATGATGATGAGCAGTGATGATGATGATGATGATGATGATGATAATTGACACTCTTTATTCCACAGTAACCAAGTTACTAGTAAATGCCTTAAAATTCGTCCATTTTCCTTGAAAATTCTTCGGAAAACTCCTTGTGAAATTGCTGAATAGCATAAGCACTTCACATACCACAGAAGACGCTGAACGTATCTCTGCAGCTCTCTCCACTTGCACAAAGAATAGCGAGGTCACTTTTCTTGACGAAGTCGATTGCAATTAGCATGAGTACAAAACCCTTTCAAAACAGACAAAAAAAAAAACAAGAATACTTTCATGAGCGCACGTGAAACCTCATTTGAAGTGGATGGATGCCAAAGTAAAACATTGCGTATAAGAAAGAAAATAAAAAGTGCAAGTTGGAATATATTTTCATCCCACAAAAGGACTAGAAAACAAAAATGCAACATTTTAGTGGTTAATACTTTCGAATTCTGACGGATCGACGAACTTTGAAGCAGAGGCGGCATTTTTTAAGAGGGATGATATCTAACAGTATAAGATACAAATTAAACGAAGAATGATCCTCGCAGTTGTGAACGCAATTTATGCGAAAAGAAGCCTGAAAACAATTCAGGACTTCAACGGGGTTTGAACCCGTGACCTCGCGATTACCGGTGCGATGCTCTAACCAACTGAGCTATAAAGCCACTGATGTTGGGAGCAGTTCAATTGTGGGTTCATATATTTCCGTGAAAGAGAAGAGTGTGAATGATGTATATGAAATAAATCATATATGAACTACGGAAATGAAATTAAATGAAGAATGATCGTCGCAGTTGTTCTCTTTCACGGAAACATATGAAGCCATAATTGACCTGCTCCCAACGTCAGTGGCTTCATAGCTCAGTTGGTTAGAGCATCGTACCGGTAATCGCGAGGTCACGGGTTCAAACCCTGTTGAAGTCCTAAATTTTTTTAGGCTTCTTTACGCAATTGCATAAATTGCGTTCACAACTGCGAGGATCATTCTTCATCTGATTTCATTTCCGCAGTTCATATATGATTCATTTCATATATCATTCACATTCATTTCTTTCACGGAACATATGAACCAACAATTGACCTGCTCCCAACGTCAGTGGCTTCATAGCTCAGTTGGTTAGAACATCGTACCGGTAATCGCGAGGTCACGGGTTCAAACCCTGTTGAAGTCCTGAATTTTTTTTAGGCTTCTTTACGCAATTGCATAAATTGTTTTCACAACTGCGAGATCATTCTTCATTGAATTTCATTTCCGCAGTTATTATATGATTTATTTCATATACATCATTCACAGTGTAACATATTGTAACATATTGTAAACGACTGAGTTTAGTTCCATAAACCGAAAATAGAAAAACTGACATTTTGAACATATTTGGTTGTTTATTTGTATTTTCTAATTGAAGTGAAAATCCAATTGATGAATACTCAACATATAAAGCCAAAAACAGAGCGCAATGCCGCCAAATGCCGATTAGTCCAAGAAAAGTGATCATACCGGACAAGGCGGGTTTTTCTGTCTTTTGCGACCGGAAATCGGATTTTACTCTTCGCCTCTCCACCATTCCATTTCCAGAACTCCGAGGGCATTCATAGTTAAGGACTTAAAGCGCCCATAACCTATGTTTGTTTACTTTCTCACTTGAATCTACACATCTCTCAAAGACATTTCGCGGAAAAATAAAACCTCTTCCATGTTAATATTATAGAGAAGGTTGTCAATCAATGCGTTAATGGAACTCGAAACCTCGTTTCAAATAACGCGCAGGTTCAGCCAACTATTTCATCTTACTATTTTAAGTTACCTTATGTAGGTCCCTTTTCTATGGAAGCGCAGAAAAGATTACGGAAACTCATTCAACGTTACTGTGCCAATATCGAAATCAAGTTGGTTTTTTCTTCTTTCAAAGTCGGTAGTATGTTTTGTGTGAAGGATCCTGTGCCTTTCTATCTCCGTTCGCGTGTTGTTTGCAAATTTTCTTGTGCAGGATGTAATGCCTGTTACATCGGCGAAACCAGTCGACATCTCTCAACACGCATTCGTGAACATCTGAGTAGGGACAGGAACTCGCACATTTTTCAACATTTACAACAGTCTGAGACATGCTGCAGACTTTGTTCAACAAGGTGCTTTTCTATTTTGAATTCTGCACCAAATAGATTTCAGCTAATTTTAAAAGAAGCGGCTCATATCCGCTGGGAAAATCCCACGTTAAACAAGCAGCTTAAATATGCCGAGGTGACTCTTTCTTTCTGACGTAGTTTCCCATTGCGTTAGTTCTTTGTTGTTTCACGCCGGGTCAGCTGTCACCAAAAAGTGATCACTTTCAAACTAGTTTTTTTAATTTTCAACCGTTTGAGCTGAGACTTTGCACAATAATAGAACTTTGTATTCCCAACAATCGTATGATGTTGGATTTTTTATTTTAACGGTTTTTGGCGCGAAAAAAACGTCATAAGATTGACAGCAAAAAGTAGTAGTAGAACTTACAGAGATGAGCTCAAATGTGAAAAAAATATTTGTAAAGCTTAATTGGTTGAAAAGTTATTGAGCTGTGAATTTCGTATTTTTCGCCATTTTGTTACTATTTTAGAAATTTGGTGATCTTTAGAATGTTATATCTTCTTAACCAAGTGAGGTTTTCAAAAAAATTTTTCACATTTAAGTTCTTCTCTGAGTACTCTTTCAAAATTGCTAACCTGTTATGGCATAACTTAAAAGTTATATTTTACTTTCAGTCTTATGACGTCATTTTCGCGCCAAACACCGTTAAAATCAAAAATTCAAAAACATAGGATTGTTGGGAATACAAAGTTCTATTATCGTGCAAAGTCTCAGCTCAAACGGTCAAAAATTGAAAAACTAGTTTGAAAGTGATCACTTTTTGATGACAGCTGACCCGCCGTGTTTAGTTTTACTTATTATGACAATTTTGTGCAATAGCTGTAATTGTTTTGTTGTTTATACTTAGTCTCTCTATGTACATCCTATTTCATAAAATGTATTGTCCCAGGTCTCGCGCATTTAAGTATTGCCAGTTAATTTTTTTTAAAAATTCGCGTCAATGGTAGTAAAATTAAGCAATAGAGGACTTTTTCCGTGTTTACATAGCCTCATATAAACACGAGGGGGCTTGGGAGAACTCGAGACAGTTATGCAAACCCGAGATGCAGTCGAGGGTTTGAATAACTTCCGAGAATTCTCCCAACCCCCCGAGTGTTTATATGAGGCTATGTAAACACGGAAAATGTCCTCTATTGCTTTTATAAAATATTTCTAAAAAGTAATTCGACAAATGAAGGGAAAATTTGTTAATTTAATTCTTGATTGAAATAGATTTTCTCAATACACGCTCTAAACAATGGTACTTCCCACTAGCTAATCATAACGCGCAACTGACAACACATGAACCAATCAGAATTCGCGTTATAAAAGTCAAAATCAAGTTGAAATTTTTGGCAAGTCTCATGCGAACGCCATGTTGATCAAAGCTTTGATTCCTCTGAAATTGTGCAGAAACCGAGCGCTCAGCGAGAACCAGAAGAAATGCTCAAAATATACGAATCGGTAAGGAAAGAACTTCAAGATGAGAAGTTTATTTAAGATGGAAATGAATTGCACTGTGCTTGACCGCTTCTGAAAGTGGCGTGAACTTGCCCGAATTGGCAGCCCGAGAACAAGGTTGAGACGTTGAATCGCTTATCGTGCCTTGTGAAGTTTTGCTGGATAGGAATCATAGCTCAAGCAGCGGATCCAGGTTGTAGTATATTTTTAGCTGAGAAGGTCTCAGAGAAAATACATTTTACACTAATTTGACAGCCAAAACACGGCAACCGATTGGCCGCGCAAAGTTTGATTTGAAGTATACAGTCTGTGGCATAAAAGCTTAGTTTGGTGTACGTTTTCGTGTACATTTTTTTAAACAAAGAATGTCTTATAGAGAATTGTATTGTAGTGCATTTTTTAAAATGCAAAAATTACCTTGAAAAACGTTTACTGGCTATTTTGTTCCATATTTTGTCCTCTTAGCCTCGCTTTAGGTCGTGTAGCTCACGATCATCGAGGCGGGGATAGCGCTGTGGTTTTTCTTTTGATTTGTTTCCTCGGGCTCACGGGGGAAGATATAGCTAAGCCCCAAATCGAAATTTGGCAATTCTTTTTTCTTTTTTTTCCTTGATATTTGTACTTGAAATTGCCTTATGAATCTTGCGAAAGCTTTGAAATCTTTTCAAATTGTAGCAGGAAACACAAACAGCGTGACGTCACAACCGTGTTTACATACTCTCATCTAAACACACCTATTGACCAATGAGTGGGCACGTACTATCTTAAATATTTTATAAATTCAAATCACAACTGTAGACTGTTGAACGATCAAAACATGTTTTGTTTTAAACTCAAAGTGGTTGTCCATTTTTTAAAAATATTAACTTGTCTGCTTTTATCAAGACCTTTTGAAAAAAAAAAAAGACATTTGCCCAAAACACGAATTAAAAATGAAACTAGAAAACATTCAAATTGCCGCCATTTAGGCTCACCATTTGTCTTATTCTTCTCTCGATTCTTCTCGGTCACAATAGAGCTGTGACTTAGGCAATAGAGCTGTGACTTAGGAAACCGCAACATTTTTGCGCAGAACGTCTTTAGATAACGTGTAGATTATCTTGAAAAACTGAAACAAAAGGGTTATGGGCACTTTAGAACGTTATGAGTGTATATTTAACTAAACCAAATGTTAACTTACCTGAAAAATAATTATCGCGGCAACCACCACAGTTGAAATTAATTGGGTTGAAAATTCAAAATCTGAAATGTTTAGAAATAGAATTGCTTGGATTAAGGTTTTTCTTAACAGAAAATGTTTCATGATTCGACAGAACATCACTTGAGCGGCGATGAAGTTGGGACATTTCTACGTGACTCGACATAACAATATCACAAACAACAACTATATATACATATATAACAATAAGTATATGTTCAGTAGAATTAAGCCCCGTTTTGGCCTAGCTGATGCCTACGATCCTGGCCAAAAGTTGTTGCGACACCTGCCCTTTTTCGCTTTAAAACCCACGATTTCACCTACGTCCTTTACGTTTTTGAAAAAAAGACGAATGGAAGCCAGTGCTATTTAACCCCTCCCCTCCCCATAGCAATGTTGAAAGAAAATAAGGCTTTTCTGAAAAGGCCACATTCATCCAAGATGCAGTACGTGCCTCGGTACAATTTCTGTATATTGAAACTTGGCCATTTTTTCTCGGTCAACAAAAGAACCTTTTTAACAAAATCTTGCAAAGCCTATCGGGAGAATGTGGGCCTTGAAGCTGTTCGCAATGGTTTTTGTTTCTTGTTTTTTTTTTTTTTTTTTTCAATTTTCATCAACATTGACAGGGGGAAGGGGGCTTGCGCGGTCTTGGTCTTAAGAGATGCTGTTTGAAGTCATTTACGGTAAACTGTCCCAACACTTTTGGCCATGATTGCAGTTTGGCCTAGTAGCCTAGGCAAATCATTAATATTCAAACTGCCTAGGTAAAATTGCATTCCTGCATACTAATAAGTGTCTTCCTACATGCTGATAAGGATGTCGAAAAAAATGTCTTCCTGCATACTAATAAGTGGATAGGTTTACTAATGATCGTCACTCTAGTAAAATAGCGACAATAGACCTGCCCAGACTTGCACGCTAGTCGTGAATACGGATTGGTTTATTGAGAACTCTATAATATCTCCAAAATAAAAACGCACTTTCCGTTGGTAGCGTCAGTCTTGCTTTCCGCTCCATTGGTTACTAGCTAATTATGCAAACATGCAGTACCATACATTTGCATACCAACTCTACAGTAAAGAAGCCCATGGGACAACCTTCTACAATTTAACAACGACAATTGACGGCTTAAGTTGTTTGGAACGATCAATATAAACACGTGCGTAATGTATGACAGGTTTTTTTGGGAAACAAAATATACTGTATATATACTATATATAAACACGTGAGTAATGTATGACAGGTTTTTTTGGGAAACAAAATATACTGTATTAGCGAATACAGAAAGATTACAACACAGAATGAATAAAAATCAATCAATCAAGTTACTTTCTACTGCAAAAGCAATTAAACTTTCCATCGCCATATATTTTCTAGTAACGTTATGTAAACGTTTTCCCTTTATCTCCTCCTCCTTCTCCTCAATTCCACCTCCACCACCTCCACTACCACCGCCACCACCACCACAATTGTATTGTTTTCCACCACCACAGTCACCACCACCACCATCGCCACCACCATCGCCACCACCACCACCACAGCGACCACCACCATCGCCACCACCACCGCCACTACCGCCACCATCGCCACCAGCACCACTTCCCCCGCCACCACCAGCACCACCACCGCCGCCACCACCAGCACCACCACCACCGCCACCAACACCAAAACCACCACCGCCACTAACATCACCACCACCGCCACAACCACCAGCACCACCACCGCCACCACCGCCACCATCACAATTGTATTGTTTTCTACCACCTCCACCACCACCACCACCACCGCCGCCGCCTTTACCTGTCATACATCACTCACGTGTTTATATTGATCGTTCCAAAACAAGTTAAGCCGTTAATTGTCGTTGTTGAATTGTAATAATAATAATAATAATAATAATAATAATAACAATAATATACCGTTTATTTGCCACATTGCCGAATTAACTGAATTAAAGGGCTAAAAATTACAATCAATAATTAATTAAGACCACAACTACTATAAAAACAAGAAAAATATTTTAATTAGATATTTACATATCTACATATTTACTAGCGAATGACATAAAGGAACCTGAACGCTGGGTCCGGCAACAACTCCTACCAGCATAAACAATATTTCTATTGTTGTCGCCGGACCGCAGGTTGTAACTATGACCACTCGTTGCTGTTTTCGGTTTAAGGAAGTTAATGGGGTGATCATTTTGAGACATCGTCCGAATATATTTACAGCAGAGCTGAGTTCGTCTTTCTCTCAGGCTGCTAAGGTTGGTAGTATTAAGGGCGTCTAAATAACTTTGGTATAGAGTACTAAAGTGATGACGTCATAAAAACTAAATTTGTGAAATTATGGGATTTGTTCGCATATTCAGAAAGAACACGATCAAAAAAACCTATTTGCCAAAAATCAGCGTTTTCTTACCGTTTGAGAGCGAGATATAAGCACCGTTATGCTCTGCTGACTCCATACAAATCCTTCTAAATTTTACTCAGTTCCTAACGTTATGAACTGAGTCAAATTTAGAAGGATTTGTATGGAGTCAGCAGAGCATAACGGTGCTAATATCTCAGAGCCAATTTGCCTTTAAATACTGATTTTTGGCAAGTTAGCATCTTTCATCTTGCCCTTTCTGAAAATCTCAACAAATCCCATAATTTCAAAAATTCTAATATTTGTGACGTCACACTTTAGCACTCTATTGATAGATAATATGTAGAGCCCTTTTTTGAATTGATTCCAGCTTATTTGAAAGAAATTCAGGAATATCTTGCCAGACTTGCACGCCGTTATTCTAATATAGGTCTTATTGTTGTCAGGTAAACTTTGAGAATTCCATCTCTATTAACACCATTCTTAGGGAATACAGGCGCTTCGAAGCTTTTTTCGATATGTAGTCAAGATGCTCGCTCCACTTTAAATCATTGCTGATTAATAATACCAAGTAATTTATAAGTTGTTACACGTTCAACTGTCAAATGAAGAATGATCCTCGCAGTTGTGAACGTTCACAACTGCGAGGATCATTCTTCATTTGATTTCATTTACGCAGTTCATATATGAGTCATTTCATATATCATTCACGTTCAACTGTTTTGTTACCTAGGACGGTTGGTCCTGTAGTAAAATTATCATTTTGCGGATTTAATTTCATATTGTGTTCTATTGGAAACTTGTGAATGTCATTGACAGCTACATTTAGTAAGCTAATACCGTTCCTTAATAAGATTTCCAATGCCGTGGTATCATCAACGAATTTAATCCTCAAATGCCAATCACGCAAAAGATTTTTGGTCATCACAGCGAACAAAATCACACCCAATTTCGTCCCTTGCGGAATGCCTCCCGTGGGTGATTACCAATCTGACAGAGAGTTTCCAATCCTTACAGCTTGCGATCTCTCAGTCAAGAAGGCCCTAATCCAGTTAATTAACTAATTTCTTCTTCCTGAGAAGAATGGAATGATCAATCAGGTCGAAACCCTTATTTGAGTAATCAGCAAAGAACATTCTAGCTCCACAGTTCCCGCTATCTGTTGCCTCGTGTATCGCGTGTAGAATATAAATCAAGGCGTTCGTGGTAGAGTGCCCTCCCTTGCGTACTGGCGTGGGTCAAGTTTTTCCGAAATTTGCGCGACAAGCCTGCTGCGCACAAACCCTTCCATGACTTTGGCAGGGGTGCAGGTCAGAGAGATAGGACTGAAGGTTGTCCCATGGGCTTTTTCACTGTAGCGTTGGTATGCAAATGTATGGTACTGCATGTTTGCATAATTAGCTAGTAGCCAATGGAGCGGAAAGCAAGATTGACGCTGCCAACGGAAAGCACGTTTTTATTTTGGAAATCTTATAAAGTTCTCAATAAACCAATCCGTGTTCACGAATAGCGGGCACGTTTGGGCAAGTCTATTGTTGCTATTGTACTAGAGTGACGCTCATTAGTAAACCTATCCACTTATTAGTAAGCAGGAAATAACATAAGTATGTAGGGAGACATTTTTGTCGACATCCTTATCAGTATGCAGGAAGACACTTATTATTATGCAGGAACGCAATTTTACCTAGGCAGTTTGAATATTAATGATTTACTTAGGCTGCTAGGCCAAACTAGGCCTCAACTAGGCCAAAACGGGGCTTAATTATGCTGAACATTTACTACTACAATACTGTATAACTATATAACAAAATATACATCGTGCAGCTGATAATGATAATCGGATCGGGAATTTCTAAAACTAAAACATACCTGGTCTGGGTTTGTAAACGTAGTAGATGACCTTCATGAACCACCTGACTTCTTCTTCGCCCCTGAAATAAACAACCGAATTTAGAAAGTAAGTCAGTTAGAGGTGTTACAGTATCGCTCAACCGACAGAAAAGATACACTGCGAAACTCTTCTACAAACCCAACTTATTTATTTAACGATACGTAACTAAATCCTATTTACAAAGGAGTGATTTCTAAACAATACAATCTGCTACCAAACTAGCTTAAGCCTGCTGCTAAAACTTCAGTCACCACTGACATAAACCCACAATAAATGTCGATGTCTCCGAAGAAATCTCCTTTCGATCCACTTGACCTCAAATGACGTTTCTCAGTGGCTCTCTATGTTTCTCTTGGTGTAGCTTCTCCAGTCGGTCTCTGCCGACAACAACAACTACAACTGCTACCTGGCAGAATCCTTATATACAATTAATTAATATTTTAGAACCTTCTTGGAGTTTCTAACATAACTATTTATGTAGCATTACATCGTACTTACATCATTCAGCAGAATGTTCTAAATTGTTCTGTAGCGTGACAGTAGCGTGACTTTAGATTCTAGAAATCACCAGAAACCGCTCTCCATAACAGAGGCAAATACTTCAAATATATTGATGCTCCGGGTAGGAGCAATAAATTATGCAAAATAATTGGTGCCCTTCTGTGATGCTGTCAGCTCTGACAGAGTACAAAAGCTGATAGTATATGACTCAAAAACAACCTAGGTTTTGAAATCAACGTTTTTTCTTGGTTAGTCGATCATAAAAAAAAAACTTCTAAAAAACAGAGGTTTTATGTAAGGGCTGTAGGTTAGAGCCCTGGGCTTTATGAATCGTGTGTTTCTGCGCGCAGGATGTATGTAGGCTTTCGAGAAGGTATTAAAAGATGCCACAGGCCATGGTGAATATTGCAGGAAAAGCCACTCTTACAAAAGTAGGAGTTGTGAAATAATTTTATTGTAAATAATCTCATTCATAGAAATGTACTGTAAATGAATATAATATATATAGATAGCGGTGTAGTAATGTAATTATGTGGTGAGTGTGTGTCGCAATAAAAAAAATTTAAAAATTAAAAGCAGTACGACAACACAGTACGTGTCGAGGCTAATTTTATCCTAAGTTGCAATATATTTAACGGCATGTCATAACCCTAACTATTTATATTTATAGTTTATCTATGAATGAAACCAATTAGTCAAGAACAATAATATAAAATTATATATATATACCAACTTACCTATAACTCTGGTACATTGTTCCATTTGAAATAAATCATTTATTATTCTTGGTTATTATTATTATTATTATTATTATTATTATTATTGATCTAACTTGAAACCGCGGCAGGAAAAAACTTATACCCACTGGCTCGTCATTGCTTCCGTTTTACCCAAACATGACTTATTTATTGCAAGACAGCTTCAAGTACTTACTGATTTGTGCCAGGATTTAGTAGCTGCTTGACGTGTTTTATACCTGGCTCTCTGATCAAGAGGGGCTCGTCGCCTCGGCTGGCTCTCTACAAAAGATTTATCATCATCATCATCATCATCATCATCATTCCTCTGCACCAAATGGTGCATAGGGCCTCCTTAGAGGTTTCTGTGAGCAGCAGATGCTCTTGGGAACTTTGGGGACAGGTGGCCAGCTCATCGCTCAGCCTACACCCAACCCTGAGATGTGTGTGAGGGCAGACCACAGCACCACAGAACTAAAAAAGATTTATGCGCCACACAATTCAAGCGATGAATTTTGATCACTTCTGTACTCTGGATAAGAAGAATTAAAGACAGACCCTCGAGAGAATCGAAATAAAGCTAGTCGAGATCATGAAATCATAATAATCATCAACATGGCCGGGATACAGGATGGGCAGCCGCTAGGGACATAATAACGGAATCTAAACCTCATTTTCAATTATCGTGTCGTGTACATGTTACCAACTAGAAAGTGAACATAACGGATATTTCCTTATAACTGGTTTTCGTTACTTATATTTTAGTGTAACTTTGGCCAGGACTGAAGAACATTTTCGTTAAACCGTGGACTTCGTTTTATCGGGATTCCACTATAGTATACACCCTGAAGATTTACAGTCCTAGCTTTACATACGTACAGTTGGAGTTAATAGGGAAAAATTCTTAAGAGAAACCCGTCGTTCTGTCCCAAAAAGATTAATAGAAGCCCGTCTTCGTAAAATAACCCATAAAACAGGCTATTCATTTCGATGCATGAATAGAAATAGCTATAATCATTTCACTGCGTACGTAAGAATCGCTGGTAGGGTGGCACCATTTCTTTCGAACTTCCAGGAAAACCAGAACAGCGAATCTTATCGTGATGAAGAAAAGGCACAAATAGGTTGGAAGTTTACTCAGTCTCGACAACACCTAGGAAGAATACAATACAGAGGTATTGTTAGTAAGTTCAACATAGTCGTTCTACTTTATGCCTCGTGTAGATTTCTGTAACCTGAGAATACCATTAGTTTCCGTTGGATGTTTGCGTTTCCTGGTACTGCTAATATTATTCAAATACCCATTGTTTGATGCTTAAAAAATCCAGAAAAGATGACATTTTTTTATCAGAGTAATAGGTGTATTCCCGGGGGTGTATTACCCTCAGTCCTTATACAGTCATTTCAAATAAACACACATGTAAAATGGTGGTTCTGGTGCAGTAAGCCCTATTAATCACATAAACAACCAAAATAAAGCTTATTCGTAATACTTTGTTAACATATATCAGGGGCACCCAACGAGCCAAATCAACCAAAAGCTGTAGAAAGTCATTTTTAAGTACCTAGTGGTGTTTGAAGTCTGTTTAAAGTAATGTTTTCATAAGCTAGAAGAAGTTCATCTGTTCGGATTCCCTAGCTGAAATTTTAATTGCCCGAAAATGTTAGGGAACAAAATCTTCCTTTGAGAAAATGCTAGCTGAAATTAAGCTTTCCGCGAACTTTCTAGGGAACTATTTTCTTTCCGAAAATGCTAGCTAACGTTTTTGACTGACAAAAACAGCAATTACGACCTTTCCGAAAACCTCAGGGGCTATGGTTTCCCAATTGCGAATCTTTTAGGCCACGTTTTAGTTACGAAAATCCGAGTGCACTCTTTAATCGACGCCGAAAGCCCAAGGCGAATTACCCTCCACCGAACAGATATCTACCGAAACTTGTCGTTGAGTGCCCCTGATATATGGTTGCTTATCATTGTTCGGGCAACCCTCACAACGATAAGCAACCATATATGTTAACGAAGTATTACGAATAAGCTTTATTTTGGTTGTTTATGTGATTAATAGAGCTCACACGACCAGAACCACTATTTTACATGTGTGTGTATTTTTCAAGCAAAACCGCCCAAACAATGAAATTTGCACCACCTAATTACCCCATTTGAAGAAAAGTGCACACATGTATATACCAAGGATGGCAGCAGCACACATTGGGGAAGAGGTGCTTGCCGAGTTTTACGGAGAAACCGAGCCAGCGGGGGAAACGCCGGCCCGCCCGCCTAAGCCCGTGTTTGCGGGGATGAGTTTGACGGTTGGCTGAATGTTTGGAGGATGGATGTTAATCCTGAAAACCCAAACAGGCAGAGCATTGCGAATTTTACACAAAACACAATGCACGACAAAGCTTTTGATGTTGTGAAGAGTGAAATTGATAGAAACGGCAGCATAAAAGCACAGTTTGGAATGGAGGTACATTTTAAAAGAGAAAGGCAAACGAAAACGGGGAAATGGAAGAAGAAACACAAAGGCACTACTTTCTAGACTTGCCCCGTGTTTTAACAAAGGCAAACCTTAACCAGGAATTTGACCATGCATTTGACCTATTTGTCGAAGACATTAACGGAGACAGATAATTGGTCACAACGAGGATCAGGATGGCCCATTGATAAAATTTCAATTGCCTATGTTAATGTTGCAAGATATCAACCTTTGAGAGGTGGTACTTACATTCCAACACCAAAAAAACTGGCCACCAAAAAAGCAACTATAAACGTGCAAAACCGAGATAACGAATGTTTGAAATGGGCCCTGAAAGCTGCAAGATTTCCAGTAAGACAAAATGGAGAAAGACCCAACAAGTATCAATTTGAAGACGGGTTGAACTGGGATGGCATTGACTTCCCCACTCCATTGAAACAACTTTGCAAACTTGAAAAACAAAACCCCAACCTTGCACTGAACGTGTTTGGCTGGGAAGACGACCATGTGACTTCTCTTAGAATCAGCACACAAGATAAAAGCATTCCAAGAATCAACCTGTTGCTTCTCCGCGAAGATGAAAAACAACACTACTGTTTTGTGAAGAGGCTTTCATCTTTGCTTTATGACCAAACAAAACACGGTGGCAAAAAACACTTCTGTGTGATGTTCCTCATCGGTTTCACAACAGAAAAAATTCTCGCAGACCACCGAAAACACTGCAACGGAGTGAAAGGAACCCCCACAAGAACTGAAAAGCTGAAAAAGGCAAAAACACACTGAAATACCAAAACTACAGCAGACAAATGAAAGCACCTTACATCATCTATTCGGACTTTGAAGCTTTGATTGAAAACATTCCAGAAGACCAACGCGAACGAACCGCCTGCACAGAAAAAATAAACAGGCACACAGCTTGTGGGTTTGCGTTAACGTGTGTAAGAAGCGATGGGCGAAGCCACCCAGTTAGGAAATACAGACAAGGATGTGATGAGGACAAAAACGCAGTAGACGTTTTTCTTAACAGTGTTATTAGCATGGAAAAGATACTGCGTGAAAGTATGGAAACCCCTTTGCCTATCCAACAAATGACAAAAGTTGAATGGTATAATTTCAACACAGCAAAAAAATGCCACATTTGCAACAAATATCTCATCGTCCAAGACGCTCTTGATTCAAAATCCGTGGGGGTCTTAACACAGGCAAGTACTGGGGGCAGGCCCACAAAAGGTGTTTCTACAAAATTAAATTTATTGGGCCAAAAGCAGAAAGAAAGCCAAAAAGCGCCGATGACAAATACAAAGAGAGAACCCAAAAAGATTGTCTTGTTTGCAAAAAAACCACTTCTTTGCGAAAAATATCGAGACGCCGTGAAAGATCACTGCCACATCACAGGCAAATTCCGTGGCGCGGCACACGACG
>JAEMWC010000649.1:425000-462500 GCA_016490735.1 Pachyseris speciosa
CTGCTTTGTACATAACTTCCGATGTTGCCTTGTGGTCGGGTGAAAAATCAACAGTGGCCTCAAATTTACTCTTGTCGGCGTGTGGGTATTTTGCCAGAAAAGACACCCATGCCTTAGCTTGCGCACTTTTCGCAATTTGGCGGGCCTCTGGCGTTTGTATCCACTGAAAAAGATTTGCCATCTTATGTGGGGGTGATATTTTCGATTGAATTTTTATGTTTCCTTGGAATACAATGGTTGCACCGTCTATTTCGACGAGGCAATTCCGAAAGCTGATTATGTGCGCCTTGTTTCTTGCACGCTTTGCAATTCACGTCACAATTAAAAAAAAATGGGAGAATTTCATTTTTTGATAATAATAGCGAGAGAAAAAAAAAAACAATATTACAGGGTCATTATACACTTGAAAGAATAGCAAAAGAAATTAAAAGTTCTTTCAAACAGTACTCAGAACCGTTAACTACCGAAATACATTCACCTGTTGGGGCGATGGTTATTTATAGTGTAAACAACAGAAATATAGAACTTGATGAAAACCTTGCCGAGTTTCTTGGTATAAGCAAAAAATTGTTGTTAATTACATTTGTCAAACAGCTAAAAACACCAACTAGTTATTTTGTTCATTGTGATTTGGTTGACACATATAGAAATTTGTTGAATGGTAAAAAGTCAAACCTTCTTGCACAAGTTGGAATCAAAGGAAACGCTTACGAAAATGTCAACTATCAAACAGACGAGGGGTCATATCTTCGTGCAGCTTCGACGAGTGAACATGTGAACAGTGTGACGCTTTCAGTCAAAGATGAAAATGGAAAACTGTTTGACTTTCGGGGACAAAAACTTTACTTTGAGTTAATGATAATTTAAAGAAAAAAATTTGACTATTTATACACCATGCCGAATGAGGATGTGATGCCATTTGTCCCTGAGGCATCTGCTCCACCCGAAAGTGTGGCAGAACAGCAGTTTACAACGCTATATTTACTATTTAACACCCAGTGCCATTGTTCTCTCTCTGCACTAAATCACTGATTGCAGTCTGTAAAGATGCTAAAACAAGTGCGTCAGGAAAACGGGGGCGGTCCTTTTTGTCAGCAGGGAATTTCTCAGGGGTAATATATAGTAAACGTGCTAAAACAAACAGGTTGCAATATTAAAAACAGGCTGCAATATTAAAAATATTGCAGTGTGAAAAATATTGCAGCTTATTTGTTTTATGACGCTTAGTATATATGGTTCTTTTAAAACGGCCTTGTTTTACGCCAAAAAACGCCAATCTTTAAATACTTTAAGGATCCAGCGCCATTTCCTCCGACTGTTTTCAGCGGCCCAACTTCTTCCAAATTCTTCCAACTCGGTTGTCCTAATTGGGTTCTCAAAAAGCGCTCATCTGAAGCAAAATTAAACACCACACATTACTTATAAAAATGCCATGGCGCGATTCAATTAAATCATGTATTCAAAGCAGGAAAATTAAACAGGCTAATGAAACTTACCCTCGTTCTCCAAACCACCACCAGCTTTAGGTGAATCTTCGCCAGTATTTCGAGCCTCTTCATCCTCGTCTGATGTGAAGCCATCGTAGTACACTTCTTTCATGTCTGGTCACAACTGAAGGAAAAAGTTACTCTGCACGTGCAAATACCACGGTATATCTAATTGTCTATTGTTTCCGTATGGTTTGCCGGAAAACAAAGAAGAACAAAGAGATCTATTAAAATTATCATCAGTGGCAATTGTTCAGCAAACCTGCCAGTTGGAAAACATCACATGCTCAAAACGAAACAACACAAATCAACTATTAAAACAAAGGCATCTACAGAAAAAACTATGATAAGTGCAAAACGGGCCGCATTTCTCAGATTGCAAGTTGTTTTGCAAAATTCGAGCGCAGATTTGAACTAAACGTTGAAGGAAAAAACTCAAAATTCTATATAAGTTTCTTGAAAACACCAAATTGAACAAACGTCTAATGTGAATATTGCAGGAGCAGAATGATTGCTCTGTTCCATTCTATTGCGTGTTTTTACCTCGAGCTTTTAACGCCTGTTTGGCAAAAAGAGGTCAGACAAATCACCTTTGAATTTGTTGAAACGATGAAAAATGTAGAAAAAAACAAAGGTGGCGGCAGAATTGTTTACATTCGTGAAGGCTAACATTCCTTTGGGCTTGAAAAAAGTTAAGCCTTCAGGAGTGTGCATTAAAACAAAGCCTTTTTTTTAGCTCCAAAAAGTTATGATGTAATTCAATGAGTCATTCAAAAGGGAAAACCCCAACAAAGTTCCTGTCACTTATGCTAATTACTTCCGTGTTAAAGATCGAGTAAAGTTTTATAATAAAATTTATAACAAATATTGAAGATAGTGGAGGATCTTTACTATATTAAGTAAAGTAAGAGAACCCCCAATGTTGGTGGCACAATAAAATTTAAAATAACAAAAAAATGGAAGGAAAATTGTAACGGCGAAATGTAAAAGCTGTGGGATACAAAAACCAGCTTTGTGTGAGCCGTCGCGATGGAAAATGCAAATGGTCGTACATTTCTTGCATAAACTATTCAAACATTTCATTAAACATTTCATTATTTTCAAAATCCACATAACAACGATAAAGAAGTGGTAATTGTTTTTTCAAATAACAATGAAATAAGAAATGGGGGGGGGGGGGGTAAATAGCACAATAACAGTATTTCCAAACTTTGTTAACCAGTTTAATCGGTTTTTATCGTAAATGTAATGATACACTGATTGCCCACCTATTTCAGCCAAACATTCCGGGCACATAAAGAAACGATATTCATAAGAAGAATTAATAACAGCATAAGCTTGTTTTACTTTTTTATGAACGGCTTCCCATGTTTTTTCTTTATAATCTCTTCTTCTTGCTTTTAAGGTTAATTTGTAAATATATTGTTTTATTTCTTGAGGCATGTAATTAATATAAAATTTAAGATTATCAACAGCCGGCTGGTCACTGAGTGATGCCAGGGCTTGGGCGGGCGGACCGGCGTTTCCCCCCGCTGGCTCGGCTTCTCCGTAAAACTCGGCAAGCACCTCTTCCCCAATGTGTGCTGCTGCCATAATTGGTATATACATTTGTGCACTTTTCTTCAAATGGGGTAATTAGGTGGTGCAAATTTCATTGTTTGGGCGGGTTTGCTTGAAAAATACACACACATGTAAAATGGTGGTTCTGGTCGCTGTGAGCCCTATTAATCACATAAACAACTAAAATAAAGCTTATTCGTAATACTTCGCTAACGTATATGGTTGCTTATCGTTGTGAGGGTTGCCCGAACAATGATAAGCAACCATATATGTTAACAAAGTATTACGAATAAGCTTTATTTTGGTTCAGTTATGTGATTAATAGGGCTTACTGCACCAGAACCACCATTTTACATGTGTGTAATAATAATGACATTAGCAGATACTATCCCTCAAAGTTATCATGATCGCGATCATGGTGCTTGTCACTGTCATTGTCTCTGTCTCACTCCGTGTTGAAATAAAAATATCCATCTATCTATCTATCTCTGTCTCTGTCTCTGTCTCTGTCCGTATCGCTGTTATGGTCATTATCACCGTCGATGTTGCTGATGCTGTCACTGTGACTATCAACGTCACTGTCATTGTTGCTGAAACTGTCACTGTCATTGTCACTATTGCTGTCGCTATTACTGTCGCTGTTGCCGTCACTGTCACTGTCGCTGTCACTGTTGCTGTCACTTTTGCCGCCACTGTCACTGCCACTTCCACCACTGTCACTGTCACTATCACTGTCTCTGTCACTGTCACTGCCACTGTTGCTGTCACTGTTGCTGCCACTGTCACTGTTACTGTCAGTATCACTGTCACTGTTGCTGTCACTGTTGCTGCCACTGTCACTGCCACTTCCAATTGCACTGTCACTGTCACTATCACTGTTACTGTCACTGCCACTGTCACTGTCGCTGTCGTGGCCACTGCCACTGTCACTGTCGCTATCACAGTCACTGTCACTGTCGCTGCCACTGTCACTGTCAATGTTTCTGCCACCGTCACTGCCACTGTCACTGTCGCTGTCGCTGTCACTATCATTGTCACTGTCACTGTTTCTGCCACTGTCACTGTCAACGTCACTTTCGCTGTCACTGTCACTGTCACTTTCGCTGTCAATGTCAGTGTCACTGTCATTCTCAATGGTATTACTTCCTAACCGCCGACCGGTTAGCTCAGTGGAAGAGCACCGGAACACCATGCGGGAGGTTGCGGGTTCTAACCCCGGTCGGACCAACACTCAGGGTCTTTAAATAATTGAGGAGAAAGTGCTGCCTTTGTAATGACATCTGCAAATGGTTAGACTTTCTAGTCTTCTCGGATAAGGACGATAAACCGTAGGCCCCGTGTCACAACTCTTCATTATTGATTCTGTGGGACGTTAAAGAACCCACGCACTGTTCGAAAAGAGTAGGGGATGTAGTCCCCGGTGTGGTACGGTGGTCTATCTCTACTTGAATGTGGTTATGGGGGGGGGGGGGGGGTTGCAGTTACGGGCCTAAAGTAATTGGCGCAAGCTGTTGTAGTGTCCCTGCCAGGTCCCTGGCGAAGCTGATTAAATTAAATTAAATAGAGGTGCCGATAGTGGCTAATACGGAGTTAAATATGTACTCGGGTGTTAACCTACCCTACTAAAATACATGTTTTAGTACAAACCAAATTAATTTCGCGGGGAGGGGGCCTCACTTAAGCGACTAATGCTCTGAATGTCCACCATAGCGACTTGGGCGAATACAATAGCATTTCGTTTTGATGCTAATTTTTCATGAGTTTCATTAAGTGAGAACGTTAAGGTTAAATGCAAATCTAATTTTAATGACCTTCAGATGTAATTTTGATGTTAATTGCGCAAATAAAGTTAATTGACAAAATAAATCAAATGAAAAATGATCCTCGCAGTTGTGAACGCAATTTATGCAATTGCGAAAAGAAGCCTGAAGAAAATTCAGGACTTCAACGAGGTTTGAACCTGTGACCTCGCGATCACCGGTGCGATGCTCTAACCAACTGAGCTATGAAGCCACTGACGTTGGAAGCAGGTCAATTGTGGGCTCATATGTTCCCGTGAAAGAAATGAGTGTGAATGATATATGAAATGAATCACATATGAACTGCGGAAATGAAATCAAATGAAGAATGATCCTCGCAGCTGTGAACGCAAAAAATTCAGGACTTCAACGGGGTTTGAACCCGTGACCTCGCGATTACCGGTGCGATGCTCTAACCAACTGAGCTATGAAGCTATTGACGTTGAGAGCAGGTCAATTGTGGGTTCATATATTCCCGTAAAAGAAATGAATGTGAATGATATACGAAAATTGTTAACCCTTACTTGGATGTCAGAACTGCTGCACTGAAATTCAATAAACAGATTTAAGGATAACCTGGAAGCAATGAAAACAAACCAAACAATAGTTTAATATGAATCAAACTAAGGGGATTCTTGGTGGAAAATAGACCCTTATCACGGTAATTTAACATTTTGACATCGACCATGTAATAAAACTTCTTTAATACTGCTAGAAGGAATACCTTGAAATGAGTGAACTGGTCAGATAACAAATCGTAGAAACAAGTACCAATGTCGTCTAAAATCCAGACCAGTCTGGAAACGATCCTAGAAAATCGACTAACCCATATTTGATACTACGCAATAAGTGCTTACTTTGCCTGTAATAAGCTAACATCTCACGCGCAAAGGAGAAGGAGAAATCTTCACTTCCGTTTTCTTAAAGCAACCGATTAAGCCTCCTGCTGTGGTGATTAGTGCAACATGTCACTATAACACAACAATTACCTTAACTGATCATTCTAACCTAATAGCAGCATATAGAAATCCCAGGACAGATCCAATCAGCCTGTGGTGTGTTGTGAGGCACGCAAAAAACGGGTAGAATAGTATCCCATAGACAAGAACCATGACCAGACTCTGAAAAACTAAAAGAAAACAAAACATTTAAAAAATATTTAGCTTAGGTGCTAACAATTTTAACAATATAGTTTTCGTAGTTACTCTTTGAAAAGGTACATGTACAGTAGGATGATTTGCTGCTTACTTTTTGACCACGGGGGACCTGGCAAAGAAATTAATCCAACATCGGTACCGCCAAGGAAAGCATGTAGAAATAAAAGAAAACACGTACTGGCAGTGGCACCAAAGGTAGCGGCAATGGTGAGTCTGTTGTGCTTACTGAAAAATTTCACTGGTCTGAAAAGGAAAACACTTCAATCAACTAATAAACTTGAACCATATGACAAGAAGAAAGACGATATTGAAGTAAAGTGCATGACCATGATATTTGACCAGAAGCTGTCCAAAGATTAAAACAATCACAATTGTCCCGTTAAAACTAGTACTCTTCCTAAGGCGGAAACAATTCTTTCCATTCTTCTTAAATCTCTCGCAATTCGCACATGTCCCGTTGAACAGCCGCCGCAAACCAATGAAGTGGCTTGTTCGAGATTTTATAACTGGAGCGTCATGGAATGCGATCACGGCGGGCGTTCTCTTAACATTCTTTTTGGCCAAGAAAGAACGACGCAATTGAAATGATCCCCATTCCTACGCAACCAATTACACGACACAGCAACCATACCTTAAGTCTTCGTGGCAAAAAAATTAAAGTGGTTGTTGCAGTATTCGTATATGTAATATGACTACATGCTGTCCAATTTGGAAATAATTGGATGAAAAAAAAAATCCTCTGTGATCGGTGAGCCGAAAACTAAAGCTGGTGTGGTTTTAGAGGGTGTTATATGATAGCAATATGACTTTCATTCCGGTACAAGTTCATCCTGTTTCTCTCTTATCGCCCTGTATGCGTTTCCATGATACCGGTACAAAATTTTATACCATTACGATTCATCAAACAAAGAATGATCATCGCAGTTATAAACGCAATTTATGCAATTGCGTAAAGAAGCCTGAAAAAAATGCAGGACTTCAACGAGGTTTGAACCCGTGACCTCGCGATTACTCTAACCAACTGAGCTATGAAGCCACTGACGTTGGGAGCAGATCAATTGTGAGTTCATATGATCCCGTGAAAGAAATGAGTATGAATGATATATGAAATGAATCATATAAGAACTGCGGAAATGAAATCAAATGAAGAATGATCATCGCAGTTATAAACGCAATTTATGCAATTGCGAAAAGAAGCCTGAAAAAAATGCAGGACTTTAACGGGGTTTGAACCCGTGACCTCCCGATTACCGGTGCGATGCTCTAACCAACTGAGCTATGAAGCCACTGACGTTGGGAGCAGGTCAATTGTGGGTTCATATGATCCCGTGAAAGAAATGAGTATGAATGATATATGAAATGAATCATATAAGAACTGCGGAAATGAAATCAAATGAAGAATGATCATCGCAGTTATAAACGCAATTTATGCAATTGCGAAAAGAAGCCTGAAACAATTTCAGGACTTCAACGGGGTTTGAGCCCGTGACCTCGCGATTACTGGTGCGATGCTCTAACCAACTGACCAACCATGTGAACGCTGTATCAGGGGCTTCTAAGATTGGTCGACGTGTATTTTTTGTTATTAAAAAAAAGTTCATTAATAATTCATGAGGGAAATACGAAAGAAATTAATTTTTAATGAGTCTCTTTACATCTGATAAAGAAACGGCTAAATTTTATATCCAATTTTCTAGGCCAAAATAACCCAAAATCTAAATTTTAGCGCAAGAGTAGATAGATGTACAGTAAACTTTTTAAAGCCGTTCAATAAATTCGCAATTCGTGTTTTATCAAGTCCTAAAACACTCGGCTGCGCCTCGTGTTTTAAACTTGATAAAACACTCCTGCTCATTTATTAAACATTACATAACTTACATCAAGAGCCCTGGCCGTCCATCGAAATATTGAAGTTTCCATTTTTTGCGCCGCTCGAGACTTGCCAAAATTAAAATGATGGCAAGCTGCAAAGAAAAACAACGGAAACTATTGAAGCCGTATTTTATCACCTATCAAGCAAAGGACGGGATTGAATGGAGTATACGCAGTACTCTTTTTTTTTTTTTTGTTATGTGTATGTTCAAATTATCATGAACGCAAATCAATTTACAACGTAAACAAATGTTGAAAATAGAAGTTAGGCAAGTTGAACTTTTGTTGCCAGGTACAGGAAAACAAAACTAGGTACCCAAAGAGTACATGTGTGGGATACACTGTCCACAATGCATTGCAGACTTTACATCTCATTAGCATTATTAATAAACGGACTTACAACCCGATGACATTTGGTATCCCAAACAAAAATCGTCGTTAAGTTTGCTATAGCTTTTGCTCGATAATGATACAGAAGCTGGAAAGATCTTGAAACCAATTCAGCCGAAATTGGTAATTATGTACAGCACATGAGAACACAGCTTTAGCTTTAGCTTTAGCTAGTACAAGCCCCATGGTTTTCATTAGGTTCCCTCGCCATCTTTTTCTTTTTGTCCTATCTGTTTTTTCTATGTTAACCATTGCAATTTCTGTGTAATCTATTAATCATTGTAATTTATTAATCATTCAAGTTCATTGTGTGTGGCAAACAAACAAATACTGAATCTCACTCAGGGTACTGGGTCCAAATAAAGAACATTATGTTAGTTTTGTACAAAAAATTATCACTTTAGGTACGATACAATAATGAAACTACTCCAAGTATTTTTTATACTTACAGCAGGGCCAAGACATCCAAGATTGAACAATTCCCCATGTACAGACTGTATGCACCTTTCCAATAAAAGAATGCATATGTATAAATAATTTCACACAGTCTCTACAAGGAAAAAGTATATATGTGTGTTGGTTGTAGGAAGAGGGCAGACTGCTCCGCCCAACGACAACGAGAACCCGTGTCACAATGCCTTTCCAAATCCCGCTAGACACTCTACATTAAAACCAGACATATGAATTTCAATAGTTAATCTCCAAGTCGATAATATTCGCACTGTTTTCTTTATTATAAAGCGGAATATATGTGCAAGAATCGATAGCGTGTTCAGCTAAACGAGTAAAGTGATATTTTTATAGAAGAAGTTCATCTGTTCGGATTCCCTAGCTGAAATTTTAATTGCCCGAAGATGTTAGGGAACAAAATATTCCTTTGAGAAAATGCAAGCTGAAATGAAGTTTACACAAAATTTCACGGGAACTATTTTCTTTCCAAAAATGCTACCTGCCGGTTTTGATTGCCAAAAACAGCAAATACGATCTTTCCAAAAACCTCAGGGGCTATGATTTCCCCAGTTGCGAATCTTTTAGGCCACGTTTCAGTTACGAAATTCCGAGTGCACTCTTTAATCGACGCCGAGGGCCTAAGGCGAACTATCTCCACTGAACAGTTACACCCGCAAACGGCGAACTACAGCAACTGATGATATTGAATGAACATAAATATGCCAACTGCAGAGGAAACAGTTTAAAACTGCATTTACTTACGTTTCATGTGTAGAGTTGCCTGCCATAGCCAAGGGTTTGCGTCTAAGATGCCGAATGCGATTGTTTTGGCTCGGTGTCAAGCCGACATGTATTGTGAATTTTAATAACTCTTTTCCATTAAACTATAATAAGCTGACAAGCCAATCAAAGCGCCGCAAAAGCATTGTATGCTATTTGCGGGTAACACTAATCTATGGAACTGCAGACCGCGGAACCTATGGAACCTGCGGAACCGCCGGAACCTGCGGAACCTATATTTTTTTGTAATAAAATAAAAAAAAAATTAAATATAGTAATAATAAAAATGTCTACGAGTGGTTTAGTTCTTAAAAACAACAGAGAAAGAAAAAAAAAAAGAAAAGAAAAATAAAAAGGGAGAAGGCAAACAAAAAAGATAGCGTACAACAAGGGGTATTTTTTGTCGGTCACCCATCCAAGTTCTAACCCTGCCGGATTGGGCTTAACTTCTGCGATTGGACGACGAGCACGCTTTCCTTGTGGTATCACACGCAGACAATACAAATTATAAATGGTTCGCGTAAGTTGAAAAAAGCGAAATGATAAGCGAGAAATTACTATAAATTCTAAAATTCACACAAACAAACATTAGCAACAAGTGTTCCGTTTAAGTTTCCGGTCAATTTCTTATTTCCGGTATCATAGTCACGTGGTACTGTAGTGCCACCAAAATGGCCGAATGGCGCTTCCATCTCAATGCTGGGTAAGTACAACAGTCGTTTGCTGAGTAACATCGGTTGCATTTCACAAATAGACTGAATGCCTCTGACCTTGCTTGAAACAGGATGAAGAACTCCAAGCCTGAAGTGATTGATCTAACCAAGGAAAGGTAGGGAACTTGGGCTTTGCTTCAAGTCACGCACATGGCATGTGAATTGTTGACAGCATCTTCAGCTATTTATGTTCAAAAGTGATGTGGCAATGTCAAGCCTAGAGAAAATTAACAGGTTAGGAAAGACCTTTTATCAGTTTGACCCCAGTATGTATGTGTAATCAGTTTTGGTTTCACCCTTGATGTGTTACCCTTGTTACTCGTACAAAGCCTGGATTTAAATCGTGTTGATTTATCTCCGTCTCAGTTTTCGACTACGATATGACCGACTTGTTGCTAATGTTTGTTTGTGTGAATTTTAGAATTTATAGTAATTTCTCGCTTATCATTTCGCTTTCTTCAACTTACGCGAACCATTTATACTTTGTATTGTCTGCGTGTGATACCACAAGGAAAGCGTGCTCGTCGTCCGATCGCAGAAGTTAAGCCCAATCCGGCAGGGTTAGAACTTGGATGGGTGACCGACAAAAAATACCCCTTGTTGTACGCTATCTTTTTTGTTTGCCTTCTCCCTTTTTATTTTTCTTTTCTTTTTTTTTTCTTTCTCTGTTGTTTTTAAGAACTAAACCACTCGTAGACAATTTTATTATTACTATTTTTATTATTTTTTTAAATTTTATTACAAAAAATATAGGTTCCGCAGGTTCCGGCGGTTCCGCAGGTTCCGCAGGTTCCCCGGTCTGCGGTTCCACGCATTAGTGTTACCCGCGCAAATCTAAAAATACTTTTGAGCAGCGCCATCGCGTCTAGCCACAATGTAAACACAAGTTCGTTGTTCATCCTCGTTATTGAAATGTGTTTTTTTTATTTTCGATCAAAATGTTAGAATATGCTCGCTTTTGCGAAGAAGAAATGTAGAAATACGAGAAACATTGCGTTACCTATTAGTTATTTGGGCGCTCGGTATGCCGGTGTTTTTCAATGTTAACATCAGTGAAATTTACTTTATTTTGATTTAATCGCGCGATAAAGCTCGTTGATAAATTATTTATATGGAAAGCGACAATTATTTTTTTCAGTGGTGCGAATTCGCCAGCGGAGCTTTTAGGAAACCCCGGAGGGCTAGGCATTTTCTTAAAATGAGTTTTCTCAGTGTGTAGAATAGAATTCGATTTATGGTCTTAAGTTTTCGAAAAAAAATGTCTTTAAGTCTAAAATCTCGTCGACCGTCATTGAAACATCCCAGACAAAAGCCTCCAGACTGTAATGGCAACGCACGTACTCCACCTGTCTGACGCCGTTCTGGTCGGCGATCATGCGAATTCACGCCGCTGAAAAAAATACTTGTCGCTTTCCAGATAAAATAATTTATCAACGAGCATATTTTTGGTCGCCAAAATTATTGTGCGATCTCTAACTGTTCATCACTGAGTTCCATTTACTCGTGGAATTTAAGTCGTTTGGCGTGTAACAATTGCGATTTAGGTTAAGAGGAGCTGAGCGAGTTCATGGAAGAAGCCAACATGGATTTAACTAAATAAATCGCTAGCGTACACAACACTTTAATCGTCACATCTAAAAAACGTTACTCTCCACCTCGTTTTTCGTCTCTTCTCTTGCCCATGCTAAAATAATATAGAAAAGGTAAATAAACACGTGAGATGATATTAAAAAAAGAAATTATAACTGAATGATAAAATGATGCGTCCCTTCCGCTTGCTTTCGTCCATGGCGACAGCCGTGAAGGAGACTACATGTCGGGAAATCACTTTCCATGGCGGGAAATCACTCGCTTCTGAATATGTCACGCAATATGCCACAATATGTCAGCATTTCTCCAATGTGTTTATTACTCTTTTCCCATCCGTGATCCGATCCGATCCGTGATCCGATCCGATCCGATCCGATCCGATCCGATCCTGGTTTTGTCGACGCCGCTCCCTGTTTCACTTTTATATTTACATGTGTGATTTTAACGCAGGGCATTACGTTGTGCTTTTAAAACTAAGAAACGGAGGAGCGATTTTCGTTTTGGAGTAACTGCAGAATACCCTGCCACATTGACTTCGTCACTGAAAAACTGTTAACAGCGCTCTCAAATTATTTTCCTTCAAGCTATGTTCGATCTGGTGCGATAGCCGCTACCGATGCTACCGCTTTTTCTTTTTAAATAGTTCCTATTGTTGTTTCATCGAGGAGTAAACCGCTTTCAACGGCCAGGTAGATGAATCACTGTGCAAAATATGTCACTATCAACAGAATGTGCCGCAGCAGTACCATCTTTTAGATACCCTAGTTATATAAGTTTAATAAGCTTACTCCAAATTCCATCTGTTGCAGGAGCCAGGGAACCTTGACAAATTTTCAAGGATTCGCAAATTGTGGAAGACAAAACAATAGTTCTGATTCAGAATCAAGGAAGGAAATCGTGGCTAATCCATTCTCACTGAACAAGAATACTGAGTACAATGTATTAATTTGCCTGATCTGAATCGCGTGCGCTAGCCTGACCTCCACATGCGTCTTATGTCTGCTGCATCAAGCACGCATGTATACATTATGCTTCTCTTTCATAACATCGTGTTAAAACTGAAAACGCAAACAGGAATTAGAAAGAAAATAAAAATAAGATAATTGTTAAGGGTTATTTCGTCGCTGCTCAAAATCTCGCATAGTCACAACATCGCAACACAGAACCGTCTGTCTGGTGCCTGCATGCGCCAGCGGGGAGGGTTGTCCAATATACCTGATCTGAGTCGGGTCGAGTCCGATCGGACTTACCGGAAGTCAGATCGCACCAAAGGGAATGTAATGATTTTAACCTTCGTCTTCTGTAAAGCACGCGCGCGTTTTTCCTCGTTGTTAATGTAGCTACGCGGAAGTGGCTGTTTGTGCGAGACGCGTGTGCAAAAGACGGTCTCTCTTACCGGAAGTCGGTTTGCGCGACACTTTTAAATTCAGTAAGTATGGCCGACAGGGAGGGTAGAAAATGTTGGCGGATCGACTCCGTTCGATCAAATGGAGTCGGGTCGTCGATCCGTCTCGACCCGACTCGACCCGTCTCTGTCAAAGTCTTACCGTCTTACCGGAAGTCAGTTTGCGCGAGACTTAGAAAAAGTTAACCAAGTACGGCTGTCAGGGAGGGTAGAAAATGTTGGCGGATCGACTCCGGTCGATCAAATGGAGTCGGGTCGTCGATCCGTCTCGACCCGACTCAACCCGTCTCTGTAAAAGTCGATCTGTCTTTCCGGAAGTCGGTTTGCGCGAGACTTAGAAAAATTTCAGCAAGCACGGCTGTCAGGGAGGGCACAAAATGTTGGCGGATCGACTCCGTTCGATCAAATGGAGTCGGGTCGTCGATCTGTCTCGACCCGACTCGATCCGTCTCTGTCAAAGTCGGTCCGTCTTACCGGAAGTCAGTTTGCGCGAGACTTAGAAAAAGTTAAGCAAGTACGGCTGTCAGGGAGGGTAGAAAATGTTGGCGGATCGTCTCCGTTCGATCAAATCGAGTCGGGTCGTCGATCCGTCGCGATCCGACTCAACCCGTCTCTGTAAAAGTCGATCTGTCTTTCCGGAAGTCGGTTTGCGTGAGACTTAAAAAAATTAAGCAAGTACGGCTGGCAGCGAGGGTAGAAAATGTTGGCGGTTCGACTCCGTTCGATCAAATCGAGTCGGGTCGTCGATCCGTCGCGATCCGAGTCAACCCGTCTATCGGACTCCCGCTGCGCGGTCGTCCGATTTTGTTATCACTCGTATGATTACAGACCGAATTGGACTCCACTCAGTCCTATTACCATTACTTATGTCACCTGCGAAATCCAGCAGAAGTGTAATAAAATAGGTAAACAAGGTTTATTCATTACGCTGTGGAGAAGCGGTCTTTGTTCTGAACTTTGAATCAATCAAATGAAAGAGGTGACAACATTTTGTAAGCAGAAAAGTGTGACATCATTTTGAAAGCAGAAAAGTGTAAAAAAAAAGGCCCTTCTGGAAAGGACGACCAAAAACAAAAAAATAAGCGGTCAGTTTGATTAGCCGGTCGACTGGAATCATGCATGTCCAATATACCCAATCCGAGTCGGATCGTGTCCGATCGGACTCACCGGAAGTCAGGTCGCACCAAAGACAACCTTCCTCGTTCTTTACGCACGTACGCGCGACCTCACGCACGACCCACAAAGTAATAAACGCGCGCGACCTACAAAGTAATATCCGAGTCGACCCGCAGGTCGCAAGTGACAAAGATAACACACGCATAGGGAGGGCAGAAAATCTCGACGGATCGACTCCATCCGATCGACTCGAGTCGACCCGTCGACCCGAGTCGATTCGACTCAACCCGTCACCGGAAGTCAGGTCGCGCAAAAGAGAAAGTAATAAACGTCGATTGTCGACAAGCAAGGTCGCACAAAAGAGAGAGTAATGATATATAAACCCACCTCGTTCTTAAAAGCCGGCACACCAACAAAACAATTTCTGTACCAACCGATCGACAAGTCAGGTCGCACAAAAGAGAAAGTAATGATATATAAACCCACCTCGTTCTTAAAGCCGCCACACGAACAAGACAGTTTCTGTACCAAACGATGGACAAGTCAGGTCGCGCAAAAGAGAAAGTAATGATATATAAACCCACCTCGTTCTTAAAAGCCGGCACACGAACAAGGCAGTTTCTGTACCAACCGATCGACAACGATTCCACTCGACCCGTCACCGGAAGTCACGTCGCGCAAAAGAGAAAGTAATAAACGTCGATCCTCCAAAAGTCAGGTCGAGCAAAAGAGAAAGTACTGATATGTAAGCTGGTGTATATCCCTCGTTGGTTAAGCCACGAGTCCAAACAAGCACGCTTTACTCGTGTATACCTCGTTGTTTAAACCAAAAGCAGAATACGAAACCGACAGAAACAAGCGTGCTACACATGTGTATTCTTCGTTCTTAAGCCACGAGGACAAACAAGCGCGCGTTAGTTATGTAGGTCCTTAAAACCGGCACACCAACAAGACAGTTTCTGTACCAACCGATGGACCCGATCACAGGACGTCGGATTGCAAAAGCATCAGTGTTGGCGGCCTTTCTTTTACAAACCCCTGAGACTGATAGACGCATCATCTTTGGTATTAAAAGAAAATATCTCACATATTATTTATTTCCTCGGGAGATTCATTAAATACAAAAAGGGCACTGCACCGCGCGTTAGCGGTTCAACTCCCTCTTCGCAATGCGGTAAAACACCATATTCCAGTCGACCGGCTAATCAAACTGACCGCTTATTTTTTTGTTTTTGGTCGTCCTTTCCAGAAGGGCCTTTTTTTTTACACTTTTCTGCTTTCAAAATGATGTCACACTTTTCTGCTTACAAAATGTTGTCACCTCTTTCATTTGATTGATTCAAAGTTCAGAACAAAGACCGCTTCTCCACAGCGTAATGAATAAACCTTGTTTACCTATTTTATTACACTTCTGCTGGATTTCGCAGGTGACATAAGTAATGGTAATAGGACTGAGTGGAGTCCAATTCGGTCTGTAATCATACGAGTGATAACAAAATCGGACGACCGCGCAGCGGGAGTCCGATAGACGGGTTGACTCGGATCGCGACGGATCGACGACCCGACTCGATTTGATCGAACGGAGTCGAACCGCCAACATTTTCTACCCTCGCTGCCAGCCGTACTTGCTTAATTTTTTTAAGTCTCACGCAAACCGACTTCCGGAAAGACAGATCGACTTTTACAGAGACGGGTTGAGTCGGATCGCGACGGATCGACGACCCGACTCGATTTGATCGAACGGAGACGATCCGCCAACATTTTCTACCCTCCCTGACAGCCGTACTTGCTTAACTTTTTCTAAGTCTCGCGCAAACTGACTTCCGGTAAGACGGACCGACTTTGACAGAGACGGATCGAGTCGGGTCGAGACAGATCGACGACCCGACTCCATTAGATCGAACGGAGTCGATCCGCCAACATTTTGTGCCCTCCCTGACAGCCGTGCTTGCTGAAATTTTTCTAAGTCTCGCGCAAACCGACTTCCGGAAAGACAGATCGACTTTTACAGAGACGGGTTGAGTCGGGTCGAGACGGATCGACGACCCGACTCCATTTGATCGACCGGAGTCGATCCGCCAACATTTTCTACCCTCCCTGACAGCCGTACTTGGTTAACTTTTTCTAAGTCTCGCGCAAACTGACTTCCGGTAAGACGGTAAGACTTTGACAGAGACGGGTCGAGTCGGGTCGAGACGGATCGACGACCCGACTCCATTTGATCGAACGGAGTCGATCCGCCAACATTTTCTACCCTCCCTGTCGGCCATACTTACTGAATTTAAAAGTGTCGCGCAAACCGACTTCCGGTAAGAGAGACCGTCTTTTGCACACGCGTCTCGCACAAACAGCCACTTCCGCGTAGCTACATTAACAACGAGGAAAAACGCGCGCGTGCTTTACAGAAGACGAAGGTTAAAATCATTACATTCCCTTTGGTGCGATCTGACTTCCGGTAAGTCCGATCGGACTCGACCCGACTCAGATCAGGTATATTGGACAACCCTCACTGGAATATGGTGTTTTACCGCATTGCGAAGAGGGAGTTGAACCGCTAACGCGCGGTGCAGTGCCCTTTTTGTATTTAATGAATCTCCCGAGGAAATAAATAATATGTGAGATATTTTCTTTTAATACCAAAGATGATGCGTCTATCAGTCTCAGGGGTTTGTAAAAGAAAGGCCGCCAACACTGATGCTTTTGCAATCCGACGTCCTGTGATCGGGTCCATCGGTTGGTACAGAAACTGTCTTGTTGGTGTGCCGGTTTTAAGGACCTACATAACTAACGCGCGCTTGTTTGTCCTCGTGGCTTAAGAACGAAGAATACACATGTGTAGCACGCTTGTTTCTGTCGGTTTCGTATTCTGCTTTTGGTTTAAACAACGAGGTATACACGAGTAAAGCGTGCTTGTTTGGACTCGTGGCTTAACCAACGAGGGATATACACCAGCTTACATATCAGTACTTTCTCTTTTGCTCGACCTGACTTTTGGAGGATCGACGTTTATTACTTTCTCTTTTGCGCGACGTGACTTCCGGTGACGGGTCGAGTGGAATCGTTGTCGATCGGTTGGTACAGAAACTGCCTTGTTCGTGTGCCGGCTTTTAAGAACGAGGTGGGTTTATATATCATTACTTTCTCTTTTGCGCGACCTGACTTGTCCATCGTTTGGTACAGAAACTGTCTTGTTCGTGTGGCGGCTTTAAGAACGAGGTGGGTTTATATATCATTACTTTCTCTTTTGTGCGACCTGACTTGTCGATCGGTTGGTACAGAAATTGTTTTGTTGGTGTGCCGGCTTTTAAGAACGAGGTGGGTTTATATATCATTACTCTCTCTTTTGTGCGACCTTGCTTGTCGACAATCGACGTTTATTACTTTCTCTTTTGCGCGACCTGACTTCCGGTGACGGGTTGAGTCGAATCGACTCGGGTCGACGGGTCGACTCGAGTCGATCGGATGGAGTCGATCCGTCGAGATTTTCTGCCCTCCCTATGCGTGTGTTATCTTTGTCACTTGCGACCTGCGGGTCGACTCGGATATTACTTTGTAGGTCGCGCGCGTTTATTACTTTGTGGGTCGTGCGTGAGGTCGCGCGTACGTGCGTAAAGAACGAGGAAGGTTGTCTTTGGTGCGACCTGACTTCCGGTGAGTCCGATCGGACACGATCCGACTCGGATTGGGTATATTGGACATGCATGGAGGGAACAGTTAGCAGCCACATAAAAGCAGCTTAAAGCTGCTTTTATGTAGCTACTATATTGCTTACACTGTATGCGGTAAATAACGAAAAATCCATGTGATGTTGTCAGCAGGAAAACAAACGAAAAGACAGATAAAAATGATGATATGATTTCCTTCATCGTCGAACGATCAAAATTCTATTTACTTACGTTGTAATATTGGAAGGTGCGTCTGTTGCTTTTGTTACATCCGCCATTTTACAAGTCTTCTGGCGCTAAGTTCCACACATGTCCCTCGAGCATTTCTCAGAAGAAGACAGAATGTCACGTGCTTTCCAGGAAAACCCCCGGAAGTTTGTATGTGACACAAGGCGTCCCCAAGTTGTGGTGAATAAACTTCCAAAGCCAGTCTAAACGCAAATTCCGGTCCAAATATTCGGACGGAAGGACGGTGCCACCGTACGGTATCCCCGTGATTTGGATACCACCGTCAGCCAAATCACTTGTGATTTGGGTATTTCGAGTAGCGGATTGTTCGTAGCATTCAAATACGCTAGGACGAGAGAGGAGGTTAATCGGCTGCTGGAATGTATACAGTATAGTATAGGTTTGTGTTAGAGTTCTATTGTCCAACTGGCTTATCACGAAAGCATACAACAATACAAGGCACGAAAAGTCAGTAAAGTGATTGCCACAATCACAGGAACAGAGTAACGAACCAACAAATGATGATGATGATGATGATAAATACAACATGATATAAATGCATGAGACCCCAGATGGAAACTCGAAAAAAGTCCGAGTTCCAGATGGGATTTGAATCCACGACCCTCCGCGATCTAGACGGACGCTCTAACCACTGAGCTACTGGAGACTCTATGGTGAGCAAGGGTTAAATGTGGGCTTTGACTGGAACCGCATCACGCGGTCACACAGCCAAATAATGACTAGTACACTCATAACTGCATCACGCAGTCACATTAAAGCATATCAAAGAAGCAACCATCCAAGACCTCCAAAGTGAGTGAAATAAGAAATACAACATGATAGAAATGCATCTGGAACTCGGATTTTTTCTCGAGTTTCCATTTGGGGTTTCATGCATTTCTATCATGTTGTATTTCTTATTTTACTCAATAATAATAATAATAATAATAATAATAATAATAATAATAATAATAATAATCACTTTATTTAAGGTCTCAAATGTATTTAGCTGAGCACTGATGCTCTACTAATTGGGGAGACTAAATCATATCAACTCTAAATAAATCAATCGAAATCGAATGTTGGTTTTTGGGGAGAGGGGAAAACCGGAGTACCCGGAGAAACTCCTCTCGGAGCAGGGTAGAGAACCAACAAACAGCAAGCGGTAGTTTCACTAGCCTCCCATGCCAGGCAGTAGGCTTTTGTACATTATGCTCTTGTTTCCCCACTAAAATGCTCCACCTTAATGCTTCAATTTTCCCTTTAAAATGCTCGGTCTTCCCAAAAATGGCCACTAAAATGCTCGGATAATGCTCATTATACAAACGGTTTTTAAAATTAATTTCAAAGTTTTTAACATGGTGTTAACTGTTCACACTTACAAAAACGTACAAGTGTTGCAAGTAACAACAACAACGAATACAAGTTCATAATTACAGCCAAAAAAACATAATCCTCGAAATCATCGATGAATTTTGAGTTTTAGTCTTCATTTTCTCTAAAAAAAATAATTTCTTTTTTAGTTTCTCGGAAAAAAATTAAGTTTCCGGGAAAATGCCACTAAAATGCTCGAATAATGCTCAATGCTTTTGCCTCACTAAAATGCTCGAAAAAATGTTAGCTTAATGTACAAATGTACAAAAGCCTACCAGGCAGTCGTTTTTAGGGGACTCGTATTTCATCTCCTCCCCAGGGTTTTGAAGGGAGGTTTGAGAGGAGGTCCAGCACCCGGCAGATAGCCTGATTTCTAGTTGCGAGCAGTCCCTCTGTCTTTCCTTCGTCGATCTTGTGAGCAAACGCAAAGCCCGAGTTCCATGTTCCAACAAACGGCGCTTAATATGTCGAGTTTGAGTCCTTACTGTAGATGTCGCGTTTCAGTTTGCATTTGAGGAACTGGAAACGAACTCAAATAGCTTCGGAAATGTTCGGAAGTCATCGAAACATCTTTGGATATGTTCGGTATCGTTCGCAAGTCTTCTATAAATCGTCGGAAGTCGCCGGAACATTTTCGGAAATTTCGGTCACCAGGAGGACGAAAATCTCACGCATTTGACCGGGAAAAAGTTGGCAGGTATAAAAATACTGATTCCGTTATGTCTCCGTCGCTTATGATCTAGTGAAAACTACATTGTCGGAGTCGATTGGAAGCACTATTTTCGTATCAAACTGTAATCCGAGAGCGTGAGAACAAGCATTGTGATTGGTCGGTTCTTCTGCTTCTGCTTCCGGCTCCGACAATCTAGTTTTCACTGGATCATAAGCGATGGAGTCATAAGCGGAATAGGAAGAAAATGGAAACGAGCAGTAGGGGTTCAGCATTTTATTCCTTGTTTTGGATTTCCCTTGGATTTCCCGCATACTAATTTGGATTTCCTGCATACTAATTTGGATTTCCCGCATACTAATTTGGATTTCATGCATACTAATGTAGTGTCTAGCTAGCTAGGTAAAAATGGGTTCCTCCATACTAATGAGCGTCACTCTAGTACAATAAAAACAATAGACCTGCCCAAACTTGCCCGATCTCTTTTAACCCTGATTGGTTCATGTACAATCTATTCTATCTTCCAAATAAAAGCGGGTAGATTTCGAAAGCGCTACCGTTCTTGTAATAGCTTTGCTAAGGAAAAAATTTATATCCGAGATTATCGTTCGATTTTCCGAAAGTGTTAACAGTTTCGCCTATAAAAATAAAATTCGACTTAGCTAACTTTAACTTTTCCGCTCCGTTAGTCACTAATTATTCAAAACTAGTGATCCAAACTACCCTATATTTGGCGGCATACAAACTCTAAAGTAAAAAAGCCCATGGGACATCCTTGAAACCACTGCCATTCAACAACGACAATAGAAGGCTTAAGTGGTTTGTAACGATCAATATAAACACGCGACTAATATGAATTACACGTTTCTTGAGTGACAAACATAAACTTTATTGTCTTTTCTCAGGGAATACAGAAACAATACAGAAAGTGATTTGAAATGAATAAACGTCAGTCATCCTCTTGAACTTCGTGTGGAGGAAAAATCAATCGTCTTCTTGATATTTGGAAAACTTGTAAGGTGACTTCCTGTGTAAACGTCGAGATCGTCTTGAAAGTTTCTTCGGTTCATCGTCCATGTAATTTACAAATTTTAATTGTGGGCGTTTACGCTTTCTTGCTGGCGACAGCGTTTCGACTGTGGGAGGGGGTGTCAAGATCGACGGAGGGAGGGAGGGAGGTGCGGGCGTGGAGGTTGTTAGGCGGGTAGATAAGGGATGTGGGGCTGGTTCCTTTACCATTGGTTCAAGTGCTGGCGCTTGACCTGGAGTTGGTGGCACTGTTGGCAAATGGTCTTCGCACCGCTTCTTCGTACTCTTTTAAAAACAAAGCAGTTTGTCTTGGGTACATTTGTTTGGCTAAAGTCAAAATCTGCAGTTTATCCCGAGGATTCTTGAAAAGGACCAAGTAATGACTGTTTAAGCTGATGCTTCGGTTGCCTTTGCCTTGGTGAAACAGATTTTGTACAATGTAAATGACGCTCAGGTTTCGATGATGGGATCCTTTTGTAAACAGGTTCACGATCCGATTATCACTTCCTGCTTCAATCATTTGGTCGTCGATTTACTGGCTATGGCTGCAAATCTTGCTTTAGAGCAGGTAAAAAATCTTTTAAAGCAGGAGCTCGCTCCTGTAAATGCAAAATTGGATGAACTATCTAACCAACTGAAAGAAACAGACTCAACGGTAAAGTTTTTGAGTGACAACTATGACGAACTATTGAACAAGATAACGAACACGAATGAAAATGTCACTCGCCAGCATTAAATTGAACATAAAGAGAGTGGAGAAACTTTCTACTGATACATCTGCTGAGGTTGAAGAGATCGCTCAATACCTGAGGCGAGGCTGCTTAGAGATAACGGGATTTATGGCAAACGAGGACTGTTCGGCGGAGGCCATTGTCACATCAGTTGGCAAACTTATAGGAGTACCACTACAGGACAACGACATCTCGATTACTCACCCAATTTCCACCTATAAGGAAGACGCACCGCCTAAACTCATCGTGAAGTTTACCCGCCGCTGTGTCAGAAACAAATTTTATTCTAACAGACGAAAATTGGCGAGGAAGAAAGCCAAAGATCTGCCGAACCTCAACCTGTCATCCCAGGCCGATGTATTCATCTCTGAATCACTCACACCATACAAGAAAAAGCTCTTCGGTGATGTCAACAAAGTGAAAAAGAAAGTAAAGTGGAAGTATATCTGGACCTATAATGGTAGGATCTTTCTTAGGCAGGACGAGAATAAGCCATCTTTCTCGTTTAACTGCGACGAAGATTTAGCTAAATTTAAATCAGAACATCCAAGTCATACTCAATACTTGATTACCAACGGTATATAAAAGTTCACAAAGTAGAGCACATTATGGCCATTCTATTCAAGTAATTATCTTTAATGTTAGAACATTTAGCTTAACATTTTATTGTCTTGTTATGAATTTATCTAAATCACTCTGAATTGAACCATAATGTGCTCTCTGAACTTCCATTTTTCACTTTCGATTCCCAAGAGTTCCTTAAGATTACCGGAGGATGGGTGCACCAGTCGCTTCAATCTGTTATCGAGTCTAAAGATCTATTCGCAGATATTATTACTAGCCCGGAAAGAGAACGTGAGCTACAAGAGTCTCCATACAACAATTACATCCAATCTGGCTATTTTACTGTCAGACAATCTGGAAAATTCTTTTATGAGGCAGTATGTAGAGTTGGATGGAGTTAAGTCCCCAAATCAGACTATATTATGTGGAATTCCACAAGGGAGCACCCTCGGACCTCTCCTATTCCTAATCTACATTAATGATTTGCCAAATAGCTCAGAACAATTAAGTTTTAAAATCTTTGCAGACGAGACTAATGTATTTGCATCCGCTAGGGATCTAAAAACACTTGAACACTTGATGAACTCTGAACTAGCCAAAGTGAAAAGTTGGTGTGATATTAACAAGCTGTCTATAAACATGAGTAAAACAAACTTCATGATAGTTAAATCGGCAAGAAAAAAGGATATCCCAGTCAGTCTTAACATAATAGCGATGGGTCTTCTTATTCATTAGAACGAAAGCAATGTATAAAGTATTTAGGTGTTATGATTGACGAATCTTTAAGCTGGAAATATCACATCTCTTTTGTCTGTTCCCGTATATCGCGAAACACTGGAATAATATCGAAATTGAGACATTATCTCTCAGTTAAACAACTTACACAAATTTATTATAATTTAATCTATCCTTATATTTCTTATGGCATATTAGCTTGGGGAAGTGTATATAAAACACATATTAGTAAAATTCAAGTAAAACAAAACCATATTGTAAGATTAATATTTTTTGCCACAGCATTTGGAAGTGAAACAGAGAACGCTAAACCTTTGCTGAATTTAATAGGCCTCTTAACAGTTAATAATATCTATCGTCTACAAGTCTCAAAATTCGTGCATTCATGGCATAAAGGCTGCCTGCTTGAACTTTTCGACAACATGTTTCAATATGCTAGTAATACACACCACTACAACACGAGATATACAGCTAAGAGAAATCTTTATAAGCCGAGTGTACGCAATGGAACTAACGTAGGTAAACAATCAATCTCTTTTATGGCTACGGACATTTGGAAAGACATCCCAACTCATTTAAAAAGCTCAAGTGTGTTCACATTTCCTAAGAAAATTAAACGCTATCTACTCTCTGAACAACAAATAAAATAAAGTTTCGTTTTACTAATGAAGCAACATACTTCATGTAAATAAGTTCACCCTTCCATGCATTTCTTTTTATTTTACTTTTCTTTTCTTTTATTTTACCTGCCACTTAGAACCTAAATTGTTCAGGAGCTAACAAGAAAACCTACTGGTTTATTTAGCTTCCTAGCTTGCCTATTGTTTTTATTTAGTTCTCATTAACATATTTTGTAAATTTTGTAGATTGTAATAAAAAAAAAAGTATACATTGATAAAAGCAAATAAAGTTTATTATTATTATTATTATTATTATTATTATTATTCGATGACAATCAAGTTACGTATGTTGACATCCAAATAGGATTCATTGTCTAGAGATGGCGGAATCCCCTTGACAAATTCGATTGTCGGCATCGTCATCAATAACTGGGTGTAAGCGGGTTGCCACTGTGAATAACACCAGATTATTCTCTCCGGTGGCTGATCGATCACGGTTTGAGCTTGTTGCAAGAGTGATTGCACCCAGAACGTTTTTCCCGAGCCAGTCATCCCTGCAACCATGCAGGTAAATGGGTGAAGCATTTGAAACCGCCGACACTTTTCTTGAGACATCGTTATAACTGGAGCAGCACCGGAATAATTATTATGTTTATTGTTCATGTGTCTTTGCATACTATCTTTTCTGGAAAAAGCCTTTTGACAAACAGGACAGGACCAACTCATGTCAACTGAATCGAAGCTTAACATGAACTGACAAAATGTGTCATGTTTCACAATGATAAGGCTTCAGCCACCAGAATTCTATTGTTTTCCTCCTCCTGCAGAACCACCACCACCACAATTCTATTTTTTAGCACCGCCACCACCGCCGCCACCACCACCACCACCACCACCACAATTCTATTTTTTAGCACCACCGCCGCCACCACCACCACCACCACCACCACCACCACAATTCTATTGTTTACCACCACCGCCACCACCACCACCACCACAACAATTCTATTGTTTACCACCACCGCCACCACCACCACCACAATTCTATTGTTTACCACCAACGCCACCACCACAATTCTATTGTTTACCACCACCACCACCACCACAATTCTATTGTTTACCACCACCGCCACCACCACCACCACCACCACAATTCTATTGTTTACCACCACCGCCACCACCACCACCACCACAATTCTATTGTTTTCCTCCCCCTCCTCCTCAATTCTATCGCTCTATCACTATATTGAAATCAATATAAAGCGGGACACTGGAGAAACTATGTCATTCGAGTTTGGGAAACGGTTGCTTACACTTTATTTTCGTCAGAGTAGAAATGAAGTAACTTTACATTCCAAATACCAAGTTGTACGAAGGCTATTATCTAAACCAAGCTAAGCAAAAAGGAGGTAATTTACCGGCTTTCCACGGATCCCGATTTCAGCGGGGATATGGCTTAGGTTCCATATTCAAAGGGCTGTTCCGCTGGGCGATACCTCACCTGAAACAAGGTGCTAAGGTACTCGGCAAAAAGGCGTTACAAACCGGTGCCCAAGTCGCTCAAGATATTCTTGATGGAGATCATCTTAACACAGCGCTTGCAAAGCGAAGTAGGAAGCTGTTGGTGATCTAGTATCTCAGGCTGGGAGTGGTCGGAAAGCTACAAAAAGAAAAGTGCAGTTTCGTGGTTTACCTCCAGGGAAGAAACGTAAAACAGTTGTGTGTTGAAACAAGACCAAGACGACTTTGAACTTTGGTCGTAAATTAAGCTGGGTTGTCTATAAAATACTGGCGCATACTATCCTTAGTTCATTCTATGACCAATCGCGGTTTTCTTGAAATCTTAACATGATGCCCTGAACATCAGCGTCAGTTTCTCCTAGAAACAGCCACTCCACAACAGATGCACGCATTAGTGCGAATTATTTATAATGTGCTTCGTGGAAATATTCCAGTATCTGAAGAAGATAAGCGTAAAATGATTCCATTCAAGGATGCAATTCTTAATCTTGCTGAGCCAAGTGTTCCTTACAAGACAAAAAAGCAAACCCTTGCTCAAGAGGTTGGAGGCTTTATTCAAGATTTGTTGATATATGGCAAGCCGTTTGTAGCAAAATTTAATCCTTGAAATATATGTTTAATCCACCAAATATTGGTTTAATTTAAACCAGTCAAAATTCATTCAATCCATAATCCACCAAATATTGGTTTAATTTAAACCAGTGAAAATTCATTCAATCCATAATCCACCAAATATTGGTTCAATTTAAACCAGTGAAAAGTCATTCAATCTAATTGTAAATATAAATTTTCATTCAATTCAATCTTTGATTATTATCATTTAATCCAATACCTCGAGTTTTGATTCAATCCAAACCTTGAAATATTTGTTTAAACCTCTGTCCGGTTTTATGCAATCTTCCTGGGCCGAGCACGGTCAAGAGAAACCAGAGTAGGTTGAGTACGAGAGAGTAGCGACAACATGGCGAGCGAAGAAGATTTTGAGTAAGAAAAAGACTTGCCGAAGTTTCTTGCAGAAGTTTTAGATAAAACCGAGAACCTTTTTCAAGGTAATTTTGACGTGGAAACAGGAGAAGCGAACGCTGACGTTCTTGATCAAGCTATTTGTTTGGTTAGGTCGTTAAGGGATTACTGCAGCACGAGCGACAAGGAAAATCTGGATTCTATTGCTGTGGCTTTTGGAGATGTGCTTAGTGTATTGCGTCGCAGCGCAGTATTATTACTCCGTCAACCGTAGCTGGGGATTCTCTTACGACAGGAAGCGAAAAAAAGGGAAATCGCGGAAGACCATGTCTTAAAATTCCTGTTGAGATGCTTGAGGAACTGTGAGGACTAGGATTCACCTGGACCAGGATTGCAGAAATGCTTGGTGTTTCGAGGTGGACAATTCACAGAAGAGTAGCCGAGTATGGTTTAGAAGACATAAGGGGTTTCGACCACTTATCTGATGAAGAACTTGACGAAATAATTAAAGGGTATATTTTGTAACCATGGGAGGGCTACTGGATATAACTTGATCGCAGGTTCTCTTAACTCGATTGGGTTACGTATTCAACGTAGAAGAGTAAGAGAAAGGTTAGCAAAACTAGATCCTCAGAACACTGCCTTAAGATGGGGTGCTGTCGTGGCACGCAGGAAATACCAGGTGCCTTGGCCAAATTCACTTTGGCATCTTGATGGCCACCATTCCCTGATCCGTTGGAAACTTGTTCTAGAAGGATAATGTTTTTGAGATGCAGTGCCAACAATAAAGCAGAAATAGTTCTTGAATTGTTTCTGAATGCTGTTAGGAATGATGGGGATCTTTGGCCATCAAGAATAAGAGTAGATTATGGTGTTGACAACGTCCTAGTCTGTGACGCAATAGTAGAAACTAGAGGGGAAGGGAGGGGCAGCTTCACAGTCAATTAATAATAAGCAACACCCAAAAATCTCAATATCTTGAAAGCGCTACTACGATCAGAAAATCACTTGTCTTTTTTCTTCAAATTTCGAAAGTGTGTTTGCTTAACACCCGACTCGCGAAATTTCAAGCAGAAGACTGTTTACTTTGAGTGCAACTTTTTAATTTAACGGTCCGCCATTACTCACGTTCGTAACCGACCGATTAGGCCTCGGAGAGCTGGATCCAAAAGAGATCGAAAAGAGTAGGGGACGCAGTTCCCGGTGTGATGGTCTATCTCTCATCTGATGATTAAATGCTCGGAGATATTAGCTGCACAAGCTACTCTAAAATCCGAGGGTAAATAATGTGATGTATGTATGTATGTATGTATGTATGTATCCAAGATAAAATGACGTCATATGCTCACGGGTTTTAAAATTGCAGTGTGTGAATGCAGCTTCTTAGGTATGCAAAACACGAGTTTGAGAGTCTGAAAGCTCAAAATTCCCATGCTACATACTAAATCAGCTGAGTTTACACACTGCATTCTTACTCTTGTGAGCTTTTTACGTCATTTTGTCCTCGATCCAGTTCTCTCAAGATTTTGAAGTTAGTAATGGCGGATCACTAAATAGAATATTTCAGTCAAAATAAAAAACTGATTTCTCCAAATTAAAGCTTGAAATTTCGTGAGTCGGTTGTTAAGCAAACACACTTTCGAAATTTGAAGAAAAAAAACAAGGGATTTTCTGATCGTAGTAACACTTTAAATAGACAGTTTTATTGTCAGAGACTAAATATATGATAAAGTTGATAGTGGGTCCCTTCACAGTGGAGGAGGGCAGGAGGCAAGAGGCAGGAGGGCAGTGACATTGCCTGGTCTATGACATGTCCAGAAAGCTCAGTCCAAATGAGGTTAATTCATCCCTTAAGGTGTAAGATGTAGGGAGCCAGCCAGGTATTCTGGAAAGAGGGATTTGGAGGGCTTACTTCATAATGGATCTCACCCTTGTAATTACTAAGTGAATTCATTTCTGTATGATTTTTATTTTCAAATATGAAACCTCAAAATATACTTTAATGATAGCAAGTCTAACTTCCTATAAACCTATCAACATGGATCAAAGTTTTTCATTCTGCCATTCACACTATTCTGCAAACTCATTTTTCATCAGCTTGCTGTTAATTAATAATGTTAATTTTCCTGCTGTGGGTCAAAATCAGTCTTATTTTTGGCAGTACCCCTAAAAAATTCACAATAAGCTGATGGAAGGTCTGATGTCACAGAATATTGAGAACTATTACTTTTTAATATAAGGTACCTATACAATAAAGAATAAAGAAATTTCTTAAGCTAAGAAGAACTTAAATAGTCCAAATTGGCAGCACCAAACCTCTAAAGTTAATGAAAGTTATAACAATGTTTCCTTTTGCCAAGGTAACAAAGTTAAAATAAGTGTTTATAATGTCATACTTAACACATTCCATGAACGATTGTTTCCTTATAAATGCACAGCTGACTATTTAAAAAAATAGCATGAGTACTGAAAAATTCTAATCATAATATCTCTAATAAGTATTTTCATCCTATACTCAACCCATGAATCAATCAGTACTGGCAATTTTCTAATTCAGCTGTGTATTTATACAAAAGCAAACATGTGCATATTTTCTTTTGACGCACTTTAACGAATTCGAAGTCATTTGCTCCTATGATGGGAAATTTCTTGCTGACAGACTCTTTGGTAGCATTTCTGACAGACATTTCATCGTCTTCCTCGTCCAGCATTATCATACCATTGGCAATGACCGAGTCCCATTTTAAGTGATGCTCTTCGCCGACATCTTCGTCGCTCGAATCACCGAAGCACTTTAGTAAAGCAAATTCTAGCGCCTTCTTCTTTCTAGTAACTTGTTTTGCTTGAGTCTTACTTCGATTGTTAAAAGGGGCAGCAGCTCGAAGCCTCTCAGAACGATTCAGACGACGATAGGTCCCATTAGCTGTGCTGTTTCTGATCATGTTTCTACAATGATCCAGTGCTCTCTGTACTGAAGAATTGGAACTTGAAGCCTGAGTAGTATTGGAACTTGAAGCCTGATTGTTGGAACCTGAAGCCTGTTGCATCTGGGAATTTGCCGTCGATGCCGTTTTGCCGAAGGATATTCGAGGCATTTTCCAACATTTGAGCAACACGATGAATTTTATCTTCTGCCCCCTCCATCACAACGAGTTCGACAAAAATGGCGTTTACCGAAAGACGGCAAAACATTTATCACGTGATTACTCTCTTGACCGCGCTCGGCCAGGAAGATTGCACAAAACCGGACAGAGGTTTAAACAAATATTTCAAGGTTTGGATTGAATCAAAACTCGAAGCATTGGATTAAATTATAATAATCAAAAGATTGAATTGAATGAAAATTTATATTTACAATTAGATTGAATGACTTTTCACTGGTTTAAATTGAACAATATTTGGTGGATTATGGATTGAATGAATTTTCACTGGTTTAAATTGAACCAGTATTTGGTGGATTATGGATTGAATGAATTTTCACTGGTTTAAATTAAACCAATATTTGGTGGATTATGGATTGAATGAATTTTCACTGGTTTAAATTAAACCAATATTTGGTGATTATGGATTGAATGAATTTTCACTGGTTTAAATTAAACCAATATTTGGTGGATTATGGATTGAATGAATTTTCACTGGTTTAAATTAAACCAATATTTGGTGGATTAAACATATATTTCAAGGATTAAATTTTGCTACAAACGGCTTGCCATATTGATACCAGTTGTAACTAGCTTGGGGCCCCTAATGTTATAAATATCGCGAACTACTCTGTAGTGTGTTCAGTTGGTTCTTGTCTTTAGCGAGTGCTGGTCAATATGAAGAGAAAGGTCCATTGGGATAAAGAGGAAGAGAGTGATTATGATGGCACTAACGCAAGTGAAGAGGAAAGTGATGACGAAGAACCTCGAATTAAAGATGTTTTAGAAGGACTTTCCCAAGCTGTTTCCAGACAACAGGCCTCCGATTTATTACACAGCATGGCGGCTTCCAAGGATATCTTGTTTTGGACACCTCGTGGACAGTTACTTCGAAACCAGCGAATAATAACAGTGACCAACATCTCAGAGCTGGTTGAATATGCGTTACTCCCTTACAACGACGATGTTGCCAAACCTATGCTTGTCAAAAAGGGACAAAACAACAAGATTGAATATGTATATACCAAGAAAGATAAAGATATGGGAAAACGTTGAACATGTGTATCAAGAGACTTACATATACACCAAGATTCATTTTCTTATATCAACTCCTCTTTGAGACTTTTCAAGTGATGTTATATGTAGAGCAAGATGCATGATATATATAGATCAAGATTTCCCACCTATATACATCAAGTTTTCGCTGAAATATACAGTATGATTCTTGATAATTTTACATCAAGATGATACACATCAATGAGACTTTTCAAGTGGTGTTATATGTACATCAAAGTGAGTGATATATGTATACATCAAGATTCTGCATAAATATAGAACATGATTCGTGATATTTTAACATCAAGATGGTACTTATCTATGGGACTTTTCAAGTGACATTATATGTACATGAAGATGCGCGATATTTATTCATCAAGATTCCGCATAAATATACAACATGATTCGTAATCTGCGTAGTATATACACCATGACCAACGAACCTTTATACATCCCGGATATTCATACGGGCCGCTGGTCAAATGTAATGCGGACTACAGGCTGCGTGGTCTACAGTGCGCAGAATCTGTCATGTGTACAGCGAAACGAGGGTCCCTAGGCCCTAGCCTAGGAATGATAATATGGAGAGAAGAGATCCAGAATAGTGGAGACCGGTACTGTACCAAACCTCCAGCATGATTGCTCGTTGTTAAGCACAATGCATGAAGCTATTGAGGGATTAGACTGTGAGTATGAGCCAAATCGGGCAGAAAGTTTTGAATACCAGCCTTACGATTTTATGCGAACTCTCAATTTAATGACTTGTTTCGCATGTGCTGGGACTGGCTTGAATCGTGTACAACAGGAAAATAAGCGAATCTTGCCTTTTACAACGCACAATAATACCGTCCAAGGGTGACTAATCTAAAACAAATACTCATGCAAAAGTGCCATTTAATTCTAAAACAACCACTACCTAGTCTTAGCGAAATATTCAAGGATGCCCCAAACTGTTTCGTACAAAAGGGGTAGATCCCTAAAAGATATACCAGTTCGAGCCAAATTCTAAGCTGGCTATTACCCATGACAGGAGTTGTGTAGGCCTGTCGCCCCATTATGCTCGTTCTCGATCCGTACGGGCAGTGTTCGTGTTATGCCCTAAATTCAAAGTCGGGACCCAATTAAGTTTCGTGAATCTTCCAGAAACGAAATGCGATCATTCGCAAAAATTGTACTTGATTATATCGGTGAGGTAGTCCCTGCTAATTGCCGAAATCTACCGCGATCACTTTCCTCGGATAATTATGTCTTCTTTGCCTTAATTTACAACGACAGAAGGTACTCTGGCAAAGTACAATCCTTTATCCTGTCCACTTTTATTGCCGCAGCACAATCAGGCACAAATTCCATTTTCGCTCAAAGGAAGCAGTCGCTTTGTTTACAATTGTGGTACACCAATATGGCGCGCAGCAACAGTAGTCAAGTGAATGAAAATGATCTATATTTATGAGAAATCTTGATGTATACATATCACGCATCTTCATGTGCATATAATGTCACTTGAAAAGTCCCATAGATGAGTATCACCTTGATGTAAAAATATCACGAATCATGTTCTATATTTATGCAGAATCTTGATGTATACATATATCACTCACTTTGATGTACATATAACACCACTTGAAAAGTCTCATTGATGTGTATCATCTTGATGTAAAATTATCAAGAATCATACTGTATATTTCAGCGAAAACTTGATGTATATAGGTGGGAAATCTTGATCTATATATATCATGCATCCTGAAGTACATATAACATCACTTGAAAAGTCTCAAAAAGGGGTTGATATAAGAAAATGAATCTTGGTGTATACGTAAGTCTCTTGATACACATGTTCAACGTTTTCCCATATCTTTATCTTTCTTGGTATATACATATTCAATCTTGTTGTTTTGTCCCTTTTTGACAAGCATACATGAAAGCGAGATAAGCTATCACGTTACTAAAGACAAAGTGATAATTAGACACTGGGCGTGTAAAACTAACAGGCAGTTTAATTCGATTGGGTTAAATGCATGGGTTTGCTTTAACGGCAAGTCGGCTAGAAGCTAACTACGATTAATGAATCCGCCCATCCTCCGGGTGGTATCGGACTTATATGAATAATAAATGAATAATATATCACATCGGAACTGAAGCGGATTTGCGTGGTGTGGTGGTTGAAATGGAAAGAAAAAGTGCTTTTGTAAACCTCCTTTGTAGAATTTTGGGGACAAATAGCAAACATACGAAATGTTTAAATATTAAATATGCTATATTGTACCAAATGACATCAAATTCCTTTGACGTGAATATGAAAGTCATTTATGGCCGGTAGGATTGCCAGTGGCTGAGTGATGTTTCTCGCTTGAACCGGGATCAGACCAATAAAAAATGAAGCAGTTCAATTCTTTTGCCGCTCAGTCTCTGATTGTCACTAAGACTTTGAAATGTTGTAACTTGATGTTTAGCTAGCATATAAACTAATTTCACGTCTAAGAGCTGAATTTTACGATGGAACAAAATACATGCTTCTGGGCAAAAGAATTTCTGCGTGATGCTAATGAATTTCGCGAAGGTGTACCCGTTTTTGTAATTTGTTTACCGCGAAGCGAAAGCATAGATCGTAACAAGCGCTTCCGAACGGTATGACTCATTTGATAGTGAAATGCCGGGGCTCCTGGCCAAAGCATTCCCAACTGTGCCACTCAAGCCACTGAAAGCGTTCCTGAGCCCCAATGTGCAACAGTTGGGTTTTAGTTTACTTTTGCATCACCGGCTTTGCAACAACAAATTCAAACTTCATTAACACGGAAGCCTATAATGCTAGACAGTTGCTTTTTGCAAGGATTGGGACGACGATCAGCCTGCATAGCAAGCGTTTCCGAGCAACGGGATTTTCGATGTTTTGGCCGCGCAAAACATGAGGCTCGAAAATACAATCCCTTTGCTCGGTATTTCTTGGCTCGGAAACCCAGTGGAAACGCTTGTTACGCAGGCTACACGACGATAGAGGTGACGAATTTTTCTAAAACGTTTTGACACTTCTTGCAAAGTCACAACTCTCTGCCTTGAACCGTTGTGAAACAAGACGCAAAAAGCACTATCTGTGATCAGTAGAAAGGCTTTAATTCAACAATTTGTTATATAAAGCTGAAGTAGTTTATATTGCTCCAGATTACAATGGGATGAAAATAAGTCTTGCAATGATATTCCCTGTCTTTGAAGGTCCTTGCAGTCACTTTTTTAAATTCTAAGACTAATTGTAATACACATAAATGCAGCATTAACTCTTACTTTCCATACATTATCCAGCAATAAACTATAGTTTCTATGAAATGCTAAGAAGCGTGATAATAGTTCCACCTGGAAAAAATCTATAAACTTAAGACGGCCTTATAATAACAATAATAATAATAATAATAATAATAATAATAATAATAATCAACTTTATTTAACGAGGGTAGACACGTGACAGTAACAACTGAAAAACCGGTGGCCCTCAATATATAATACAGAGGAACAAAAATATTGGGTAAAATCAAGAAACTAGAATAATAAAAATTCAATTAAATTACGCTATGAAAAAAAACTATTGCCTTTTTATGGAAATAATATAAGTGCTTTTTTTCCTAAAATGGACCAGAAATTACAGCGCGGTCAAAAAATAATTCTTTTAGACAAAGTGTTGTTTCATAATCTACATGAGTGCTGTAAAAAACGTTTCCTACCAAGCTAAGTCGTTATAGTGTCAAAACTTTCGACATAGTTTGGAAAAGCTATAACTACAAACTATAGAATGATATCATACCTTAAATACTACACGATTAAAACTTATGAGATCTTCGCGTGGCACTATTTATCAAAACGCGAGTCCCTCTATCTTCCGCTGATGAGGTTCTCCGAGAAAAATTGTGCAGAGGGCGATCAATTCCAAAAGTCTGTGATCTCAGTCCTGCCCTGCCAATATCGTGCGCCGTGTTCCTTTTGAGGTACACCAGAAACTCGAGAGAAAACAGAGATCTCCTTACATTGTCACTTACTATCTGACTTTTTAAGAAAACAGCAGTAGTCTCACGCAGGGCGTTATTTGACTGCAACTAACATAAGAAGAGCTCTTGTTTTGCATTTATCATCCTAATTACAGCTATTTCTACTAGTTCAAGTTTAAGTTTACAAAAGTAGCAAAACAAAAATAACAGCAATCAACAAACTGGTAAACACACAAAGTTTGGCATTGTAACCAAATAACACCATTTTGAAATGGCTGATATTTCCCACTATTGTCCTTCGATACAACCCACAAATGCATGTGCCTACAATCCTGACCAAAACACTGTGCGACGCTTCGCTAAACAGCTAGCGCGCACGAAATGCACGTTTGTCACATGGCCATATATTTGCGCGCACTATAGCTTTCTCTTTTCTAAACCCCCATACTTGACTTCCTCACCCCACCCAACCCCCCCCCCCCCCCCCCTCGCTTTCGCTTTCCCCGAGATAGTGTTGATAGCGATTGAAGCGATTGTACGTGGAAAATTCTAAGATGAGCGGATAAGCATTACAATGAGAGAGAATGGAAGGCGAAGAGAAGGTCACTGCGGATCTTTAGTCGTTAAAAACGTTCCGAAGTCTTACACGGCCACAACTGTAGTTTACAAGGAACCGGCCTGAAGCTGCTAACTGCAGCAGTCCGTATTTTGCGGAAATTCACGCGGCTTCTAACTTTTGGGTTTGTGCATAAGATCTTACATCATATTATGCCCTTTAAATGAACGCACTCTTTCTCAATAACTGTAACGTGGTAATTCTCTATGACCTTCACTCTGGACCTTGGCCCCTTGTTAATGATAGGCTTATTTTAGGCATAAGCTTGTAATGAATATTGTCATTCTTTCGTTTTTATCTTATGGTGCGCTTTATTATGTGTACGCTAGCTTTACTATTTCTTTGTGCTCATTTTATTCTGTAACTACCAATGCGCATTTCATAGGATAAAGACATTTACAGTTACTAATTTTGTGTATATTTCAGGCAGTTTTGAGCTCCGATTGTTAATTGGAGTAAAAGATGTTATCAGCTGACTAAAATACATGGTCACCCGTTCAGCGCATTGTTATACCGATGTATCGGCGAATTATCAATGGATTATCCTCTTTGAACTGTCTGTTATTAAATAAGAGCGTTGATGTCAGCGCTGATGCTTGACAGGCGCACCACATATGCTGCACCACCCTGCCTGCGATACGCGATGAGAAAGGGGTTGCGAAGCAGCATCACAGCAACATGCCAGCGGTTGACTGCCTTGTGAGATATGCGCGGTAAACGAGCTTCACGGGTGTAAACTAAACAGGAGATAAGAGTGGAAACTGGTATTTGTTCTTGTCACACTATCATCGTAATTAATGGCAGGTGAAACGCCTTAACGAGAAGAACAAGACATCACTTCACTTCTTTTCGGCATACACATACGACGTAGGTACATTTTTCTATGGCTGACGACTGAAGAGGCTCGAAGAGCGAAAATGTACATCGAACTACTGTACCACGATTTAATGATATCGTTTTAAACTTATTTTAAGCGCATCGAATGTGTATAAAAGACGTGATGGCTTGTTCCTCTTGTTATTCTAACACATTCCTAACTTCGGCGTTGACAACTTCTCAGAAATGTAACGCCTTAAAAAGCAAAGTAAGGTTTTTCTCTTTTTGTCCTTTCGTTCGTTCGTTCGTTTGTTGGTTTGTTGTCCCCGTTTTGTTTTTTCGGGGATAGCGCTATCGATTATTTGGTTTTAAAAATATCAATGTAAACTCTTATGAATTACCTTAGGGTAAGATTCTATTCGTGGGGACGAGTTTGGACAAGATTCCATGCCATGGCAAATCGATTAAAGTGACCTAACACCAAAATATTTGTTTTCACTAAAATAAATCTTTGCACCTGTTTGAAACGCATTGCACCTTTTTACCAAATCTTGACTAGTTATCTTGACATTTCATAGGCTGTAAAAGTTACAAAATCTGGCCATCATCTGTCCCGTCTGGCTATTGTCGATTTGACGTTGCAAACCGTGATGTCTTTGTAAACATACATGCAAAGCAGTTTGCGTCGTAAAATCGAGATAGACCCACGCCCCTTCTGACTCGGTTGTGTACTCAATGATCCTTCATTTTTTGTACGTTTTGAAGCCAATAAAAAGTCAAAAACTGGAAATAAATGCGAAATGTTATTGGGACTGGTGCAAAGAATTATTTTAGCGGAAAATAACATTTTGGTATCAGGAGCAAAATAAGAAGAAATGCGTTGGTTGTACAGCATAAATAAAAAGCGTTTGGTAGTGATTGAGTGGTTTTCAGGTGAGTGTCGTAACTTATTTTTGTTGACTTGTTTGACAAAACTACCGCCACTTTCACAAACAGTGAGACGCAAAACTAAAACCAATCATGAATTGCAGGCGTGTACTTTCCTGCACTTTTTGCCGGTTATATGTGATTGCTTTGCGTTCTGATTACCCGGTTGCGCTGTGTGCGGCTGTTCCGATTGGCTAAAGCAATAGACCTTTTTAGCTTGTAGATTTTGTTTTCCCAATGTAGACCATGTGATGTTACCCTAGAGAACTGTTTCTTTGAAAGTTCGAATTACAGTAACGTGCATATGTACGCATAATTTCAGAAAAAGACAATAAGCAAATCCCCTTGGGAAGATCAACAAAATCTACAAGCTAAAAAGGTCTATTGCTTTGGATTTGGTTTAACGACGAAAATCGTCATAAGACAACGGAATGACGAATTCACGCCTCAAAAATTTATAACCTAAGTACATACCAACAGAGCCTCCATAGGTTTTGGAAGATCCCTGTCTGACATGTTCGTGCGGGCTTTTTGCGTTAGATTCCTCGAGCCCGC
>JAEMWC010000649.1:467500-470000 GCA_016490735.1 Pachyseris speciosa
AGGCTGTCAAGTGTCACCCTCGTTAAACAAAGTTTAGGGTGCGTTCCTTTGGGGTGATCCGAGTTCGGATCAGTGATCCAAGATCTGTCTGGATCTGTCTGGATCATGGTGCATCAAAGGAACCGGTGAATCCGTGACCAGAGTGGATTCGCCGGTTCCTTTGATGCACCATGATCCAGACAGATCCAGACAGATCTTGGATCACTGATCCGAACTCGGATCACCCCAAAGGAACGCACCCTAATACGCTATGTCAAATGTCGCCCAGTCCATGTTATGACGTTGATGTGCTCTACTACAGAAGGGACGCCTTTGTGGTTTGCAGCACAGCTTCTTTAAGCAGAGTTCGAGACAGTTAATTTCGTTTTTCTGGGGTAAAAGAAAATTACTACATTAAATAGAGCCAAACGAAATAATGTCTGTAATATATACCACCCAATCAGTGAAGAAGGACATCGATGCTTTGTGTCTTCCCGAAATTTCTCTTTTCTTGTCACTAATAAAGAATATTAAGTGGTTTTTCCTAAGACAGAAGGGAAAGACTGACGGTAGACTGCGAGTACGCAACGCGAGGGGAGCGCGTCTCCTCGCAACTTCGCGCGCGCGCGTGTCTTTCGCCCGCTCCACAATCCATCGCCGAAATTAGAGACTACTCGCAGTCTAGACTGACGGACAAAAAATAACCTTTTTTCAAGTTGGAATTCATTCCTATCTTCACCATCCCTGGGCAAACACAATTGCCACTTATCATCAGAAACAAACAACAATCTTTATTTGTACTCATTCTTGCTAAAATTACTTTGACAGTGAAAGTATTAAAAGGTAAAAGTTTAGAGTACTGGCTGCCTGGAATAACCTACATAACCTTTGAAACAATTAAGAGAAGGGACTTTGAATACACTGAATACAGTATCGCTTATCCAAGCTAGTTTGGATTTTCAAAGTGGTATTAACTGACATGAATAAAGTCATCATCTTTTTATGTGACCATTACAGCTTGTGTGCTTGAATAACAATTACGTACCTTTACTATTCGCTAACAACAGCAAGCTAAATTCCATGCAGGTAGGTTAAAATTTAAAACTAAAATGCAATTATATACTATCTATTATCAAAGTCCCTTCTCTTAATTGTTTCAAAGGTTATGTAGGTTTCAATCCTCTCCGACGAATAAGATAAAAGAAAAAAATTAAAGATATTTTTACTGAAACATGTAATCCCAAGAGGATCTACTGTTTTCAAATTATTTTTGAAAGCTGTTTAAGTTTCATTTCTCCTTGACGCGTAAGGTAGTGAGTTCCATACTAGTTCCGATGCAAAATACTTCCATGAATACTACGTGATTGATTACACTTTTGGAAAAGTAGGCGTTCTTATGAGACTTAGAAATTTGCTCCCTATATTAGCAAAAGTGAGAGCTTACAAATCCTTTATTATGCCTCAATTAACGTATTGCCAGACAGTCTGGCATTTTTAGTGGGCATCCGATAGTAGAAAGATTGGCCTGATTTATACTACGCATTTATACACAAAGACGGATCATCCGTCAATTATAAACACGGAAAGGACTATGAGACGGACTACGCATTTATACACAAAGACGGATCATCCGTCTTGACGAGTTATCCACGATGGTTCGTCTCACAAGACGGACTATCGTGATAGCTCGTGTGGATGGATGATCCTTCTGCTTGCCCGTATTTATACACAGACGGATTATCAGACGAGCTACCGTTCTTTGCCCAAGCTCGTCCCAGACGGATGATCTTTCTCTAGTATAAATACGGCCATTGAACGCATACAAGAAAGAGCAGTACATTGATCAATCGAAGATTGCACAAAATCGCAATAATTATATACAACTAAGGTTAAGAATAACTTGTGTCCTAGTTACATAAGGGTGATTTTACTATTCCTAGGATTAACACAACTAGGTATGGTCGACATAGTATTCGATGCACTGATCCAGTAATTTGGTCGAAGTTAAAAAGAAACATAAAGAATTCAGAATCAATTAGCATATTCAAAAAGCAAATTAGAAAAATAGATTTCATCTCAACTGTGACCCGGTAAGAACAGTACAGACAATGACTTTGACATCGAAAAGGAACCAGCGAGATTTTAGGACATGAACTTTAATGTTCCTTTTTTTTTTTTTTTTTTTTTTGCTCTTTACTTTTAGGATTAGTAGGGGCTTTAAAATCGATAAGGAAATAGCGAGATCTTGGAATCAATACATTTAATATTTATCACATTAAAGATTAGCAATTTTCTTTTTTTTTTAATTAGGAATAAGTCTAAGACACATTCGGAGTTTTTCTTTTTTTTATGTAACTCCTTTTGTAGATTATATATATTTCTTATCTTATTCTCTTCTATTTACTAGTTTTTTTTTTTTTCCATTATATATAGCGTTCCTCTTATCGACTTTGTAACATTAGCTATGTGCTTTTACTTAATAATCAATAAAGAGTTTATTGATTGAGTGGGGGCAGGATGG
>JAEMWC010000649.1:480000-500000 GCA_016490735.1 Pachyseris speciosa
GGAAAATCTGTTTCAACGGCCCCTAGGAAGAATCAAACACAAAACTGTTAGTAGGTTTACCGTAGTCATTCTACTTTATGTCAACGTGAACGTCTCCGTAACCTGAGAACACCATTAGTTTCCGAGGGGTGTTTGCGGTTCCTCGTACTGCTAATATTACTCAAACACCGCTTGTTTGACGTTAAAATGATCTAGAAAAGATAGTTTTGATTAGAGGAATGGTGATGACTTTAGCAGATATTGTGCTTCAAAGTTATCATGATCACGGTCATGGCCGTTCTCACTGTCACTGTCTCTGTCACTGTCATTGTCACTGTCATGATCATGGTCATGCTAGTTGTCACTGCCACTGTCACTGTCACTGTCACTGCCACTGCTGCTGCCGCTGTCACTGTCACTGCTGCTGTCATGACCACGGTCATGGTAGTTGTCACTGTCACTGTCACTGTCATGATCACAGTCATGGTAGTTGTGACTGTCACTGTCACTGTCACTGCCGCTGTCACTGTCACTGTCACTGTCTCCGTCTCTGTCCCTGTCACTGTCGCTGCCACTGTTGCTGCCGCTGTCACTGTCACTGTCACTGTCACTGTCACTGTCACTGTCACTGTCATTGTCATTGTCTCTGTCACTGTTACTGTTATGATCACGGTCGTGGTCGTAGTCACTGTCACTGTCACTGTCACTGTCACTGTCATTATCTTTGTCACTGTCCTTGTCACTGTCACTGTCATGATCACGGTCATGGTAGTTGTCACTATCATTGTCACTGTCATTGTCACTGTCACTGTCAAATAAATGTCACTGTCACTATCACTGCCATTGTCACTGTCACCGTCACTGTAATGATCACAGTTATGGTAGTTGTCACTAATTATTGTCACTGTCATTGTCACTGTCACTGTCACTGTCACTCTCACTGTCACTGTCACTGCTGCTGCCGCCGCTGTCACTGTCATTGTCTCTGTCACTGTCACTGTTATGATCATGGTCATGGTCATAGTCACTGTCACTGTCACTGTTACTGTCACTGTCATTATCTTTGTCACTGTCACTGTCATGATCACGGTCATGGTAGTTGTCACTATCACTGTCACTGTATGTCACTGTCACTGTCACTGTCATTGTCTCTGTCACCATCATGATCACAGTCATGGTAGTTTTCACTATTAGTGTCACTGTCATTGTCAATGTCACTGTCACCGTCACTGTCATGATCACGGTCATGGTAGTTGTCCCTATTATTGTCACTGCAATTGTCACTGTCACTGTCACTGTCATTGTCTCTGTCAATGTCACTGGCATGATCACAGTCATGGTCGTTGTTACTACCACTGTCACTGTCATTGTCACTATCACTATTGCCGTCGCCATCACTGTCGCTGTCGCTGTCGCTGCGGTGTTGCTGTGCCGTTGCTGTGCCGTCGCTGTCTCTGTCACTGTCATGATCACAGTCATGGTCATTGTCACTATCACCGTCACTGTCATTGTCACTGTTCACGGTCATGGTCGTTGTCACTGTCACTGTTATAGTCTCTGTCATTATCATAGTCAATATCATTGTCGCTGTCACTATCGCTGTCATTGTCACTGTCACTGTCGGTCTTGCTGTCATTGTGATTGGGATTGTCATTGCTACTATCATTGTTACTGTCATCGTCATGGTTATTATCATTGCCATTGTCATTGTGATTACTTCCTAATTGCGGTGCCGATAGTGGTGGACATAGAGGTAAATATGGACCTGGATATTAACCTATCCTGCTAAAATACTTGTTTTAGTACAAACCAAACCACCATGCAGGTGGCAGCTGAACCCAGTTACTCTCGCGACTAATCCCCACAATGTCCTATAAGTGATTTTGGCGAATACAACAGCATTTTGTTATGATGTTAATCTTGCATGAGTTTCATTTAATGCGAAGGCGAAGGTTAAATGTAAATCTAATTGAACCTTTAGATGTAAAGTTTGTATGTATCAGTACCAAATTTTAATGAAAGCCAGATTTCACCCATTATCAGTATTTTGTCACACTTGCAGCGAAACGTTTTTTTTTTTCTAATTCCATGCTCTGAGTTCCGAAGGATATACACCATAAAAATCAGCAAAGACACAAAAAAAGTGCGAAAATTGTTTACTCTTACTTGGCTGTAAGAACTGCTGCACTGATAGTCAATAACTAGTTTTAACGAGAACCTGGATGAAAGAAATTAAACAATAGTTTAATATGAGTCAAACAAATAAAATATAGACCCTTTGCTTATCACGGTATTTTAACATTTGTCGTTGACAAGGTAACAAAAGTTCATTGATACTGCTACCTCAAAAAAGAGAACTGATCAGTTTTGAGAGTCACACAATTCAGGTAGCTAACCACATCACATCTTACAAATAAGCACAAGTGTCGTGTAAAATCCAGGCCAGCCGAAAGCGATCTTATAAAACCGATGAACCCAAATTTGATATGTTTTTTTGAAGTTTGCCTGTAATAAGCTAGCATCTCATGCACAAAGGAGAAGCAGAAACCATCACTTCCGCCTTGTTAAAATCGATTTAAGCTCGATCTTGCTATGGTGACTATCAGTTCGAATTGTCACTATAACACAACAGTTTGTCTAACCTAATAGCAGCATATAGAAATCCCAAGACAGATCCAATCATCCTGTAGTGTGTTGTGAGGCAAGCAAAAAACGGGTAGAAAATTATTCCATAGACAACAACCAGCACCAGACTCTGAAAAACTAAAAGAAAACAAAACATGTATAAAATACTTTGCCCAGGTACTGATAATGTTTACAATATAGTTTTTGTAGTTACTCTTTGAAAAGGTACATGTACAGTAGGATGATTTGCTACTTACTTTTTGACCAAGGGGGACCTGTCAAGGAAATCAATCCTTCATCTGCACCACCAAGAAAAGCATGTTGAAATAAACGCAAACACGTGCTAGCAGTCGCACCAAAGGTAATTGCAATGGTGAATCTGTTGTGCTTACTGAAAAAGTTTACTGGTCTGAAAAGGAAACCACTTTCAATCAACAAATAAACTTGAATCATATATCAAGGAGAAAACGAAATTGAAGTAAAGTGCATGACCATGATCATTGACTAGAAAGTTGTCTAAAGATCAATACACCCTCAATTGTCCCGTTGACAACTCTTCCTTAGGCGGAATTCCACAGTCATTCTTTACAAATCTCTCTCAATTCGCGCATGACCAATTGAATAACCACTGCAATGAAGTGAATTGCTCGAGGCTTTATAATTGGAGCCTCATTGAAATTATGGCGAGCGTTCACTCGATATTCTTTTTGGACAAGAAAGAACGACGCAATTGAAATGATCCCCATTCCTATGGAACCAGTTACACGACACGGCAACTATACCTTTGGTCTTCGTGGCCAAAAATTAAAGTGGTCGTTGCAGTATCACGTTCCTGTGTGGACCGAAAGTCAAAACTGGTGTAGTTTTAGAGGGTGTTTATATGATAGCGGGATGACTTTCATTCTGGTAAAAGTTCATCCGCGTTTCTCTCTTATCGCCCTGTATGCGTTTCAATGATACCGGTACAAACTCTTATACCAATATGATTCATACCGGTATGAGCTCATCCCAGTAGCTGTACCGGATCAAATTCTCATTCGCACCCTATAATACAGTGAACTTTAAATGAAGAATGATCCTCGCAGTTGTGAACGCAATTTATGCAATTGCGAAAAGAAGCCTGAAAAAAATTCAGGACTTCGACGGGGTTTAAACCTGTTACCTCGCGATTACCGGTGCGAGAGAGCATCGCACCGGTAATCGCGAGGTCACGGGCTCAAAGCCCGTTGAAGTCCTGAATTTTTTCCGGCTTCTTTTCGCAATTGCATAAATTGCGTTCACAACTGCGAGGATCATTCTTCATTTGATTTCATTTCCGCAGTTCATGTATGATTTATTTCATATATCATTCACACTCATTTCTTTCACGGGAACATATGAACCCACAATTGACCTGCTCCCAACGTCAGTTGGTTAGAGCATCGCACCGGTAATCGCGAGGTCACGGGCTCAAAGCCCGTTGAAGTCCTGAATTTTTTTCCAGCTTCTTTTCGCAATTGCATAAATTGCGTTCACAACTGCGAGGATCATTCTTCATTTGATTTCATTTCCGCAGTTCATGTATGATTTATTTCATATATCATTCACACTCATTTCTTTCACGGGAACATATGAACCCACAATTGACCTGCTCCCAACGTCAGTGGCTTCATAGCTCAGTTGGTGATGTTGTGTCCGCACAATAATTCGATGCGTTAAATTGACGTTTGTGAGCTTTTATTTCCACTCGTATAAACGTTACAACCTCGTGGCATCGAAAGCTATCTTTGACTCGTCATAAACGTTACAACCTCGTGGCATCAAAAGCTATCTTTGACTCGTCATAAACGGTGAAAACTAAGAAAGAATGAAGTAAATAACAAATAAACATAAAGAACAACAAATAAAGAAATACCACAGACGAAGACTTACATTCTGTGCAGGATATCGAACAGAAAACGCTTCAAAGAACAAGATACTCTACAATCCGCAAGCACGTGCGAAAGGCAAAAACTCACTGTGATCATGTGATCAAATGTTGATGGCCTTATGTAACACGGCACGAATTGTCCAACAAAATAAAACGAAAGAAAATGACACATCCAAGTTTGTTCATTAACTTCTAGACTAAACATTCCGCCCGCCTTGGGACAATCCGGTGAGGATTCCCAAAGTCTATTTAGATTCCTTCTTCAAACTATTTTCAAGGTCATTCTCTAACAGGCGCTATAAAGACGGAGTCCTTGGTCTTGACTTTGACTGTGCGTACCATTCCATCAGGTCCAGGGTAAACCTCGAGGACACGGCCAAGGTTCCAATGACCTCTTGGTACGTTATCATCAACCAGCAGAACTAGAACATTTGGCTTCAGGTTAGGTAGCGCTTTGCGCCATTTCCCTCTGATTTGCAGGGTCGGTAGGTATTCCCGCACCCATCTCCTCCAGAACAGCTCAGCAAGGAATTGAACTTGCCTCCATTTTCTCCTGTACTGGTCTGCTTTCTCGAAGACGCCTGGAGGTAGGCAGATGGATTTCCTCTGCATGAGAAAGTGCGCAGGTGTGAGTGGCTGCAGGTCGTTAGGATCATCTGAGTTGGCGGTGAGGGTCCTCCCATTCAGCACTCTTTCAACTTCCGTCAAAAGAGTTTGAAGAGCTGGTTTCGTGACTACTTGTGTCCCAAGGATTGCCTTCAAGACAGTCTTAGCACTGCGCAGGAGGCGCTCCCAAACTCCTGACATACTTGAGGCGGTAGGTGGCTGGAAGATCCACCTACACCCTCGCTGAAGCAACTCACTATCAATCTGTTGCTGGTTCCACTCTTCGAGCCCTTCTCTCAATTCTCGTTCCGCTCCAACAAAGTTCGATCCACAGTCGCATCTTATCTCAGTCACTTCACCACGACGGTTAATGAATCTTCGTAAACACATTATGAAGTCATCCGCGCTCATTGACTGAACCAACTCGAGGTGAACGGCGCGGGTATTCATGCAGGTAAACAGGCAGCACCAACGTTTTGCCGTGCCTCTTCCATACTTCACATACAGAGGCCCAAAGAGATCCATGCCCGAGTACGAAAAGGGAGGTTTGTAAGCCATCATTCGACTTCTAGGGGGAGGTGCCATTTGCTGAATCATTGGCTTGGCATTCAACCTTTTGCAGATGATACACCTTCCAAGGATGGAACGGGTCAGCACTCTGATCTGGGGAATCCACAGCTTCTCGCGTACCTTGGATATAAGGTGCTCGCGTCCCAGGTGACCAATTGACTCATGGATGTGGCGAACCATCATAGCTGTTATGGGGTGGTCTCTTGGCAGAATTATCTGATTTCTGGCAGTATCAGCGACTGGCGGGTGTGCTATACGCCCCTTCACCCTCAGGATACCATGGTCATCAAGCACCGGGTTAAGACTCACTATGCTACTAGATGACTTCACTTCACCTCTGGCCTTTAGATCTTTGACCTCTTGAGGATAGGATGATTGCTGGATAATTCTTACAATCGCGGTGGCGGCAGCATCGTAATCTTCTAAGATCAAGTGGCCCCTCTGGACTGTCTTCCTGTCGTGAAGAAACTGAATAAAGCGGATCAACCATGCTACTCGACGCCTAAGTCGGTTCCAATCAGAGCAACTGCCGAGTATCCGATCTACAACTTCCTTGGCTGTTACAATCGCCAAACCTTGTGGGACAGCATTTGCCTTTGAAGAAGCGAGGATGGTATTTATATCAGCATGATTGGCATGAGCTTCTTTCTTCAATTCTAGGGCTGAGTCCGGGACTTCCTTCGGGTCTGCATTGGGCCAAAGAGACTCTGGCTGCCAAAGGAATTCAGGTCCCCGTAACCAGCGGTGGTTTAAGCTCAGCTCTGAGGGATTTAAGCCCGTGAGACATCATCTGCTGGGTTCAAAGAACCTGGCACATGATTCCATTCATCTGGTTTTGAATTTCCTCTGATTTCTTCCACCCGATTGGCGACGTAAGTTTGAAATCGACGTCGGTCCAGTACTTGGTATTCTGAATACACAGGTCTAACTCCTCCCTCAGCATCCTGTTTAGGCGTGTGGCAAGGACTGCTGCTTGTAATTCAAGCCTTGGTATGCTTGTAAATTTCACTGGAGCATTGCGCGCCTTTCCCATAATAAACGAGCAATGGGCAGAACCATCTGGATCCTCAATCCTCAGGTAAGCTGATGCGCCATACCCGATCTCCGAGGCATCAGAGAAAACGTGCAGTTGCAATTTGCACTTGGCGGCATCCACTTCAGGAGGAAAGTAGCTGCGTGGGACGTAGCTCAGACAGAGATGACAGCTGATTGGTCCACGATCTCCATCGGTTCAAGAAGTGCTCTTCCAATGGTTGGTCCCAATCTAGTTTTGCCTTCCAGATATCCTGTATGAGAGCTCTTGCAGTGAGGGCCACAGGTGCAGCAAACCCAAGAGGGTCATACAGCGAACAGACAGAAGATAGCACTCCACGCTTTGTCTCAGGGCGATTTAAGTTCTTAGTTTCAAAGCCTAGCTCATCAGTTTGAACGAACCAACGGACTCCAAGAACCCTTTCCACTGGCGATTCATCCAGGTGAAGACTGAGATCCTGCAACGCTCTTCTTGCAACAGGTATTGCGGACATGACATCCTTACTGTTGGACATAAACTTAGTTAGACGGAATCCACCACGCCCTAAAATGTCAACTAAGTTAGATGCTGCCTTGATTGCCGAATTTCCATCACTGAATGATGGCAAAGCGTCGTCAACATAAAAGTTCCTTTCGACAATTGCAGGGATGTCGGGGCTAAAACCCCTTGCGTTGTCACTAGCAGTTCTTCTCAAGACAGAGTTTGCAACGCAGGGAGGTGACGCAGCACCAAATATGTGTACTTCCATAGACATCTGGAGGTTCAGTGTAGTTATCTGACCACCACAGAAAACGTAGAGCATCTTGATCTTCCTTTCGCACTCGCACTTGGTGGAACATCGCCTCCACGTCAGCAGCTAGCCAAACCTTTCCTTGACGAAAGCGCAGTAGCACTCTAACGAGGCTATTGGTCATATCCGGGCCTTGAAGGACGTTCTTGTTTAGGGATGTGCCTGCGAACTCAGCTGCTGCATCGAAGACAATACGGAGTTTTCCGGGTTTATTGGAGTTAGTCACTGGATGGTGGGGTAGATACCAGGTGCGGGGACTCTCCTTAGCTGCTTCTTCAGGGGTAAGTTTCCGAGCATACCCCTTAGAGATGTACTCAGCCATAACTGCTCGGTATTTTGCAGCAATTTCCTCATTACCGGCTCTAGTTAAGCGCCGTCTGAGCATCTCTGCTAGCCTTTCTGCCAGGATGCGGTTATTCGGTAGCTGTGGCTCGTCGTTCTTCCACAGAAGACCAACTTCGTAACGCCCATCAATAAGGGTGGTAGTCTCTTCAAGGATTTTTAGTGCTCGCCTGTCTTCGATTGACAATGGCTTGTCACTCGCCCTGGCTGCTCCGTAATCTTCGATCTTCCAGAAACGTTCTATCTGATCCTCGGGCTGGGAGCCAACTGATAGAAAGTTAACCATCGCCTTCCCTCTATCTCTGTTGGTTAGAGGCCCTGCAAGGCTCCAACCAAGTGGGCATCGGTAACCATAGGGGCCATTGTTATCTGGAGGTACCCTGACTTCATTTTGCAAGTGTGCAGGAGGCACATTGTTCCCTACAATTATTGACACCCGATGGAGGTCAACTTCTGGGAAGGTCAGATCTTGTAGATGTGGATACTCGCTGACATCCACTGTCTCTGGTAAAACTTGCTCCCTTTGATTAAGATCTGAGGGGACGTATGCTTCGTCAACTTCTATGTCACTGCCACACCCTTCCGCAGGACTGAGGGTGAATGATACTCGCTGGGTCTCTACTGATTCTTCATTGCCTCTGATTGTTTTGATACCGATTTGCTCTGAAGTCCCTTTCAGATTAAGCCGATCAGCAAGCTCGCGATCAATGAGGGTGTCAGTACACCCATTGTCAAGGAATGCGTACGTGGAAAGGGAGTTGCCATTCTCCACTGTAACCGTAACTGGTACTACATTCAACAGGACTCGAGCTCTCGCAGTGCCAACTTCAGTTGAACCTATTGTTGCTTGATGGTTGTTGCTGGCTTGGGGTCGCACGCCTTGTTCTGCACCTTGTAGGGGAACCATGGTAGGAGCAGGGGAATTTTCTTGGTTGACATTGCTATTCGAGTCATTGTTCCTCCTTGGCCTAAAGCGACGTGCAGTGCTGCTCTCCTTGTGCAATAGCGACAAGTGATGTCCGGGGCACTTGGAACAGCCTGGAGGTTCAGGACAGGATGAGCCGCTGTGACTGGGATTATGGCGGCCACAGTTGAAACAGAACCCATATGATGCTGCATATTGTCGCCTTACTGCTACACGGTCACACTTGATGACTGGGCACTGCTGCAATCGATGAGGGGCAGATTTACAAATAGCACAGGTGGCTGAACTTCCATCTCGGGTTGGGTTCTCTATTTGGGTGGAGGAGATAGTGGAATCCTTTAGACGTGGCGGTGGTGGGACTTTCTTGTTTTTGGAACTGTTCTTGCCTTCCTTGTTTTCTTCATTTGTTTCTCGTCTTGGTCGCTGCAACCCAAACACTGGGTCGTTCCTAATTGAAGCTTGCTTCTTAACAAACTTGGCAATGTCCTGCAGGCTTGCAGTCCTGTAGCGACTGATAATTTCGTAGTTTTCAACCTGCCATTTTGCAACTAGGTCGTTCGGAAGTCTATTAACAATTTTCCTTAGATTAGTAGCTACACTCGCCTCACGTTCGACGTCAACCTGGAGGATCTTCGTAGCGGCGTTCAATTTTTCAGAGAAATTAAGTAGACCCACGTTGTCACCAGGAACAAGCTTAGGACCGGACACGAGACCTTCGATACAGGCTTGTGACACTTGAACAGGTCGACCAAAACGCTCCTCCAGTGTTGTCATGAGGTCATAATAAGAACAACCTCTATTTCGCTCAATGACTTCCAGGGCTTCACCTTTAAGGAATTTTGGTAAATACTCGACACGCTGTGCATCAGTGAGAAGCTCGCTCTCAAGGTGAGTACGAACTTGATCTCTAAAGAAGGGGAAATCAGCTGGATTGCCACTAAACTGAGTAGGGGTAATGCCATTAAGTAGTTGCACCTTCCACATGGCTTCTACGTGGTCTTTGGGGGTGTTCTGCTCTTGTTTAGTATCATGGGCAGTCTGACGCTTGAATTGGAGTGAGCAAGGGTCTTGATGTGGTAGATGTTGACTGTTGGGGGCCGGTGATGTTTCTTTCCCTTTCTCCGTTGTGGTAAAGTTACCGGTCCAAGGCACTGACTTTGAAGCAGCCGGCGGTTTATCGTACTGGGTGGAGTAATCTACAGGTGTAAGGCCTGGCATTCCCCGCATGATTGGCTTAGGAGGTTTGGACCTTCTTGATTCTGATTCTTTAAGGAGAGGCTCAAGGTTGTCTTGGGGTTGCACCTTGTCAACATCATCAACGGTTTCCAACTGGCCGGTTTCTTCATCGAAGTCTCTCTCGATCTTCCAGTCAAGCTCAGGTAAAACAGCTTCATCCTCCAATCGCCTGAGTTCTCTCTTTGCATTCTGTCTGGCTAATTCAGCTTCTTCCTCAGCTCTTCTCTGGGCTAGCTCCAGTTTCTTCTTTGCCAAAAGTGTTGCTCGTAACTTTTCCTTCCTAGATGAGGTCTTTGAAGAAGTCGAGCTGTGGCGCGATTTTCCGCTTATAGAAATTCCATCTTCACATTTGTGGATTCCTTGGTCTGTCTTCATCTGCCTTTCACATTCTTCGATTAAATCATCCATTGACTCTTGGAGGGACTTAAACCTTCGCTCAACTTGTTGCAGGCGCTTCTTTTCCTGTATGCCTGGCAGGTACTTTGCATGCGTGGCCTCAAAAGATTTCCAAGCAAGAGTCAAACTATCTACCATCTTACGAGCTGATACAGGATCCCAATTTGAGTAAAGACAAGTGCGCAGTTGCTGCGTCTCAGCCTCAACATAATCGGCAACTTTATTCCGTGAAGAAGCAAGCCTTTATTTCTCGCTTATTTCTCGTTGGCGGGCAACTTCGCTGAAATCAATCTGTGTATTTGGAGGAGGATTCCTACGGAGTGAGTATCCTTCAAATGCTCTTTGTGTTGGAGGTGGGTTAACCGCAGAAGGAGGTGTAGAGGCTGTGATACCAATATCCAGGGGTAAATCTTGGCTAGCATAAACCGGCAGGTTGCTTCCAGCATTAACTAAACTTATCTCCAAACCTGGATCAAGTGGGTCTGTTCCTCCATCCACTATCCCACGATCCATTCCACTCGCAGCGCAGCTCGAAGTTTTCGTGGCTCACGGAATCTAGGTAAAATAGGACCTTTTCTAATTTCTTGTCTGATTTCGAAAGAATTTTTCACGATGTTGTGTCCGCACAATAATTCGACGCGTTAAACTGACGTTTGTGAGCTTTAATTTCCACTCGTATAAACGTTACAACCTCGTGGCATCGAAAGCTATCTTTGACTCGTCATAAACTGTGAAAACTAAGAAAGAATGAAGTAAATAACAAATAAACTTAAAGAACAACAAATAAAGAAATACCACAGACGAAGACTTACATTCTGTGCAGGATATCGAACAGAAAATGGTTCAAAGAACAAGATACGCTACAATCCGCAAGCACGTGCGAAAGGCAAAAACTCACTGTGATCATGTGATCAAATGTTGATGGCCTTATGTAACACGGCACGAATTGTCCAACAAAATAAAACGAAAGAAAATGACACATCCAAGTTTGTTCATTAACTTCTAGACTAAACAGGTTAGAGCATCGCACCGGTAATCGCGAGGTCACGGGTTCAAAGCCCGTTGAAGTCCTGAATTTTTTTCCGGCTTCTTTTCGCAATTGTATAAATTTCGTTCACAACTGCGAGGATCATTCTTCATTTGATTTCATTTCCGCAGTTCATGTATGATTTGTTTCATATATCATTCACACAGTAAACTTTGTTTGCCCCCCATTTTGTATAAGCATTGTTTTCAATTTCTTTCGGGTCGATTTGAGGTCCCGAGAGCAATGGAAAACAACGCTTATGCAAACTTTAGGGGGCAAAGTGTAATATGGGAGAAGTGGAAGTGGCGAATACCGGTATGAAAGGTTATACCGGTAATTTAAATATATAGACGCTGTATCAGGAGCTTCTCATTTTGGTCCGAAATGGCAAGACTTGGAAGACTGGGACTGCTAACGCATGCTTTGTATTTGTAAATATGACGTGGACGCCATGATTGTTGTTTTGATTATTTTGATTCGTAAGTCACACCAGTAACAGGTTTCGTTCAAGTAAACGCGGTATGACGTTGACAACTCCCCAGTATCAGAATAACACTCGTACCGGCTCGAGACTTTACATGTAAACACACCCTTATTTGCACATTTGCATACACCCAATTCAAAAATGGCTGCCTTTAAATTATTCTTTTGTTCGTATTCAAAATGGCCTCACTAACCTCGTTTTGGAGATCAAAATTCTAAAGAATTTGCTATCCCGAACGAGGTTAGTGTGGCTATTTTGAATATGAACAAAGGATTAATTTAAAGGCAGCCATTTTTGCATTGGGTCAATAGAAAGATTAATGCGAGGAAAGCTGTTTGTGTTTTTGTTTGCAACTTCAATGGTGTTAAACAGCTTCTCCAAAGTAAAGTTACCAGTTATAAAGCCGAGCTATAACTGCAATTGTATGTTAATTTTGTACTTGGCTGAACGCACATGCATAACAACCAATCTTGTATTACTATAGCTACCAACAAGTTTCTGTTTTCTTCGCGAGCAATGCAGTCATTTACTCTTTTCTGGAATCTGGAATACAATTTTGCCTATAAAATAGTTAATAAATGATAGTTTGCTAGTCTAGTTTGCTAAATTATGTGTATGCTAATCACGTTGCATCACGTATTTACTGACTAATGCACATTTCATTGGCTTTCCCGTGGGGTCGACCCCCAGGCCAACCAGGGAGATACCACACGTGGAAGCCAATGACATGTGCATAATTGCAATTGACTGAATGGCAAAGAAAAAAGGCTGACTTTTTGGCTGACTAAATGAACTGATTTCACCTCATGGCTGATTGACAGGGTGACTAACTAACTGGGTAATGTACTCATATTAATCTTTTCTTTAAATACCAATGCATACACACTTTTTATACCATGCCATAGAAAATACAGCCAATCAGAATGCAGCAAAGTCATTGTATATTCGTCAGTATTCCACTGAACCTTCCCACCGATCAATGCAATTCAACTGTATCACACGCAACCTTCCCATCGTGCGTGGAGATTGTTTCTAGCGCTTGAAAATTAGTACAAATTTCGCAACCGTTTGACAATAATAACTTTATTTTACATTAATATTTTATTATTTGTCATTTGGTCATGAATTATAATTAATAAAAGTTTTGTAAAAGGTTCAAAAACGCTGTCAAGAGGGTGGACATTAGAAAGCCATTTCAAAACCATTCAAGTCTGCGCGTATCTCACATTGATTATGCTGGCCTTGCTGGCCACTGTATTTTCAATGGCATGGTATAAAATAGTTATGAAACCCTTTCTCGTGGTATACTTTGGAATATCCCACCCGTCACTTGTATTTTCTTGGTATACACACTCGCCTAAAGGCTCGTGTGTGTATACGTAGAAAATACAAGTGAATCCTGAGATATTCCACGGTATTCCACTCGAAAGTGTTGCATAACTAGTATGTTCATTCTTTCCATAGGTATTTTTGACATCAACTTACATCAAGAGCCCTGGGCGTCCATCGAAATATTCAAGTTTCCACTTTTTGCGCCGCTCGAGACTAGCCAAAATCAAAATGATGGCAAGCTGCAAAGGAAAACAATGGAAACTATTGAAGTCGTTCTATCACCTCTCAAGCAAAGGACAGGATTGACTGGAATATAAGTAGCCTCTTTATCAAATAATTTGTAATTCTTTTATTGCACTCACGTGATAAGACGGTGATGTTGGTGCCAAAACAATAGAAAAACGTAGCTCAAGGTTTGCATAATAATTAATTCCTGAAAGACTTTTTCGCTATTGTTCTTTCCACCAACATGGTCGCCGTGACGTCAGGTGCAATCAAAGAATGTGTACGTGTTTTTATATGTATAAAATTATCATATATGCAAGTCAATTTACAAAGTAAATAAATGTTGAAAGTAGAATTTAGGGAAATTGAACATTTGTTGCTAGGTACACTAAAACAAAATTAAAATCCTTACCAATTGTGCTAGATTTTGCTCGATAATGGAAAAGTTAAAGAAGCGGGAGACCAATTTAGCAAAATTGGCGATTATGTACAACAAACGGGAAAACAGCTTCAGATTCTGTGATATTTCTGTTCCCTGAATCTTCATGGGTAGGTCCAAATAAAGAAACATTATGCTAGTCGTGTACTGAAACTAATCACTTTAGGTAAGATATAAGTATAGAGCTATTCCATCAAATTTTTTTAAACTTACAGCAGGGCCAAGACATCCAAGATCAAACAATTGCCCATCTACAGACTCTACGCACCTTTCATGGGAGAACAGAGGCAATAAATGAGTGCATACAAGAGGATATGTGCGTTGGGGCTGGGGTAGATATTGCTTCTCCCCCCCCCCCCCCCCGTTCTTCCCATCTCCGTCGGTGGGAGACAGAGGGTATATTGTTTGCCACTTTCCCCGTACTCTACGTCTGCTATTCCATTGAATCTTCACAAAATTTGCCTCTTTTGACGTCCATTCTGAATAACGCGATGACATGCCTATATCATTATACCATATGAACAACCTTGAATAACAACTCTATCTTGGACGTGCCACCCTGACTTTTCTGTTTCCGCTTTTTATTAGAAAAAAACCTTAAAAGGTTATTAAAAAAGAACAACAAACAAACACCCACAAAATCTAACACAAAATTGATGGTACGACAACCTTATTTTTTTTTTTAAGTAAGAGTCGAAAAACAAGCAAGCAAACAAAAATACAGCGTGTTGTTGCGATTGTTTCGCTCGTTGCAGGTTACAGAAACTGACACAGTTATGCATCAGTCAATTCCAGCGGTGCCCATCCCCCCCCCCCCCCCCCCTGGGCAACTGCGGGGCATTTGCTCGCGTTGTCAGTCCCGGGGGGAGGGGGGCATTCGCAATTTTATCGCGGCCCGGGGGCTGGGCATTAGCGTACTCCGGGGCGACCCCCGGGCATTTGACACACGTGTTTTCGAAAGATGGATGAATTTATCGGGAAGGACGAGACGTTTGTCAAAGACTGGCTTGTCCGTCATGGACTAGAAAAACTTGTCGATGTTTTTAAAGGTATGTTTTCTCAATTTTAGATATTTCTTCATTACTTTAAATTTTCTGGTTATTGATTCAACGAACTGTTAAACATCAAGTATTGAAAGAAAATATTAAAGTTGTGAGATTTCTTAAACAATGATAATCGTTTTTTTCTAAACATTGTTAACGGGATTGTCGTTATACTAGTCGAATTATTCAAAACGAATGGCTTTTGTACAAGAAAATATTTAATGACACGCTATCCTCTAGCAAACTGTTAAAAACAAAATATAAAGAAATAAATATAATCAGAATCAACTAACACGTACTGTTGTCCTTGAAGTCTTTAATACCGTTGCATTAAACTACTGAACAGTTGAACATTTTATTCACTTATTAATTAAAAAAAATGCAGAGGTGTTGGAAGTCGACGACCCCGGGGGCGGGGCATTTGCCCTCTTTCTTCATCCCCACCCGGGGCATTAAGACAGCTTATGTGTCCCCAGCCCGGGGGGGTGGGGGAGGGGGGGATGGGCACTGCTGGAATTGACTGACGCATTAATTACTCTACCAGATTTTTTATCGGGAAAATTAAAATTCAGTCATGGATTTCTGCTCAGAATTTTCTCCAAAACCAGTGACGCTGATGTATTTGCTACTTTACGAGGAAAAATGCTTGCTAAGTTGCGATAGAGAGGCATTTTCATCCCTAAAGGAATAATGAGGCCTTCTAAGGGGTAGAAGCGACAAGCGACATGGCTCCCAAAACAGGCAACAATCTTCTCCCAAAACACTGACAACCGACAAAAATTGGCAGAAAAGGCGGAACAGTTTGCGACAGCGACAATTCACTTTCCATCCCTCTTTGTTTTCTTTTCGACAGTGACATTTGTTCCTAGCGAAACAAGCGACAGACAGAGTCGTAAACGAACGACAAAACGACACCAGACCACCCCTTGGAAGGCCTCAATAATAAGAAATAATGTAAATGTAACAAATGACGATTTTACATAAGTTTTGCTTGTTATTAACAGAACGATGCTAATGTAAGACAACAAACAATTCTTCGTCTTTACACATACCAGCGGAGCGTGACCAGAAACTAAACTTTCTGTCATATCAATAGAGGACAATGGACTCAATACAACAATCAAAGCCCTGTAGAAGCATTATATGCAATTTTATTCTCTTGGCCTGTTGATTTGACGTCAGTTGACGTCATGTAAATCACTTTTCTTAGGATCGAAAAGAAGTGACAGGCTATTCTCGGAAAGCAAATAAAATGCTAATGTACTGTGATATACGGTATCCTATACCATCCTATTTCGTTTAACTTTGGGAAGGATTAACCACACTGATGGAGAAGAAAATGCATTTAATAATAATAATCAATATACTTTTATTCCTTAAGTTTTAGTTTGAATGCACGACCCATAAGCGGCAACGCTTTAATCACCATCGTGTTGAAACTTGAAAAGTTATTGTATTGTATTGTATTGTATTGTATTGAAGCACTCGTTTCATGACTAAACTACGCTCAGTTCATATTCATAAGTTTAATCCTAACTAACGTACTGCTCGTTCGGATAGAACGAGAATCAATCCGTGTCGCATTGTCTTTCCAAATCCTTTAGACGCTTTACATTTAAAAAACCAGACACCTGAATTTCAATAATTCATCTCCAAGTCGATAACGGTAATTAAAACATTATATTCGCTCTGTTTTCTTTATTAAAAAGCATGTACAGTTAAATGAGTAATCGAGTGAAATAACAAAAATTACATGTAAACTGCCCCGTTGAGAATCGAGCAAAAGAATTATTTGAGAAGAAAATACAAACCAGCCGTTGGCTCGAATTAATATACATATAAAACTGTAGAGCTCTGTAGAGATCCGTCAGTTCGGATCTAATCAAACTCCAGCATATATTAGACCAGGAAACGGCGCACTACAGCATCTAATGATATTGAATAAACATAAAGATACCAACTGCAGAGAAATCAGTTATATTCACTTACGTTTTATATGTAGAGCTGTCTGCCATAGCGAAGGGTTTGCGTCTAAGAAGCCAAGTGCGATTGTTTTGGCTCGATCAATGTCCACATGCAAGCCTATCAATTACTGCCGTTCAAGCTTGCGTTTATTATTAATTTTAATATCTCTTTTCCATCCAGCTGTAATGAGCTGACCAGCCAATCAAAGCGCCGTAAAAGCATTGTATGCTATTTGTTTTTTCCCTGTCATGTAAATTACTTTTCTCGGAAAGCGAATATGTTTTCTCGGAAAAATATCCCAGTGGAAGCTGGAATGCTTAGATTTGTTGCTAATTAATGCATGTATGATATACGGTATCCTTTATCACGCTGTTTCTTTTAACTATGGAAACGAAACCACACTTGACAGAGAAGAAAACGCATTTTAAAAGGCAATGTGGCAAAGGGTAGATTTGTATATGTTACAGGTTAAATTTGATCTCAGGCTATTTTGTATTTAACCTAGGTTAAAATGAAATTCCGTTGTCTCCCAACCCTAATTATCATGAGAATTTTTATCTAGATTTTTTCGGGAGTCTAGCTGTGAATTAACTAAATCATTTTACTACTTACCAAAACAGCTTTCTTAAAGTATTTTTAAAGTATTAAGGATGTGGATACTGGTGAGTGCTGTCGCGGTCTCTCAGTTTTGTCCCGGGAGTTTTGTGCTTCGATGCGCGAATCCCGAATCATCGAGTTGGATTCGAGCCGGTTCGAGTTAGAATTTGAGTTGGACTTCGAGTTGGACTTCGAGTTGGATTTCGTTTTGAGTTTTTCAGGCAGAAGAGGCGTGGGCTGGGGCTTAACAATATGAGACAAAGACGAAATAAAAACCTCTTTTAAAAGCACAACCCTGCCGTTGTGTAATATTGGCTCAGGAACATCGTGATCCAAGGTTCCGAAATAAACTCAACACAGGCAAAAATTCGAGTCCGACTGACAAATATTAGCTAAGCTATTTAAGAGGAAAACCTAAAGAGGACTTCATTCACTTTCTGTCATCCGTCGGTATAGAATGGAAGAGACGGGAGAGCGGGAAAGTAGCGTGATCACTTCAGGCATCTTGATCTTGACGTCGTATTTCACTCAGTTTTCCTGAACCTGCATGGCATATCATAATCAAAGGATATGATTTTAATTTAAGCAGAAATTGAAAGGTACGTTAACCTTTGAGGCCTTCCAGCTGAATGTTTATCCCTGAGAGCGCAAAAGTACTGAAACTAATTTTTAGTGATTCAGTGAGGAATCACAGGCAGACCAGCCTATCTGTGTGAGGACTTATTTGGGTTGTGTTTTCACTAGGACAATTTCAGCCAGATAATGCCGGAAAAGACCGGAAATATAGTGAAAAAACTTCGTCTTTTGTTTAGCGAGTTAGAAATGCAAGCTGTTTTCACGAGAAAAACAATGGATAATCTCGCCTTTAAGACCGGAAAATTCATGCGGAGTTATATTACCTTGCAAGATGGCCGTAGAACTCGTCTTGGTAAAAACTGCTGTCAATCACATTGCACGTAGTGACAGCCGCCTGTCAAGTAATTTGGCAATATTATTTACCAGACGCTAGCTTCGTGTTTCAGTTTGCCACGTGGTTCACTTTGTGAAACAGAAAAGTGGAAGATGACTTCAACAATACTGTGCTCTTCGATAAGCCCACAAGGTCTTGCACTTAACGGCAATGAATGCTGTTTTGCGTTGGATTAACATGATTATAACATTTCGTAGCATCCTCCTCATCTGTAGAGACATTGACTGCATCCTCTGAAAGAAACTATTTCGTCTTCGCATAAATATAGCGAGAATCAACGCGAAAAAGTCACCACTTAATTTCCTTTTTGTTTGGTATGATTAGTAGCCGTGAAAATGCAGCATTTGACTGAACATTCAATAATCTATTCTATGAAATTTGGCGTCCTAGCCTTGTTAACTTTCTAGTTATTTTAGGAAGCCAACACCCTTTTAGATTTAATTTTTATTTCATGTTAATTCAATTTTTCGCAAGTATAAGGGTCAATAAAGTTGTTGTTGTTGTTGTTGTTGTAAGAAATGGCTATTAAAAATCAGACCAGAACTACCTTCGAGAGTAAGGCCCCGTTTATATGAAGAAAAGTTGTCCCGGGTAGAAGGGTCACTCGCCTACCCGAGCTACCCTGGGCGAGCCAAGTTTTCCTACATTTCCTTACAAAACTTGGCGAACCGTTTACATGAGAAACAAAAAGTTGGCTCGGCTAGAAGGGTGACCCTCCTAGCCGGGTCACCCTCTTTCGATGGTAGGGTCACCCTCCTAGCCGAGCCAACTTTTCTCCATATAAACACTTTGGCTCACCTAGCCGGGTCAATTCGGTCAAGGTGAGAAAATCAGAGCATGAACGAGTGCTGCTGGCTCGGGCAAATGGGTAAACTTTTTCTCATATAAACGCTTGCTAAAGTTGACTCGGCTGGGAGGGTGATCCTCTTACCCGGGACAACTTTTCTTCATATAAACGGGGCCTAACTTTCAATAATTCCTTAATGTGCATCAGTTACATGGATTTTTTTTTTGCTTTGTTTTGCTTGTTTGTCTGTTTTGTTTTGTTTTGTTTTGCTCCTTTTGGTTTGTAAATTTGGTTTGTTAGTTTGCAATTGTAAATTGAGTTAGTTTTTTCTAAAGTTAATAAAAGTGTGTTAAGAAAAAAAATAAGAATAAAAATAAAAGTGCCAAGTATCTAGTTGATATTAATACAAACCAGTGAATTATAGGACCTATGCACGTTACGTCATCACCGCCATGTTGGTGTACCGTGAACAAAAGATTTCTCGTTAGCTTCTTTTGTTATTGTCCACCAACACGGCCGCCAACACATTGTCATTCTAATCTCCAGGGACTGGTTGCATACCCTTTATTTGAAACCCCAGCGTAAATTGTAAAAGAGAAATCTACACGAGAATAACAAGTGATTTACATTCACAATAAAAGGCCTCGATTTGGACTCGTGGTTACTGGTTATGAAAACATGTACAAGGAGAAGGAAAAGAATAGGTAAATGTGAATTACA
>JAEMWC010000649.1:505000-514218 GCA_016490735.1 Pachyseris speciosa
TACATTTGAAGGCAAAGTTGCACACGGTCGCAGGTGCAGTAACTGATTGGAGGTCAGCGGCTGATCATCTTGGGGACTGTCACTGTTGCGCGTGAGAGGTCCAGAATTCAAAACGTTCACTACTTCAACCATCACAGTCGAGAGGACTTCATCTGACACTATCTGTTCCTTCAGTATGGCTCGCAAAATTTGTCGCACCGATCGTATCATCCGTTCCCATACGCCGCCCATATGACAAGCCGCTGGAGGGTTAAGAATCCATTGAATCCCTTTCTGTCCGCAAACATGGTCAATCTTCTGCTGGTTCCACTCTTCTATGGTCTCCTTCAGTTCTTTGTCTGCCCTTGTGAAGTTCGTACCTCTGTCACTTCTTATCTGCTCTGGACACCAACGAATGCTAATGAATCTTCTGAGTGCATTTACCATGGAGTCTGTATCTAAGGAATGTGCCAATGTGGACAGCGCGTGTCGTTAAACAAGTAAAGAGACATCCTTACCTCTTTACGCGAGATCTGCCTTGCTTCACTTCAAACGGCCCAAAATAATCAACACCGACAAATGTAAACTGTGGCTTGTCAGGAGTAAGCCTATCACTGGGTAAACTTGACATGAACCGCTCTCCTAGGCGGGCCTTTCTCCGCTGGCAGTCCACACAACTTTTCAACACACGTCGTACTGCAGACCTGCCTTTAATTACCCAGAAGGTCTCTCTCAACGATGACAGAACGCTTTCTTGACCCATGTGGCACAAACTCTCATGATAACTCTTGATAATCAAATCTGTTACTTGGTGCTTGTAAGGTAGGACGATGGGATGCTTTCTTACACAGGCAAGTGGAGCATTCACTAGTCGACCTCCAACCCTCAGTAAGCCTTCCATCAGTTGTGGGTTTAGCTGATAAAGGGACGCTCCTGCTTTTGGAGAACTCTCTTAATTAATACCATTGCCTCCCTTGTGAATTTCGGTGGATGAAAGGATTATCATGACATTTGGAAAGGACACTTGTCGCACTCGCTTCAACATTTCCCTTTCAGTTTCCTGCAGTTCGGTTACTTTCAAATATCCGCATTCCAACAAGGGTGGTTTTTTGGAAATTGTTAGAACCTCACTTGAAATCAACAAGTTCTTCTTTCTCAACTCAACTTTGACTAGAAGGTACTTCTTGTAACGTAGTAACCATGCAACAGCAATTTTCAACTTCCTCCATGAGGAGTAACGAGACACCAATGTATCCAGAACATGGCTTTGGACAGCAGCGGTATAAATCTGAGCTTCCTTCCTAACTTCAGGGTCGTCATCAGTCAAGCGTCAGTGCGAACCTGGCCAATGGCTTTCATCTTGCCAAAGAAACTTTGGACCCTTCAACCAACGATCATTGTTCAGCATAACATCCAACTTAAGACCCTTCGAGCCGTCATCCGCTGGGTTATCATCTCTATTCACGTAATGCCATTCAGAGGGTGAAGAGCCATTGTGGATCACCGTCAGATGATTAGATTCGAACGTATGGAATCTATTTGACTCGTTATTGATACACTTCAGCACTGACATCGAGTCGGTCCAATAGTAGACTCGCTGGATTGAAACATCCAATTCCTCTCGGATCATCTTGGAGAGTCTTACAGAGATCACAGCAGCGGTAAGTTCTAATCTTGGGATCGAAATTTCGCGTATAGGTGCTAATCTAGCCTTTCCCATCACAAACGCACAGTGAATTTGATTGCTAGCATCTTTCAAACGGAGATAACCAACTGATGCGTATCCTTGGCGCGACGCATCTGAAAAGAGGTGTAACTGAGCCTCTTCAAGTTTATCAAATTCTCTGGGTTTAAAGCAACGGTCCACTTGAATCTCGCCCAACTTGGGAAGGTCATCTAACCGCCGCTTCCACTGGGTTCTCTCAGTTTCCTCAATTAAATCATCCCAACCAAGTCGCTTTCTACTGAGACTCTGCAACAACAGTTTGGCTTTCATGTTGTGAGGCGCAATGAATCCTAGAGGATCAAACAGAGAATAAACGGCTGAACCCATTTTATTTATTTTCATTTATTTATTTGCCACACACAATGAACTGGAATGATTAATAAATTACAATGATTAATACACAGAAATTGCCATGGTAAACAAGAAAAAACAGATAGGAAAAAAAGGAAAAAAAACAATAGCGAGGGAACCTAATAAAAACCATGGGGCTTGTAGGACTTTAGGTTCCCTCCCAAGAAATAATAGATAACTAAACCTAGACAGCATGGTAACGGAAGTACAGACAAGTCATATTTGTACACATAACAGAATTCATAATTACTGATAATAGATGTTTTAAGTTTTTTCCTAAAAGATCCAAGAGATGAGGAGCCAGTAATCTCAGGAGAAAGAGAGTTAAAAAATTTTAGACCTTGATAGAAGACAGAAAATTGCCGGATATGTGTTCTACATAATGGTAGACGAAAGGAGTCTGCATACCTCGTATTGTAGCTATGGATTTGGCTGTTTGTTGAAAAAAAGGTTTTCAAATTTTCGACAGAGAATAGAGTTTTTAAACGAGTACATAAACTGACCTAGATGTAACAAATGAATGTCTTGAAATTTGAGCAAGTTAAGTTTCTTAAAAATAGGTTCTGTATGAGCATTGTAGTAAGACTTGTTCACCATCCTAACCACTAGTTTTTGCAAAATTACAATTCTTTGACGGTTATATTTATAAGCTGATCCCCAAACTAGATTAAAGTAGTTAAGGTAAGGAAGTATCATTGAGTTATACAACATGCGAAGAGAAGGTTTTGAAAGAAAGAAACTAGATCTAAAAATTACACCTATGGATTTAGATATTTTATTTGCTAGGCTAGATATATGAGCCTTCCAATTTAGGTTTTCATCTATAACTACCCCAAGAAAGACCTCTACTTGTCATGGGTCGTTGATTGACAACTTGCAGGATCTTCTCTGAGGCCTCCCATACAAACTTGTCTTCTTCGGTGTTCCACTTAAGGCCAAGAGCGGTTTCTATGGGCAATTTCTCTAAGTCCAAGTTCACAACTGATTTTGCTGTCGGATTCTGAGATGGTCACCAGCACCTCTCTGGCATTGCTATACCACCTGGTCAAGCGAAAACCGCCTCTGGCAAGTAATTTCCGTGGTTGAGCTACTGACACGATTGCTTTCTCATTGGTACTTGTCGACTTCATCATATCATCTACGTACATGTTGCGTTTTACTGTCTCCACTGCCTCCGCTTCAAACTCTCCCCCACAAGAATCAGTGGTCTTCCTCAAGCAGAAGTTGGCAACACTAGGAGACAACGTGGCTCCAGACAAATGTTTCACCATGCGATACTCCTCCATTTCTCCAGATAAGTTTCCATCAGTCCACCATAAAAATCTAAGTGCATCACAATCTTTGGGTTCCACCAACACCTGAAGAAACATGCCTTCAACATCGGCTACCCCTCCAACAGACCCTTGTCTAAAACGACTTAAGACACCCCCTAGCTGATTTGTCTGATCTGGTCCCTGTAACAATTGCTGATTTAAAGAGGTTCCTCCATACCTAGCAGCACAATCATAGACAGCCCTCACTTTGTCTGGCTTCAGAGGATGACTTACGGGATGATGAGGGAGATACCATACTAGTCTGTCCTTCACCTGCAACTGTTCTTTCGGAATCTTTTCAGCATGCCCCTTGTAAATGTAATCAGCCATTGCTGCCTTGTATTTCTCAAACAAGGCGCCATCTTTCTGAAGTGTTTTCTTCATCAGCAAACCTCTTCGCTCTGCAACTGCCCTGTTGTTAGGTAAATATGGTGGACCACAACTCCAGGGTAGGGCGACTTGAAAGTTCCCATCTACCATCTTAAGACTTCTCTCCATAACTTCTAAGGCCCTCTTATCTTCTAGTGATGTACAAACCTTAGTCTCAACCTCACAGCTCTCGAAATCTGTTTTCCACAATCTCTCCAACTGTCTGTTTAGCTGCTCATCTTGAGCATGACCGACGATTTCGTCCGTTAATGAAGGATTCTCAGTCTCCTTAATGGCACACTCTGACTCCACATACATTTCTTCAGATTATTACACCACGGTCTCCACTGTCCGTGCCTTCAGGAAATGCAATATCCACACTGGAACCATCATGAGAACACGATCTTGTAAATCTAACCCAGTGGCACAGTCAACGGAGTTCTCCACCAAACGCAAGAAGTTCGCGGAGCAATCTGCAGCGTAGCTTCCTCCACCAACAGGACCTATCACTGTCCATCCCAAGCTATACCTAACTGCAACTGTTTCCCCATCTCGGCCAACACGGTACTCCATTGGTAAGAACAAATTCGGCTTCTCTTTCAGCCCGATCACCAACATGACACCACCAACGTCCAACTGTTGCAACTCAATATCACAGAGATATGACCAATTTTCAAGGTCCTTCTTCTTTGCAATACAGTTCTCTGATATTGGCATATGCTTAACTGTCCTGACATTTGACAGCTCTACTGACACAGACTCGTCCATTGACATCATCACAAGGTCTATTTGCTCACTCTCTACTCTGGTTGAGCCGGTCATGCTTGATAATGTGAAGTTGAACTTCATACCACGTGCACCCAACTTCTCCTGCAAACTTTCATGACAAAGAGTTACCTCTGAGCCACTGTCTAACAAGGCATATGTCTCAACTGGCACCAGACTACCACCCTTACTTAGGACCTTTACTGGAACAACACTAAGACAAACTCGCTCGCCGGCCCCAGTAGCAGCAGTTACAGCAGCTCGTTCATTTGCTACTCCACTTGAATCGTTGCTAATATTACTTTCCATCCCTTCTTGATTCAGGGCGCTCTGATCGACACCAGTACACTGGGATCGGCTGGAGGGAGATGTAGCAGTGTGTTATGTTCCTTGTTACACCTATCCACCTGACTCTTGAAATAGGTCTTCGGACATGATCTTGCAAAGTGACCAGCTTGTAGACACTTATAGATAGAAAGAAAGAGATTGTTCTTGCACTAGCTTCTACTTATCTCGGATAGGCTGGTTCTTAAATCCCAAACACAAACTGGCCTTGACTGGTTCACTCTTCGCAAGTTGCTTTGCTGACCTGAAACTCTAGTGGTTAATGACGTGATCCTCTGAGGTGCTCGAGCCCGCTGATCCCTTTGCCACGCATTCTCCTTCTCCTTTGAGGGGCTGGGGGTTAGATCATCTCCGAGTTCATTGTTAACAAGCGCAGCTCTCTCCTTCAGAAACTTCGAAAAGTCTGCAAACTTTGGTCTTGAACCAGAAGAGATAATTCTTCCTGCACATTCAGTCCACTTAACTCTTAAAAACAATGGCAGCTGCTTGTTCAGCTCTCTTAATGTGTTCATATGATTCAAATCACCGACATATTCAGGTGAAAGTGTTCTACTGGCCACCTCTAAATGGCGGGAAAACTTTTAACAAGCTTGTTCCATCTGCTTGCCTTAATGGGCGTAGATTCTCCAACTTTCTAATATGTGCCTTGGCTATGATATGAGGAAGTCCAAAATTTTCACGCAAAGTACTCTTGGCAACAAAGTAACCTTCATCTACTGGCAGGTTCACACAGCTTTCAATAGCATCCCTTGCCTTTCCAAAACAGTGCTGGATTAACAGCTGCAAGCGCTTCGAATTTTCCAGATACTCTCTTTCTAAACAAGTTTCAATAAACGAGACATGCTTAATGGGATCCCCTTGTCTTGGTAATTGAGCCTGTGCAGGCAAGTGCGCTGTTATCAAACCAGCTGTGTCTTGAATGTGATATTCAGATGGGACTGGCAATGATGGCTGAGGTAATTCTGCCTTAAAATGCTCAACTACAGTTTGTAGGCATGTCTTCTGATGTTCAGTCGTTGCCTGCATACCACTCTCTGTTTTAACTCCTGGCAACGCCGGGCTGGACGCTTCGATAACTGGTAATGGCTTCACAGATGGCAGAGGTGTGCCTACAACAGGTAAGCTCGTTTTGTTACCATCCATTTGAAGGGTGCCGCCCACATTAGCATCTTCAGGAACAAACTCTGCCAATCGCTCCTTGTAATCCTCACCATTACTGCGTGTACCTTGGCGGTCGACTTCTTACAAAACATTGAGGCTTACTGTTGCACTTTCTTCCTCCATTTGAGCTTCCATAATCTCTTTAGCATACTGTAGCTCAGACATTTTCCTCTTCAGTTCCTGTACGGGTAATACTTGTTCCGTCTTAAGCTGAGCGAGCGCAAGCTGTTCCCTTTTCTTCGTTAGGGCCAGTGATGCAGAACTTGAACCGGAAGATCGGCTTGTGCGACTCCTACTAGACTTTCGTGAGAGCGCCATTCTTCCTTGATCTCTTTCCGATTTCCACGACTCAATCTTACTGTCAAACTTCAATTTCCGCGCCATCTGCTTTTCGTTACTCATGCGGGCCCTTTCTAGTTCCTCTGCACAATCAATTACTTCGAGACTCTCGACATATTCTTCATGTGTATTAACAAATTTGCTCCAAACATCGTCATACGATTTTTGTTTTATTTTAAGATCCTCAAAATCTACCTCAAGATCCATCAGCTGTTGAATAACTCTCTGCAATTTTGTAAGAGTGCCAACATAGCCCGAGGACGAATGAAACAATACTCTCGCTCTTTCAACTCTATAACTTTCAAATTCAAACCTTTTACTCGGTTGCTTCGCACGATAGCTTCTCCTCAATTGAACAGGGCTTTTAACTCCGGATTCCGACACAGATTTACGAACATTTCCTCGCTCAGCACTCTCAGCAACAGGAACCGACCGCACAGACATCGCTCCAAACACTGAATCATCCACACAAACACTGAAATTCCAAACGCGAAAAACGGCCAGCAAAATAACAAATAATAGCCGTGTCATAAAGCAATGTTCTATTCAATCCAAAGTAATGTTCTCCCTGAGAACTGATTATCGAAGACAAGCTTAATCCTCTCGCGAAATAATAAATAAACAATTTCAATGAACAAGTTGTAATCCAAACACGCCGCCGCCAATCGACGAACAAACAAACAAAATCCAAAGTCGCGTCCAAATCCTATGACATCGCTCTCCTGAGAACTAAATTCCAAAGCAAATGACGTCCAAGTCTTGAAACACTGTTCTCCTTGAGAACGAAATTATAACAGCGATCCAAAAGCGTCGCTCACGAACCAAAGAAAGTCAAATTGTGCCAACAAATACAGCGTTCTCTCTGAGAACAGGGAGTTTAAACAAAACGGTACGGCGGGCTTCAGTACGTCAACCGGAAGTAATTTTGTAAAAGTATTTACTACTGCGCATGGTAGGTATTCACGTTCAGCCGTAGCGGTAAGTCCTACTACGTCGGGAGAAGAAGTTTCGCGTAGTCTCTGGTACGTGAGTGTTAAATCGCTTCTTTCTTCTTTTCAACAGGCTTATTTGATTTTTTTAACCGTTTAATCGTACTGAAAAACCTTTTTAATTCGTTCAGAATGAACATTTATGTACCTTCCTTCTTTTAACCCAACAAATCTGCGTTTATTTTTAGCAGTTGTTTTATGTAGTGAAATGGTGGCGGCAAATGGCAAGTGGATTTCGTAAGTACAGCTTCATTGTTTTATTTTTATGTCAAAAGCTGTGTTTTACTACATTTCCAGAATTTTAAATGCTTATTTCAGACATCCTTAGCATGTAGTAAGATTTGCAAGGATGTTCGGACGGTTAATCGATGTGTATTTTACTTCGATAAAACGTAAACTTGTGGGATGTGGCTGAGTGACAAATGATATCCCTCACAATTTAATGTGATTTGGTAAGCTGAAGCCATCTAAAGGCACTAAGCCACATGGTAGCGGGCATTACCCCTTAAATACTAACCAAAGCCAAAGATTGAGCCAAGCATTAGCAGCCATGGACAGCTGTTTCGGCCTTGTTAGGCTCATCAGCAATGGCATAGCTAATGCTCAGGCTCAAGTACCCACATATCCATAAAACAAGCAGTGAAAACGTAAAGCTTGTGGATGTGGCTGGAGTGACAATGATATACCTCACAAATTAATGTGATTTGGTAAGCTGAAGCCACTCTAAAGGCACTAAGGCCTACATGTAGCGGGCATTACCCCTTAAATCTACCAAAGCAAAGATTGAGCCAAGCATTAGCAGCCATGGACAGCTGTTTCGGCCTGTTAGGCTCATCCAGCATGGCATAGCTAATGCTCAGGCTCAAGTACCCACATATCCATAAAACAAGCAGTGAAAACGTAAAGCTTGTGGGATGTGGCTGGAGTGACAATGATATACCTCACAAATAATGTGATTTGGTAAGCTGAAGCCACTCTAAAGGCACTAAGGCACATGGTAGCGGGCATTACCCCTTAAATCTACCAAAGCAAAGATTGAGCCCAAGCATTAGCAGCCATGGACAGCTGTTTCGGCTTGTTAGGCCTCATCAGCATGGCATAGCTAATGCTCAGGCTCAAGTACCCACATATCCATAAAACAAGCAGTGAAAACGTAAAGCTTGTGGATGTGGCTGGAGTGACAATGATATACTCACAAATTAATGTGATTTGGTAAGCTGAAGCCACTCTAAAGGCACTAAGGCCACATGGTAGCGGGCATTTGCTTTGTAGATTTAAGGGGTAATGCCCGCTACCATGTGGCCTTAGTGCCTTTAGAGTGGCTTCAGCTTACCAAATCACATTAATTTGTGAGGTATATCATTGTCACTCCAGCCACATCCCACAAGCTTTACGTTTTCACTGCTTGTTTTTATGGATATGTGGTACTTGAGCCTGAGCATTAGCTATGCCCATGCTGATGAGGCCTAACAAGGCCGAAACAGCTGTCCATGGCTGCTAATGCTTGGCTCAATCTTTGCTTTGGTAGATTTAAGGGTAATGCCCGCTACCATGTGGCCTTAGTGCCTTTAGAGTGGCTTCAGCTTACCAAATCACATTAATTTGTGAGGTATATCATTGTATTTTACTTCGATATAATTACGCTATATTCCAACGTGATTGACGTGTCGTGATTCATTCCACTCTCAAGTGACTGTGAATAAATAATCGTTTCCACACGATTTGTCAGTAATTTTGTAGTTATGGTCTCGTAGATCATACCAGGAGTCTTGGTGTCTGTTTTGTGATAGTACTGAACCAGATGGGGTTTGTGAAATCAAAGTATAATTTAAGCCTTTTTTTTCTACTTTCGCGTTGCTGTTCAAGACTGCGAAATCAGTT
>JAEMWC010000650.1:0-82500 GCA_016490735.1 Pachyseris speciosa
TAAGACCTTAATGCAAAGTTTTAAGTCAGGGACCAGTTTCTTTCTCTTCTTCTAATTATAATGTAGCTAGCATGCCCACCGCCCGTGTCCAAAAAAGATAAAAAAGAAAAAGAGTGAGAGACATGTAATAGGAGTTTAGTATGGGACTCCAGGAGCCCTGTTTTGAAAACTCCAGCTATATATTTCAAGCAAATAGGTGAAATTGTAAAGAAAAAGCTTATAATCGACTTTAAACGATGTCACACGTTCAACTGAACAGTACTGAGCGCAAACAGAAAAAAGGGTGCCTTTAGAAGATCAAAAATCAGACATTAAATGCAGGTTTTACTCAGCACCATGATATATATTGCTTGTTAAATAGCTAGCCTCTTCTATGAAATCACACACATTGTGAAAATCGTGCTTTAACGTTCGGTTTGAAGGCAATTCTTTTAATGTCAGTAGCTTTTTGGCGTTGAAAACGCCGTGATTTGGACAGGATGGGCCATAAAACTGAGAAAACTGAATGTCCACATATGTTATTACCTTGAGACATCTAGCCGAACTTTTCAAAACCAGGCTCATGAAAATTTGAGGGGTTTTAGAACTTTCTTTATCAATACCTCGGTTTATCAAAAGGGAGACTTGCATTTAGGCCCGTTATGAACCTACAGTCTCTGTCAAAGGGAAGACAAATAATACATGTTATTTGTCTTGCAATTAGACATGAAATTGACGTGACCTCTGACATGAGAATTTTTGGTGCGTTATTCGGCCAAATCTCTCTAGAATACGCTCTTTCTGACGGCAAAGTTAGCTTTGGAATTAGCGGCATAGATTTAGGCGAAGTCTAGCAGCGTTTTCAACCGAGCGTTCGTGATTGCTACGAAGAATCACAGCTAATTATTGTCGAATTTTATTTGTGTAAATTATCGCTCGATTTTGTGATCACTTCTGACACCGGAAACCAGTCATTATGACACTTTCAGACTATCAAATCACTCGATAAAGTTGCGAGGGCGGAAACTAGTCAAAAAAATGTTCAAACTTACGCTTTCTGCAGACAAATTCCCAGCCATGCCTTGTGTCTTTCTCGATAATTTCATGAGGTAGGTCCCGGATGTTTACTGTCCGTGTTAGCGAGGAGTTGTTGACGACCATCTAGCCACAGCATTTTTACTAAGTCTTTAGCATGCTCCAAATTCTACACCAGTTTCTCTCCCTGAGCCTTGAAATGATCACCGACACCTACTTTCTGAGGCTAAAGACTTGTTACCTCTCAAAGCAGAGCTCTCAATATCCCTGCATTTTTCCAGCAGTACCGCCCGGGTAAACAAAGTACTCGTTTAGCAAATAACTGCACAGCAGGATATTAGACGAGGCAGACACTGCAACTCGCAAGACTTTCTCCCTCACTGGACTTAATGATGTCCTAAGGAATACTCTGCTCTAGGAGGCCAACGGAAAATCAAACTCTAACGACGCCATTGCGAGCTAACTGACCGCGCGAAGACTTCAAATGCACGTTTCTTTCTTTGAGAGAGAGTGGAAACTAACTGACAAATAAAACTGGGGGGATGGGGGGGGGGAGTGGAAATAAGACCTTAATGCAAAGTTTAAGTCAGGGACAGTTTCTTTCTCTTCTTCTAATTATTAATGTAGCTAGCATGCCCACCGCCCCGTCCAAAAAAGATAAAAAAGAAAAAGAGTGAGAGACATGTAATAGGAGTTAGTATGGACTCCAGGAGCCCTGTTTTGAAAACTCCAGCTATATATTTCAAGCAAATAGGTGAAATTGTAAAGAAAAAGCTTATAATCGACTTTAAACGATGTCACACGTTCAACTGAACAGTACTGAGCGCAAACAGAAAAAAGGGTGCCTTTAGAAGATCAAAAATCAGACATTAAATGCAGGTTTTACTCAGCACCATGATATATATTGCTTGTTAAATAGCTAGCCTCTTCTGAAATCACACACATTGTGAAAATCGTGCTTTAACGTTCGGTTTGAAGGCAATTCTTTTAATGTCAGTAGCTTTTTGGCGTTGAAAACGCCGTGATTTGGACAGGATGGGCCATAAAACTGAGAAACTGAATGTCCACATATGTTATTACCTTGAGACATCTAGCCGAACTTTTCAAAACCAGGCTCATGAAAATTTGAGGGGTTTTAGAACTTTCTTTATCAATACCTCGGTTTATCAAAAGGGAGACTTGCATTTAGGCCCGTTATGAACCTACAGTCTCTGTCAAAGGGAAGACAAATAATACATGTTATTTGTCTTGCAATTAGACATGAAATTGACGTGACCTCTGACATGAGAATTTTGGTGCGTTATTCGGCCAAATCTCTCTAGAATACGCTCTTTCTGACGGCAAAGTTAGCTTTGGAATTAGCGGCATAGATTTAGGCGAAGTCTAGCAGCGTTTTCAACCGAGCGTTCGTGATTGCTACGAAGAATCACAGCTAATTATTGTCGAATTTTATTTGTGTAAATTATCGCTCGATTTTGTGATCACTTCTGACACCGGAAACCAGTCATTATGACACTTTCAGACTATCAAATCACTCGATAAAGTTGCGAGGGCGGAAACTAGTCAAAAAAATGTTCAAACTTACGCTTTCTGCAGACAAATTCCCAGCCATGCCTTGTGTCTTTCTCGATAATTTCATGAGGTAGGTCCCGGATGTTTACTGTCCGTGTTAGCGAGGAGTTGTTGACGACCATCTAGCCACAGCATTTTTACTAAGTCTTTAGCATGCTCCAAATTCTACACCAGTTTCTCTCCCTGAGCCTTGAAATGATCACCGACACCTACTTTCTGAGGCTAAAGACTTGTTACCTCTCAAAGCAGAGCTCTCAATATCCCTGCATTTTTCCAGCAGTACCGCCCGGGTAAACAAAGTACTCGTTTAGCAAATAACTGCACAGCAGGATATTAGACGAGGCAGACACTGCAACTCGCAAGACTTTCTCCCTCACTGGACTTAATGATGTCCTAAGGAATACTCTGCTCTAGGAGGCCAACGGAAAATCAAACTCTAACGACGCCATTGCGAGCTAACTGACCGCGCGAAGACTTCAAATGCACGTTTCTTTCTTTGAGAGAGAGTGGAAACTAACTGACAAATAAAACTGGGGGGGATGGGGGGGGGGGGAGTGGAAATAAGACCTTAATGCAAAGTTTAAGTCAGGGACAGTTTCTTTCTCTTCTTCTAATTATTAATGTAGCTAGCATGCCCACCGCCCCGTCCAAAAAGATAAAAAAGAAAAAGAGTGAGAGACATGTAATAGGAGTTAGTATGGACTCCAGGAGCCCTGTTTTGAAAACTCCAGCTATATATTTCAAGCAAATAGGTGAAATTGTAAAGAAAAAGCTTATAATCGACTTTAAACGATGTCACACGTTCAACTGAACAGTACTGAGCGCAAACAGAAAAAAGGGTGCCTTTAGAAGATCAAAAATCAGACATTAAATGCAGGTTTTACTCAGCACCATGATATATATTGCTTGTTAAATAGCTAGCCTCTTCTGAAATCACACACATTGTGAAAATCGTGCTTTAACGTTCGGTTTGAAGGCAATTCTTTTAATGTCAGTAGCTTTTTGGCGTTGAAAACGCCGTGATTTGGACAGGATGGGCCATAAAACTGAGAAACTGAATGTCCACATATGTTATTACCTTGAGACATCTAGCCGAACTTTTCAAAACCAGGCTCATGAAAATTTGAGGGGTTTTAGAACTTTCTTTATCAATACCTCGGTTTATCAAAAGGGAGACTTGCATTTAGGCCCGTTATGAACCTACAGTCTCTGTCAAAGGGAAGACAAATAATACATGTTATTTGTCTTGCAATTAGACATGAAATTGACGTGACCTCTGACATGAGAATTTTGGTGCGTTATTCGGCCAAATCTCTCTAGAATACGCTCTTTCTGACGGCAAAGTTAGCTTTGGAATTAGCGGCATAGATTTAGGCGAAGTCTAGCAGCGTTTTCAACCGAGCGTTCGTGATTGCTACGAAGAATCACAGCTAATTATTGTCGAATTTTATTTGTGTAAATTATCGCTCGATTTTGTGATCACTTCTGACACCGGAAACCAGTCATTATGACACTTTCAGACTATCAAATCACTCGATAAAGTTGCGAGGGCGGAAACTAGTCAAAAAAATGTTCAAACTTACGCTTTCTGCAGACAAATTCCCAGCCATGCCTTGTGTCTTTCTCGATAATTTCATGAGGTAGGTCCCGGATGTTTACTGTCCGTGTTAGCGAGGAGTTGTTGACGACCATCTAGCCACAGCATTTTTACTAAGTCTTTAGCATGCTCCAAATTCTACACCAGTTTCTCTCCCTGAGCCTTGAAATGATCACCGACACCTACTTTCTGAGGCTAAAGACTTGTTACCTCTCAAAGCAGAGCTCTCAATATCCCTGCATTTTTCCAGCAGTACCGCCCGGGTAAACAAAGTACTCGTTTAGCAAATAACTGCACAGCAGGATATTAGACGAGGCAGACACTGCAACTCGCAAGACTTTCTCCCTCACTGGACTTAATGATGTCCTAAGGAATACTCTGCTCTAGGAGGCCAACGGAAAATCAAACTCTAACGACGCCATTGCGAGCTAACTGACCGCGCGAAGACTTCAAATGCACGTTTCTTTCTTTGAGAGAGAGTGGAAACTAACTGACAAATAAAACTGGGGGGGATGGGGGGGGGGGGAGTGGAAATAAGACCTTAATGCAAAGTTTAAGTCAGGGACAGTTTCTTTCTCTTCTTCTAATTATTAATGTAGCTAGCATGCCCACCGCCCCGTCCAAAAAAGATAAAAAAGAAAAGAGTGAGAGACATGTAATAGGAGTTAGTATGGACTCCAGGAGCCCTGTTTTGAAAACTCCAGCTATATATTTCAAGCAAATAGGTGAAATTGTAAAGAAAAAGCTTATAATCGACTTTAAACGATGTCACACGTTCAACTGAACAGTACTGAGCGCAAACAGAAAAAAGGGTGCCTTTAGAAGATCAAAAATCAGACATTAAATGCAGGTTTTACTCAGCACCATGATATATATTGCTTGTTAAATAGCTAGCCTCTTCTGAAATCACACACATTGTGAAAATCGTGCTTTAACGTTCGGTTTGAAGGCAATTCTTTTAATGTCAGTAGCTTTTTGGCGTTGAAAACGCCGTGATTTGGACAGGATGGGCCATAAAACTGAGAAACTGAATGTCCACATATGTTATTACCTTGAGACATCTAGCCGAACTTTTCAAAACCAGGCTCATGAAAATTTGAGGGGTTTTAGAACTTTCTTTATCAATACCTCGGTTTATCAAAAGGGAGACTTGCATTTAGGCCCGTTATGAACCTACAGTCTCTGTCAAAGGGAAGACAAATAATACATGTTATTTGTCTTGCAATTAGACATGAAATTGACGTGACCTCTGACATGAGAATTTTGGTGCGTTATTCGGCCAAATCTCTCTAGAATACGCTCTTTCTGACGGCAAAGTTAGCTTTGGAATTAGCGGCATAGATTTAGGCGAAGTCTAGCAGCGTTTTCAACCGAGCGTTCGTGATTGCTACGAAGAATCACAGCTAATTATTGTCGAATTTTATTTGTGTAAATTATCGCTCGATTTTGTGATCACTTCTGACACCGGAAACCAGTCATTATGACACTTTCAGACTATCAAATCACTCGATAAAGTTGCGAGGGCGGAAACTAGTCAAAAAAATGTTCAAACTTACGCTTTCTGCAGACAAATTCCCAGCCATGCCTTGTGTCTTTCTCGATAATTTCATGAGGTAGGTCCCGGATGTTTACTGTCCGTGTTAGCGAGGAGTTGTTGACGACCATCTAGCCACAGCATTTTTACTAAGTCTTTAGCATGCTCCAAATTCTACACCAGTTTCTCTCCCTGAGCCTTGAAATGATCACCGACACCTACTTTCTGAGGCTAAAGACTTGTTACCTCTCAAAGCAGAGCTCTCAATATCCCTGCATTTTTCCAGCAGTACCGCCCGGGTAAACAAAGTACTCGTTTAGCAAATAACTGCACAGCAGGATATTAGACGAGGCAGACACTGCAACTCGCAAGACTTTCTCCCTCACTGGACTTAATGATGTCCTAAGGAATACTCTGCTCTAGGAGGCCAACGGAAAATCAAACTCTAACGACGCCATTGCGAGCTAACTGACCGCGCGAAGACTTCAAATGCACGTTTCTTTCTTTGAGAGAGAGTGGAAACTAACTGACAAATAAAACTGGGGGGGATGGGGGGGGGGGGAGTGGAAATAAGACCTTAATGCAAAGTTTAAGTCAGGGACAGTTTCTTTCTCTTCTTCTAATTATTAATGTAGCTAGCATGCCACCGCCCCGTCCAAAAAAGATAAAAAAGAAAAAGAGTGAGAGACATGTAATAGGAGTTAGTATGGACTCCAGGAGCCCTGTTTTGAAAACTCCAGCTATATATTTCAAGCAAATAGGTGAAATTGTAAAGAAAAAGCTTATAATCGACTTTAAACGATGTCACACGTTCAACTGAACAGTACTGAGCGCAAACAGAAAAAAGGGTGCCTTTAGAAGATCAAAAATCAGACATTAAATGCAGGTTTTACTCAGCACCATGATATATATTGCTTGTTAAATAGCTAGCCTCTTCTGAAATCACACACATTGTGAAAATCGTGCTTTAACGTTCGGTTTGAAGGCAATTCTTTTAATGTCAGTAGCTTTTTGGCGTTGAAAACGCCGTGATTTGGACAGGATGGGCCATAAAACTGAGAAACTGAATGTCCACATATGTTATTACCTTGAGACATCTAGCCGAACTTTTCAAAACCAGGCTCATGAAAATTTGAGGGGTTTTAGAACTTTCTTTATCAATACCTCGGTTTATCAAAAGGGAGACTTGCATTTAGGCCCGTTATGAACCTACAGTCTCTGTCAAAGGGAAGACAAATAATACATGTTATTTGTCTTGCAATTAGACATGAAATTGACGTGACCTCTGACATGAGAATTTTGGTGCGTTATTCGGCCAAATCTCTCTAGAATACGCTCTTTCTGACGGCAAAGTTAGCTTTGGAATTAGCGGCATAGATTTAGGCGAAGTCTAGCAGCGTTTTCAACCGAGCGTTCGTGATTGCTACGAAGAATCACAGCTAATTATTGTCGAATTTTATTTGTGTAAATTATCGCTCGATTTTGTGATCACTTCTGACACCGGAAACCAGTCATTATGACACTTTCAGACTATCAAATCACTCGATAAAGTTGCGAGGGCGGAAACTAGTCAAAAAAATGTTCAAACTTACGCTTTCTGCAGACAAATTCCCAGCCATGCCTTGTGTCTTTCTCGATAATTTCATGAGGTAGGTCCCGGATGTTTACTGTCCGTGTTAGCGAGGAGTTGTTGACGACCATCTAGCCACAGCATTTTTACTAAGTCTTTAGCATGCTCCAAATTCTACACCAGTTTCTCTCCCTGAGCCTTGAAATGATCACCGACACCTACTTTCTGAGGCTAAAGACTTGTTACCTCTCAAAGCAGAGCTCTCAATATCCCTGCATTTTTCCAGCAGTACCGCCCGGGTAAACAAAGTACTCGTTTAGCAAATAACTGCACAGCAGGATATTAGACGAGGCAGACACTGCAACTCGCAAGACTTTCTCCCTCACTGGACTTAATGATGTCCTAAGGAATACTCTGCTCTAGGAGGCCAACGGAAAATCAAACTCTAACGACGCCATTGCGAGCTAACTGACCGCGCGAAGACTTCAAATGCACGTTTCTTTCTTTGAGAGAGAGTGGAAACTAACTGACAAATAAAACTGGGGGGGATGGGGGGGGGGGAGTGGAAATAAGACCTTAATGCAAAGTTTAAGTCAGGGACAGTTTCTTTCTCTTCTTCTAATTATTAATGTAGCTAGCATGCCCACCGCCCCGTCCAAAAAAGATAAAAAAGAAAAAGAGTGAGAGACATGTAATAGGAGTTAGTATGGACTCCAGGAGCCCTGTTTTGAAAACTCCAGCTATATATTTCAAGCAAATAGGTGAAATTGTAAAGAAAAAGCTTATAATCGACTTTAAACGATGTCACACGTTCAACTGAACAGTACTGAGCGCAAACAGAAAAAAGGGTGCCTTTAGAAGATCAAAAATCAGACATTAAATGCAGGTTTTACTCAGCACCATGATATATATTGCTTGTTAAATAGCTAGCCTCTTCTGAAATCACACACATTGTGAAAATCGTGCTTTAACGTTCGGTTTGAAGGCAATTCTTTTAATGTCAGTAGCTTTTTGGCGTTGAAAACGCCGTGATTTGGACAGGATGGGCCATAAAACTGAGAAACTGAATGTCCACATATGTTATTACCTTGAGACATCTAGCCGAACTTTTCAAAACCAGGCTCATGAAAATTTGAGGGGTTTTAGAACTTTCTTTATCAATACCTCGGTTTATCAAAAGGGAGACTTGCATTTAGGCCCGTTATGAACCTACAGTCTCTGTCAAAGGGAAGACAAATAATACATGTTATTTGTCTTGCAATTAGACATGAAATTGACGTGACCTCTGACATGAGAATTTTGGTGCGTTATTCGGCCAAATCTCTCTAGAATACGCTCTTTCTGACGGCAAAGTTAGCTTTGGAATTAGCGGCATAGATTTAGGCGAAGTCTAGCAGCGTTTTCAACCGAGCGTTCGTGATTGCTACGAAGAATCACAGCTAATTATTGTCGAATTTTATTTGTGTAAATTATCGCTCGATTTTGTGATCACTTCTGACACCGGAAACCAGTCATTATGACACTTTCAGACTATCAAATCACTCGATAAAGTTGCGAGGGCGGAAACTAGTCAAAAAAATGTTCAAACTTACGCTTTCTGCAGACAAATTCCCAGCCATGCCTTGTGTCTTTCTCGATAATTTCATGAGGTAGGTCCCGGATGTTTACTGTCCGTGTTAGCGAGGAGTTGTTGACGACCATCTAGCCACAGCATTTTTACTAAGTCTTTAGCATGCTCCAAATTCTACACCAGTTTCTCTCCCTGAGCCTTGAAATGATCACCGACACCTACTTTCTGAGGCTAAAGACTTGTTACCTCTCAAAGCAGAGCTCTCAATATCCCTGCATTTTTCCAGCAGTACCGCCCGGGTAAACAAAGTACTCGTTTAGCAAATAACTGCACAGCAGGATATTAGACGAGGCAGACACTGCAACTCGCAAGACTTTCTCCCTCACTGGACTTAATGATGTCCTAAGGAATACTCTGCTCTAGGAGGCCAACGGAAAATCAAACTCTAACGACGCCATTGCGAGCTAACTGACCGCGCGAAGACTTCAAATGCACGTTTCTTTCTTTGAGAGAGAGTGGAAACTAACTGACAAATAAAACTGGGGGGATGGGGGGGGGGGGAGTGGAAATAAGACCTTAATGCAAAGTTTAAGTCAGGGACAGTTTCTTTCTCTTCTTCTAATTATTAATGTAGCTAGCATGCCCACCGCCCCGTCCAAAAAAGATAAAAAAGAAAAAGAGTGAGAGACATGTAATAGGAGTTAGTATGGACTCCAGGAGCCCTGTTTTGAAAACTCCAGCTATATATTTCAAGCAAATAGGTGAAATTGTAAAGAAAAAGCTTATAATCGACTTTAAACGATGTCACACGTTCAACTGAACAGTACTGAGCGCAAACAGAAAAAAGGGTGCCTTTAGAAGATCAAAAATCAGACATTAAATGCAGGTTTTACTCAGCACCATGATATATATTGCTTGTTAAATAGCTAGCCTCTTCTGAAATCACACACATTGTGAAAATCGTGCTTTAACGTTCGGTTTGAAGGCAATTCTTTTAATGTCAGTAGCTTTTTGGCGTTGAAAACGCCGTGATTTGGACAGGATGGGCCATAAAACTGAGAAACTGAATGTCCACATATGTTATTACCTTGAGACATCTAGCCGAACTTTTCAAAACCAGGCTCATGAAAATTTGAGGGGTTTTAGAACTTTCTTTATCAATACCTCGGTTTATCAAAAGGGAGACTTGCATTTAGGCCCGTTATGAACCTACAGTCTCTGTCAAAGGGAAGACAAATAATACATGTTATTTGTCTTGCAATTAGACATGAAATTGACGTGACCTCTGACATGAGAATTTTGGTGCGTTATTCGGCCAAATCTCTCTAGAATACGCTCTTTCTGACGGCAAAGTTAGCTTTGGAATTAGCGGCATAGATTTAGGCGAAGTCTAGCAGCGTTTTCAACCGAGCGTTCGTGATTGCTACGAAGAATCACAGCTAATTATTGTCGAATTTTATTTGTGTAAATTATCGCTCGATTTTGTGATCACTTCTGACACCGGAAACCAGTCATTATGACACTTTCAGACTATCAAATCACTCGATAAAGTTGCGAGGGCGGAAACTAGTCAAAAAAATGTTCAAACTTACGCTTTCTGCAGACAAATTCCCAGCCATGCCTTGTGTCTTTCTCGATAATTTCATGAGGTAGGTCCCGGATGTTTACTGTCCGTGTTAGCGAGGAGTTGTTGACGACCATCTAGCCACAGCATTTTTACTAAGTCTTTAGCATGCTCCAAATTCTACACCAGTTTCTCTCCCTGAGCCTTGAAATGATCACCGACACCTACTTTCTGAGGCTAAAGACTTGTTACCTCTCAAAGCAGAGCTCTCAATATCCCTGCATTTTTCCAGCAGTACCGCCCGGGTAAACAAAGTACTCGTTTAGCAAATAACTGCACAGCAGGATATTAGACGAGGCAGACACTGCAACTCGCAAGACTTTCTCCCTCACTGGACTTAATGATGTCCTAAGGAATACTCTGCTCTAGGAGGCCAACGGAAAATCAAACTCTAACGACGCCATTGCGAGCTAACTGACCGCGCGAAGACTTCAAATGCACGTTTCTTTCTTTGAGAGAGAGTGGAAACTAACTGACAAATAAAACTGGGGGGATGGGGGGGGGGGGGAGTGGAAATAAGACCTTAATGCAAAGTTTAAGTCAGGGACAGTTTCTTTCTCTTCTTCTAATTATTAATGTAGCTAGCATGCCCACCGCCCCGTCCAAAAAAGATAAAAAAGAAAAAGAGTGAGAGACATGTAATAGGAGTTAGTATGGACTCCAGGAGCCCTGTTTTGAAAACTCCAGCTATATATTTCAAGCAAATAGGTGAAATTGTAAAGAAAAAGCTTATAATCGACTTTAAACGATGTCACACGTTCAACTGAACAGTACTGAGCGCAAACAGAAAAAAGGGTGCCTTTAGAAGATCAAAAATCAGACATTAAATGCAGGTTTTACTCAGCACCATGATATATATTGCTTGTTAAATAGCTAGCCTCTTCTGAAATCACACACATTGTGAAAATCGTGCTTTAACGTTCGGTTTGAAGGCAATTCTTTTAATGTCAGTAGCTTTTTGGCGTTGAAAACGCCGTGATTTGGACAGGATGGGCCATAAAACTGAGAAACTGAATGTCCACATATGTTATTACCTTGAGACATCTAGCCGAACTTTTCAAAACCAGGCTCATGAAAATTTGAGGGGTTTTAGAACTTTCTTTATCAATACCTCGGTTTATCAAAAGGGAGACTTGCATTTAGGCCCGTTATGAACCTACAGTCTCTGTCAAAGGGAAGACAAATAATACATGTTATTTGTCTTGCAATTAGACATGAAATTGACGTGACCTCTGACATGAGAATTTTGGTGCGTTATTCGGCCAAATCTCTCTAGAATACGCTCTTTCTGACGGCAAAGTTAGCTTTGGAATTAGCGGCATAGATTTAGGCGAAGTCTAGCAGCGTTTTCAACCGAGCGTTCGTGATTGCTACGAAGAATCACAGCTAATTATTGTCGAATTTTATTTGTGTAAATTATCGCTCGATTTTGTGATCACTTCTGACACCGGAAACCAGTCATTATGACACTTTCAGACTATCAAATCACTCGATAAAGTTGCGAGGGCGGAAACTAGTCAAAAAAATGTTCAAACTTACGCTTTCTGCAGACAAATTCCCAGCCATGCCTTGTGTCTTTCTCGATAATTTCATGAGGTAGGTCCCGGATGTTTACTGTCCGTGTTAGCGAGGAGTTGTTGACGACCATCTAGCCACAGCATTTTTACTAAGTCTTTAGCATGCTCCAAATTCTACACCAGTTTCTCTCCCTGAGCCTTGAAATGATCACCGACACCTACTTTCTGAGGCTAAAGACTTGTTACCTCTCAAAGCAGAGCTCTCAATATCCCTGCATTTTTCCAGCAGTACCGCCCGGGTAAACAAAGTACTCGTTTAGCAAATAACTGCACAGCAGGATATTAGACGAGGCAGACACTGCAACTCGCAAGACTTTCTCCCTCACTGGACTTAATGATGTCCTAAGGAATACTCTGCTCTAGGAGGCCAACGGAAAATCAAACTCTAACGACGCCATTGCGAGCTAACTGACCGCGCGAAGACTTCAAATGCACGTTTCTTTCTTTGAGAGAGAGTGGAAACTAACTGACAAATAAAACTGGGGGGATGGGGGGGGGGGGAGTGGAAATAAGACCTTAATGCAAAGTTTAAGTCAGGGACAGTTTCTTTCTCTTCTTCTAATTATTAATGTAGCTAGCATGCCCACCGCCCCGTCCAAAAAAGATAAAAAAGAAAAAGAGTGAGAGACATGTAATAGGAGTTAGTATGGACTCCAGGAGCCCTGTTTTGAAAACTCCAGCTATATATTTCAAGCAAATAGGTGAAATTGTAAAGAAAAAGCTTATAATCGACTTTAAACGATGTCACACGTTCAACTGAACAGTACTGAGCGCAAACAGAAAAAAGGGTGCCTTTAGAAGATCAAAAATCAGACATTAAATGCAGGTTTTACTCAGCACCATGATATATATTGCTTGTTAAATAGCTAGCCTCTTCTGAAATCACACACATTGTGAAAATCGTGCTTTAACGTTCGGTTTGAAGGCAATTCTTTTAATGTCAGTAGCTTTTTGGCGTTGAAAACGCCGTGATTTGGACAGGATGGGCCATAAAACTGAGAAACTGAATGTCCACATATGTTATTACCTTGAGACATCTAGCCGAACTTTTCAAAACCAGGCTCATGAAAATTTGAGGGGTTTTAGAACTTTCTTTATCAATACCTCGGTTTATCAAAAGGGAGACTTGCATTTAGGCCCGTTATGAACCTACAGTCTCTGTCAAAGGGAAGACAAATAATACATGTTATTTGTCTTGCAATTAGACATGAAATTGACGTGACCTCTGACATGAGAATTTTGGTGCGTTATTCGGCCAAATCTCTCTAGAATACGCTCTTTCTGACGGCAAAGTTAGCTTTGGAATTAGCGGCATAGATTTAGGCGAAGTCTAGCAGCGTTTTCAACCGAGCGTTCGTGATTGCTACGAAGAATCACAGCTAATTATTGTCGAATTTTATTTGTGTAAATTATCGCTCGATTTTGTGATCACTTCTGACACCGGAAACCAGTCATTATGACACTTTCAGACTATCAAATCACTCGATAAAGTTGCGAGGGCGGAAACTAGTCAAAAAAATGTTCAAACTTACGCTTTCTGCAGACAAATTCCCAGCCATGCCTTGTGTCTTTCTCGATAATTTCATGAGGTAGGTCCCGGATGTTTACTGTCCGTGTTAGCGAGGAGTTGTTGACGACCATCTAGCCACAGCATTTTTACTAAGTCTTTAGCATGCTCCAAATTCTACACCAGTTTCTCTCCCTGAGCCTTGAAATGATCACCGACACCTACTTTCTGAGGCTAAAGACTTGTTACCTCTCAAAGCAGAGCTCTCAATATCCCTGCATTTTTCCAGCAGTACCGCCCGGGTAAACAAAGTACTCGTTTAGCAAATAACTGCACAGCAGGATATTAGACGAGGCAGACACTGCAACTCGCAAGACTTTCTCCCTCACTGGACTTAATGATGTCCTAAGGAATACTCTGCTCTAGGAGGCCAACGGAAAATCAAACTCTAACGACGCCATTGCGAGCTAACTGACCGCGCGAAGACTTCAAATGCACGTTTCTTTCTTTGAGAGAGAGTGGAAACTAACTGACAAATAAAACTGGGGGGGATGGGGGGGGGGGGAGTGGAAATAAGACCTTAATGCAAAGTTTAAGTCAGGGACAGTTTCTTTCTCTTCTTCTAATTATTAATGTAGCTAGCATGCCCACCGCCCCGTCCAAAAAAGATAAAAAAGAAAAAGAGTGAGAGACATGTAATAGGAGTTAGTATGGACTCCAGGAGCCCTGTTTTGAAAACTCCAGCTATATATTTCAAGCAAATAGGTGAAATTGTAAAGAAAAAGCTTATAATCGACTTTAAACGATGTCACACGTTCAACTGAACAGTACTGAGCGCAAACAGAAAAAAGGGTGCCTTTAGAAGATCAAAAATCAGACATTAAATGCAGGTTTTACTCAGCACCATGATATATATTGCTTGTTAAATAGCTAGCCTCTTCTGAAATCACACACATTGTGAAAATCGTGCTTTAACGTTCGGTTTGAAGGCAATTCTTTTAATGTCAGTAGCTTTTTGGCGTTGAAAACGCCGTGATTTGGACAGGATGGGCCATAAAACTGAGAAACTGAATGTCCACATATGTTATTACCTTGAGACATCTAGCCGAACTTTTCAAAACCAGGCTCATGAAAATTTGAGGGGTTTTAGAACTTTCTTTATCAATACCTCGGTTTATCAAAAGGGAGACTTGCATTTAGGCCCGTTATGAACCTACAGTCTCTGTCAAAGGGAAGACAAATAATACATGTTATTTGTCTTGCAATTAGACATGAAATTGACGTGACCTCTGACATGAGAATTTTGGTGCGTTATTCGGCCAAATCTCTCTAGAATACGCTCTTTCTGACGGCAAAGTTAGCTTTGGAATTAGCGGCATAGATTTAGGCGAAGTCTAGCAGCGTTTTCAACCGAGCGTTCGTGATTGCTACGAAGAATCACAGCTAATTATTGTCGAATTTTATTTGTGTAAATTATCGCTCGATTTTGTGATCACTTCTGACACCGGAAACCAGTCATTATGACACTTTCAGACTATCAAATCACTCGATAAAGTTGCGAGGGCGGAAACTAGTCAAAAAAATGTTCAAACTTACGCTTTCTGCAGACAAATTCCCAGCCATGCCTTGTGTCTTTCTCGATAATTTCATGAGGTAGGTCCCGGATGTTTACTGTCCGTGTTAGCGAGGAGTTGTTGACGACCATCTAGCCACAGCATTTTTACTAAGTCTTTAGCATGCTCCAAATTCTACACCAGTTTCTCTCCCTGAGCCTTGAAATGATCACCGACACCTACTTTCTGAGGCTAAAGACTTGTTACCTCTCAAAGCAGAGCTCTCAATATCCCTGCATTTTTCCAGCAGTACCGCCCGGGTAAACAAAGTACTCGTTTAGCAAATAACTGCACAGCAGGATATTAGACGAGGCAGACACTGCAACTCGCAAGACTTTCTCCCTCACTGGACTTAATGATGTCCTAAGGAATACTCTGCTCTAGGAGGCCAACGGAAAATCAAACTCTAACGACGCCATTGCGAGCTAACTGACCGCGCGAAGACTTCAAATGCACGTTTCTTTCTTTGAGAGAGAGTGGAAACTAACTGACAAATAAAACTGGGGGGATGGGGGGGGGGGGGAGTGGAAATAAGACCTTAATGCAAAGTTTAAGTCAGGGACAGTTTCTTTCTCTTCTTCTAATTATTAATGTAGCTAGCATGCCCACCGCCCCGTCCAAAAAGATAAAAAAGAAAAAGAGTGAGAGACATGTAATAGGAGTTAGTATGGACTCCAGGAGCCCTGTTTTGAAAACTCCAGCTATATATATATAGATATATATAGATAGATACATAGATAGATAGAAAGATAGATAGATAGATAGATAGATAGATATGTATATATATACAAATATAAGAAGGAAGGTGTTACTAGTTACTCGAGTTTCACGCTTAAGGCGATCGAGTAACTAGTAATACTTTCCCTCTCATATCCGTATCTTGCCCCGCAAATTCTCTACAAATTCTTGCATTGAGCACTCCTAGGATAAGTGATACAATTCTACTTTTGTTTATTCGTTTATATATATATATATATATATATATATATATATATATATATATATATATATATATATTTATTTATCTGGATTTGACAAAACGTACCTGCGCGAAAGTGGCTCTTCTTGGTGTGCTTTTTTCTCGTTCAAAAACTATCTCCAAAGTAGCCATTATAAAGACTAAAAGAGTGATTAGTGCTTTTTTCTCTTCTCCTCCGCCCCTCCTCCTCTCTCACTCTCTTATTCCCTCCTTCTCAGTGCTGTGGAGTGATTGCGGGGCCCGTCCGATGCAAAAAAACGCCGGTTTTGGACCCATTTCGGTCAAATGGCTCCAAATTTCTGGAGGTGCGTTCTTGCAAATTCACACAGATATATATATATATATTATATATATATATATATATATATATATATATATATATATATATCTGTGTGAATTTGCAAGACGGAATGATAATTCCCTGACATAGCTCCAGAGAGCTACAGAAGGCCCAAAAAGCCGTTTTCCGCTGCAATATGACTCATTGGACGACGTTGGCACAATAGCCTGGAAATATCTGTGTGAATTTGCAAGAAGGTACCCGCAGAAATTTGGAGCCGGTTGACCCAAATGGGTCCAAAACTGGCGTTTTTTGCAGCGGACGGGCCCCGCAATCACTCCACAGCACTGAGAACGAGGGAATGAGAGAGTGAGAGAGGAGGAGGGGCGGAGGAGAAGAGAAAAAAGCGCTAATCACTCTTTTAGTCCTTATAATGGCTACTTTGGAGATAGTTTTTGAACGAGGAAAAACCGCACCAAGAAGCGCCTCTTTCGCGCAGGTACGTTTTATCAAATCCAGACAGATATATATGTATGTATGTATGTATGTATGTATGTATGTATGTATGTATGTATGTATGTATGTATGTATGTATGTATGTATATATATATATATAGTACAGTAAGGCAGGGAGGGGATATATTAGCAACTGATTGCCTTAATTACTTAGGATCACCAGCCTATTCCCGTTTGGATGGCGATTCATTAGGGATTTCTGAGAAATACAAACGGACAAGGTTAATTTGGGAACAGAAATCAACAACTAAGTAATTAAGTGAAAATGTGGCTCAGCCAGGAATCGAGCCTGGTTCTCCAGATTACCGGTCCAGGGGGATTTGGCCGTGCATCGCCGATCGACCGGGGAGTAGTGACGTGATCCTGGTTGCAGAAAATGTGTGAAATTGTCTCCTCGGACCTTACCATAAAAAATAAGGCCACACTGCGTATGTGTTGTACAGTAAAAATATGTGTTCCCAGTGTGGTTGGTTCAGTGGCCTTGTGGTTAAGGTATCCGACCGGTAATCTGGAGAACCAGGTTCGATTTCTATCTGAGCCACATTTTCACTTAATTACTTAGTTGTTGATTTCTGTTCCCAAATTAACCTTGTCTATATATATATATATATATATATATATATATATATATATATATATATATATAAGTCTGCTACCACAGCATTGAACACTTTATGCCAAGGTAGACTCTACCTCCACATTTATATATATATATATATATATATATATATATATATATATATATATATATAACTGGAAAATACGAATTTGCCAATATTTCGTCTTTATTAAAAGACTTCATCAGGGCAACTGATGTGAAAGCGGTTAAAACCGTTATAAGATATACGCTAGCTGATGTGAGACGCTAATACGAGACTTAAAGCTGCTCGCGCGCTGTAAAGCGCGCGCGTTACATATAAGTGAAGCAATGAGAGCGATATTAAAATAAATCCCTTCGAGGATTCCTACTACAGAAAAAATCATCACTATTAAGACCCAGTAGATAAATACATCGAAGACGGTATGCCCACTGGGCCTCCCTATCCCTAAGATATTCCTCACTTGAACACTGTAAAGCGCGCGCGTTACATATAAGTGAAGCAATGAGAGCGATATTAAAATAAATCCCTTCGAGGATTTCTACTACAGAAAAAATCATCACTATTAAGACCCAGTAGATAAATACATCGAAGACGGTATGCCCACTGGGCCTCCCTATCCCTAAGATATTCCTCACTTGAACACTTGTCTATTAACTGTATTCTAACATCACTCAAACCATGATGGTCTGCCTGATTGAAATGCCTGTATATAACATCGTTTTTAAGTTTATTCTCAGAGGATAGTCCTCTGTGCGCATTAATCCTAGACTTGTGGTTATTAAATCTAGTCCTAAATTTGTTAATAGTAGATCCCACATATTGCATTTGACACATTGCACAAGACAATAGGTAGACTACGTGGTCTGAATTACAATCCAGCTTAAAATTAATCACAAAATCTCTCCCAGTAACTCTACTCTTGAAACAAATGCCCTCATCCAAGAAATCACAAATCCTGCATCGTCTATCCCCACATCTACCACAACCCTTAACAGTAACTGGTGTCTTAAGTTCGGAATGTACCAGAATGTCCTTAAGGCATTTAGGCCGCCGGAAAGCTACCATGGGCACCTGTTCTAAGGCCAGCTGGCAACGCCTAGAAGATTGCAAAACAGGATGAAGCCTGTGTAATATTTTAGAAATACAAGGGAGTGCCGGATGAAATGTGACCACAAAAGGAATACGTTTATTACAAGCAGGCTGCTTATCCCTAAGGGTTTGTTCCCTGGGAATCCTACGCGCTCGATCTATTTGCCCCTCCACATGCTCCCTGTTATAATCCCTTTTAACCAAGTAACTGCACAATTCCTCAGCCCGTTTATCAAACAAAGCATCCGTGGAACATATACGTCTTATTCTAAGGGCCTGGCCATAAGGGATACCTTTCTTACATGAATTAGGGTGACAAGAGGAATGAAACAAATATTGGTGTTTGTCCGTAAATCTGTGGAAATTACCCCCTCGTTTAACAAAACACTAACATCTAAAAAGTTGACTTGCTCAGACGACCTGCTAAAAGTGAATTTAATAGTATTATGAAACGAGTTCATAAGCCCCATAAACTCTTTGAGTCTCTCCTCTCCCTCCGTCCAAATAAAAAAGATGTCATCTATAAATCTACGCCAGAAAAACGGCGTTATTGATGCTTGTTCAAATAGGTCCCATTCTAGTTTACCCATAAAAATATTGGCATAAGACGGCGTCATTTATGTCCCTATTGCTGTCCCCAGGACCTGTAGGAAATGTCTACCATTAAAAGTGAGGTTGTTGTTAGTGAGCACCAACCTAGCCAAATCCACTAAAACATCAGGAGAGACAGTAGTGTGGGTGGATCTAGTCAAAGCTTCCCCCAAAGCCTTTAACCCCTCCTCATGGGGAATGTGAGGATATAGGCCGACTACATCGGCTGTAACCAATATAGCCCCCTCCGGCAACCTCCCCAAGTCATTAAGCACCTGTAAAAAATGTTTAGTGTCCCTAATGTAGGATGGTATTTCAGGAACCAAATGTTTAATATGAAAATCCACAAATTCCGAGACCCTCTCCGTGCACGTCCCACACCCCGAGATAACCGGCCTCCCCGGGCAACCCTTCTTATGTATTTTAGGTAATAAATAAAACCGACCCGCCCTAGGCTTGCTGTTTATCAAAAGATATTAGATATTATCAAATTATTATTATTATTATTATTATTATTATCAAAAGATATTAGATATGCTGTTTATCAAAAGATAAACTTAAAGACGATGTTATATACAGGCATTTCAATCAGGCAGACCATCATGGTTTGAGTGATGTTAGAATACAGTTAATAGACAAGTGTTCAAGTGAGGAATATCTTAGGGATAGGGAGGCCCAGTGGGCATACCGTCTTCGATGTATTTATCTACTGGGTCTTAATAGTGATGATTTTTTCTGTAGTAGGAATCCTCGAAGGGATTTATTTTAATATCGCTCTCATTGCTTCACTTATATGTAAGGCGCGCGCTTTACAGCGCGCGAGCAGCTTTAAGTCTCGTATTAGCGTCTCACATCAGCTAGCGTATATCTTATAACGGTTTTAACCGCTTTCACATCAGTTGCCCTGATGAAGTCTTTTAATAAAGACGAAATATTGGCAAAGTCGTATTTTCCAGTTCTTGGCTATTATTTTAATTCGTCTGGAGACACAACCACGACAGTGGATGTTTTTGACATTATATATATATATATATATATATATATATATATATATATATATATATATATATATATATATACACTATCACAAATGAAGATAACCCACATGTTATGTTCCACACCTATATTTCGACCACATAAAGTGGTCTTCATCAGGGTAAAATTACAGTTACAACCGCACGCGTCATACTACTTTTAAAAGTGTAAACTTAAACAGCCTCGTGCGCGCGCATCAACAAACGATCTCCTCCCCGCGCGCATAATGCCATTATAAACCATCAACAAATTACGTGCGTCTGGAACGCCTGTTCTGACCGAAGAAAAAGTCATTGTCATTAAGACCATAAGGACTCAAAGTATTAAGCTTATATGCCCATTGGCCCTCCTTATCCCTCAGCTCCTCTTCCCCATTGACCCTGTCTATCAACTGAATGTTCATATCATCCAAACCGCTATGTCCATCACTCCAAAAGTGTTTATACAGTAGGTCGTCATTCTCCCGCTGTGCCTCATTCAATCTTGCATGGCGTCTTATTCTGGATTTATGGTTGTTAAACCTTATTCTAAACTTTGTAACAGTGGACCCCACATACTGTACTGAACACCTCTTACATGTGATCAAGTAAACCACATTACTTGAGTTACAATCAAGACTATAGTTAATAGAGTACTTCCTGTCATTATGAGTACACACAAAACAGTCCTTTTCCTCTAAATACCTACAGACTTCACATCGACTTGATTTACATTTACACGTTCCTCGCTCATTTTCTGCAGAACCACGGCTATTTATCTTCGCACGCACCAGGTAGTCCCCCAAACTTTTAGGTTTTCTGAATGCCACCAAAGGGATATCCTTGATGGCTTTTTTACATCGATCCGATGACTTCAAAATGGGATGTAGCTCTCTGAGTATTTTACTTATGTTCGGCAAGCCAGGATGGTAAGTTACCACGAAAGGTGTTTTTGCACTGCGTGTTTGCTGTTTACTTCTAAAAGCCTCTTCTCTGGTCATACGCCTGACTCTCCCGATTTGTTTTTCCACGAAGTTCCTCTGATGACCCCTTTCAATTAAGTATTCCACCAAATTCTCCGCCCGCTTCTCAAAAAAATAGGGCTTGGAACAAATCCTACGCAATCGCATCGCTTGAGCATACGGTATGCTCTTCTTACAGGCACCCGGATGACAGGAACTGTAATGTAAATATTGGTGACTGTCCGTTGGTTTAACAAATACGTCCGTCTCCAATACACCTGACTTGTTGATCACCCTAACATCTAAAAATTCTATTTCATTCACAGAACACTTTGAAGTAAATTTGATCGTGTTATGGGCATTGTTTAAATATCTTATAAATTCCTCCAACTTCCTTTCACCCTCCGTCCATTTGATAAATATATCATCAATGTATCTCCACCAAATGTAGGGCTTGACTTCTGCATCCCGAAGTAGACGTCTTTCCAAATTATCCATAAAGATATTTGCATATGAAGGAGCCATTCTTGTTCCTATCGCTGTTCCTAGCTTTTGTAGATAATGTTTGCCATTGAATTCAATTTACAGATTTGGTGTTGAGAAATAACAACTTTGAATTCAATGGCAAACATTATCTACAAAAGAATGTTGTGCCGCGTAGCACTAGGAACACAAATAGTGGAATAGAGAATTAACTCTGAAGTGTAAATTAAAGTGCTACTTAAACCCATGAATAACCCACTGGGCGTTAACCCTAGTAAAGGGAAACAGGGAACCACACGAGGCAAAGAAAAAATCTTTTGACCTCGGTGGGAATCGAACCCACGACCTCCGGATTAGATCTACCGTTACTCTGCCGACTGAGCTACAAGGTCGCACAGAGAAAGTCGTCCCCGACTCTGTGCGACCTTGTAGCTCAGTCGGCAGAGTAACGGTAGATCTAATCCGGAGGTCGTGGGTTCGATTCCCACCGAGGTCAAAAGATTTTTTCTTTGCCTCGTGTGGTTCCCTGTTTCCCTTTACTAGGGTTAACGCCCAGTGGGTTATTCATGGGTTTAAGTAGCACTTTAATTTACACTTCAGAGTTAATTCTCTATTCCACTATTTGTGTTCCTAGTGCTACGCGGCACAACATTCTTTTGTAGATAATGTTTGCCATTGAATTCAAAGTTGTTATTTCTCAACACCAAATCTGTAAATTGAATTCAATGGCAAACATTATCTACAAAAGCTAGGAACAGCGATAGGAACAAGAATGGCTCCTTCATATGCAAATATCTTTATGGATAATTTGGAAAGACGTCTACTTCGGGATGCAGAAGTCAAGCCCTATATTTGGTGGAGATACATTGATGATATATTTATCATATGGACGGAGGGTGAAAGGAAGTTGGAGGAATTTATAAGATATTTAAACAATGCCCATAACACGATCAAATTTACTTCAAAGTGTTCTGTGAATGAAATAGAATTTTTAGATGTTAGGGTGATCAACAAGTCAGGTGTATTGGAGACGGACGTATTTGTTAAACCAACGGACAGTCACCAATATTTACATTACAGTTCCTGTCATCCGGGTGCCTGTAAGAAGAGCATACCGTATGCTCAAGCGATGCGATTGCGTAGGATTTGTTCCAAGCCCTATTTTTTTGAGAAGCGGGCGGAGAATTTGGTGGAATACTTAATTGAAAGGGGTCATCAGAGGAACTTCGTGGAAAAACAAATCGGGAGAGTCAGGCGTATGACCAGAGAAGAGGCTTTTAGAAGTAAACAGCAAACACGCAGTGCAAAAACACCTTTCGTGGTAACTTACCATCCTGGCTTGCCGAACATAAGTAAAATACTCAGAGAGCTACATCCCATTTTGAAGTCATCGGATCGATGTAAAAAAGCCATCAAGGATATCCCTTTGGTGGCATTCAGAAAACCTAAAAGTTTGGGGGACTACCTGGTGCGTGCGAAGATAAATAGCCGTGGTTCTGCAGAAAATGAGCGAGGAACGTGTAAATGTAAATCAAGTCGATGTGAAGTCTGTACGTATTTAGAGGAAAAGGACTGTTTTGTGTGTACTCATAATGACAGGAAGTACTCTATTAACTATAGTCTTGATTGTAACTCAAGTAATGTGGTTTACTTGATCACATGTAAGAGGTGTTCAGTACAGTATGTGGGGTCCACTGTTACAAAGTTTAGAATAAGGTTCAACAACCATAAATCCAGAATAAGACGCCATGCAAGATTGAATGAGGCACAGCGGGAGAATGACGACCTACTGTATAAACACTTTTGGAGTGATGGACATAGCGGTTTGGATGATATGAACATTCAGTTGATAGACAGGGTCAATGGGGAAGAGGAGCTGAGGGATAAGGAGGGCCAATGGGCATATAAGCTTAATACTTTGAGTCCTTATGGTCTTAATGACAATGACTTTTTCTTCGGTCAGAACAGGCGTTCCAGACGCACGTAATTTGTTGATGGTTTATAATGGCATTATGCGCGCGGGGAGGAGATCGTTTGTTGATGCGCGCGCACGAGGCTGTTTAAGTTTACACTTTTAAAAGTAGTATGACGCGTGCGGTTGTAACTGTAATTTTACCCTGATGAAGACCACTTTATGTGGTCGAAATATAGGTGTGGAACATAACATGTGGGTTATCTTCATTTGTGATAGTGTATGTTTCTTCATGAAGATTAACTGTTTGTGACTGATGCTTGTGAGGAGTTATATATATATATATATATATATATATATATATATATATATATGATAATCTCAAGCATCAAAAATGTATTTATACTGTTTCCCGTTTCAAATATAACTAAACACAAGGGAAAAAAACATTTTTAAGGACCACCTATATTTCGACTGTGTAGAACAGTCTTCCTCAGGGTGAATGACTGTTACAAGCGTTACACGCAATTATAAAAGTGCGGCTTACAAATCTAAACACGTGAGCGCTAACAATTATACCGGTAACAGAAAGCACGTGCAATACAAACACGAACGCTAACGGTAATAATAGGCGCGTGCACTAGAAGAGACTGACAAGAAATTAATTACGCGCGCGACTTCTGCGGTTCTGACAATAAAAAAAGTCACTTTCGTTAAGACCCTCCGGCGCTATTGTTCTCAATCTGTATGCCCATTGGCCCTCTTTCTCCAGCAAATTGTCTACACTACCATAAACTTTATCAATTATTTGAACTGAGACGTTGTCCAAACCATTGTGTCCCTCTGTAAAAAAGTGCTTGTAGATTAAATCATCGCTGGCCCTATCTCCTGGTTCCAACCGTGAATGTCCCCTCAATCTACTTCTATGGTTATTAAATCTAAGCCTAAATTTAGTAACTGTTGATCCCACATATTGTTTACCACAAATCTTGCAACTTAGCAAATAGATAACACTGCTACTGTTACAGTCTAGGTTATAGTTAATGTTGTATGATTTTCCAGTGGTGTTGCTGACGAACGTATTTCCGATGTTCAGATAGTTCTTATTTCTACAAATTTCGCAGCGCGTAGAAGAACAACGGTAATTTCCTGGCACAGAATTATTGTTGTCAGGTCGTATTCTAGCATTCACAAGATAATCCTTTAGGCTTTTAGGGCGACGAAATGCCACCATAGGACATTCTTTAATGGCCTTCTTACATCTGTCAGACATATGTAGTAAGGGATGCAGATCTCGAAGTATTCCCCTATATTCGGCAATCCAGGGTGGTAAGTCACAACAAACGGCGTCCTGTTATTTTCCTTTCTTTCTTGAGCCGGCGTTAGTGCTTCATTTCTGTTAATCCTCTTAGCCCTTCGAATTTGTCGACGTACAAATCTCTCATCGTACCCTCTAGCCACTAAATATCCAATTAATTCAGCAGCCCGGTTGTCGAATATCTTATCCGACGAACAAATTCTCCTCAGTCTCAGAGCCTGGGCATAAGGAATTCCTTCCTTACACCCCCTCGGGTGACAAGATCTAAAGTCGAGGTATTGATGTTTATCCGTGGGTTTCACGTACAAATCTGTCGTTAGAATGCCATTACTATTAATCACCTTTACATCAAGAAAGTTTACCCTGTCCATAGACCACTCCCAAGTAAACTTGATAGTGTCATGCGCACTATTTAGATACTCTAAAAAGTTCTTGAGTTCTCCTTCTCCAGCTGTCCAAACCATAAAAATGTCATCAATGAACCTAAACCAGGTGTAAGGTTTCGTGTGATATCCATCAAGAAGGCTTCTCTCTAATCTGTCCATAAACAAGTTCGCATATGATGGAGCCATCCTGGTGCCTATAGCTGTTCCCAACTTCTGTAAATAATGCTCACCATTAAATTCAAAGTTGTTGTTACTTAAAACTAATGCCGCTAATTCAACAATTCTCTCCGTGGGAATAGTAACATCCAGCCTACCATCTAGAGCTTCCCGTATGGCTTGAAGCCCCTCCTCGTGCGGGATATGAGGATATAGACCAACCACGTCGATGGTTACGAGGATGGACCCCTCTGGTAGTTTTCCCATATTAATGACCTTCCTAAGAAAATCATTGGTATCTTTAATGTAAGAATTCACTAGAGGCACAAGGGGCTTAAGATGAGAGTCCACGAACTCTGATATTTTTTCAGTTGGGGTTCCACTTCCCGATATCACGGGCCGACCTGGACAGCCCTTCTTGTGAAGTTTAGGCAGTAAGTAGAACCTACCCGCCTTCGTGTCACCGTCAATCCAAAGGTAATTCAAAGTATCCTCATCAATAAAACCATCAGTGTGTAGTTGTCGAACTTTGCTATTAATCAACTCTCTCATTTCCATTGTAGGATCTTCAGGTAGACGTACATACACCGTTCTGTCATTCAGTTGCCGCATCCCTTCCAATATGTACTTATCCCTGTCCATCACTACAACGCCTGAACCTTTGTCTGCTTCTTTTATGATAATGTCATTATATCTCCTCAAATTAGTTAGTGCCTGTTGTTCCTCCCTAGTCAAATTTCTGTTAACCCTTTTATTTAGAGCGCTGGACAGAATCTGCTTCTCCAATTCCAAAACATAAGCTTCCAAAACCATTTCTCTATTTTTATCAGGACACCAGGTAGACTTCTTTTTAAACGCCGGAACATCCGAGAAATTACCCGCAACCTCTTCATCACTATAAAAGAACTCCCTCAGTCGAATGCGTCTAACATACTCTGTAATGTCTTTGCGTAATTGATAAACGTCAATCTCCTCAGGGGTAGGACAAAACTTTAATCCTTTTGAGAGGACCGAAAGTTCTGCTTCAGACAAAACCCTGCTAGATAAATTAACCACACGCTGTACACCTTGATTAAATTCCTGGTGGGGAATAGCCCCTAAACCGACTTGTTCCTGCGCTGTAGCCTCCTCTCCCTCCACCCTTATCTCCTCCGTAATATTCCCTTCAGAGGTCTCATTCGGTGTAATAAAATCACGCCCCTCTAGTAAATCATTCGCTGTTGTCTCCCTAACATTTTCTCTTAACATGTCATTCAAGTTAACAGGACTACCCCTATAGGATAACATATCAGGCTCAATGGCAATTACCATCCTTCCCTCAGAAGGCCCAGCCAACAGGACTGGTGAATCCATAGGCAGTGGATTCAAATTGCACGGCTCTTCTTCACCCAAATCTTCTATAACTACTAACGGTTCTTCATTACTGTCAACTTCCCTTCGGATATCTGTGATGAAATTTTCAATCTCGGATACCGTGGGATTTAATCGCTCCTCGTCGCTCTCAGACAAAACGGACAAATCATGAGCAATCTCTTGTATACGCATAGAATTACGCATGAACTTGTTCAACTTATTCTCTCTTCTCTTCTTCAAAAAACCTTGCAATCTCTCCGTAATCTGTTGGATCTTACTGTTAAATTCCAGCAGTTTATCTTTACTAAACTGAGTAACTATTTCAGACTCACGTTCTTGTATCCTATCAGTCACTTCATCCAGTCGACGTCCAAACTCCTTCGCGGTCATATCACAAAGTTTTCTTGACGAAGAAATCAAAACCTGTTCCCACTGTTGCTTGAAATCCCCAGAAACATCACCAAAGTTCAGAGATTTTCGCAACTGCAAACCATCTGGGATAACGTTGTTGTGCCCACAAGATCTCAAAAATTCAACGTGATGCTCTAGCCTCACTTTCTTCTGCTGTAACTTTAGAAGCTTGAAAAATTCCTTTGTAACAGCCATGATTATGATGCGACTCTAGTACATGATAATCTCAAGCATCAAAAATGTATTTATACTGTTTCCCGTTTCAAATATAACTAAACACAAGGGAAAAAAACATTTTTTTTCGACTTTAGATCTTGTCACCCGAGGGGGTGTAAGGAAGGAATTCCTTATGCCCAGGCTCTGAGACTGAGGAGAATTTGTTCGTCGGATAAGATATTCGACAACCGGGCTGCTGAATTAATTGGATATTTAGTGGCTAGAGGGTACGATGAGAGATTTGTACGTCGACAAATTCGAAGGGCTAAGAGGATTAACAGAAATGAAGCACTAACGCCGGCTCAAGAAAGAAAGGAAAATAACAGGACGCCGTTTGTTGTGACTTACCACCCTGGATTGCCGAATATAGGGGGAATACTTCGAGATCTGCATCCCTTACTACATATGTCTGACAGATGTAAGAAGGCCATTAAAGAATGTCCTATGGTGGCATTTCGTCGCCCTAAAAGCCTAAAGGATTATCTTGTGAATGCTAGAATACGACCTGACAACAATAATTCTGTGCCAGGAAATTACCGTTGTTCTTCTACGCGCTGCGAAATTTGTAGAAATAAGAACTATCTGAACATCGGAAATACGTTCGTCAGCAACACCACTGGAAAATCATACAACATTAACTATAACCTAGACTGTAACAGTAGCAGTGTTATCTATTTGCTAAGTTGCAAGATTTGTGGTAAACAATATGTGGGATCAACAGTTACTAAATTTAGGCTTAGATTTAATAACCATAGAAGTAGATTGAGGGGACATTCACGGTTGGAACCAGGAGATAGGGCCAGCGATGATTTAATCTACAAGCACTTTTTTACAGAGGGACACAATGGTTTGGACAACGTCTCAGTTCAAATAATTGATAAAGTTTATGGTAGTGTAGACAATTTGCTGGAGAAAGAGGGCCAATGGGCATACAGATTGAGAACAATAGCGCCGGAGGGTCTTAACGAAAGTGACTTTTTTTATTGTCAGAACCGCAGAAGTCGCGCGCGTAATTAATTTCTTGTCAGTCTCTTCTAGTGCACGCGCCTATTATTACCGTTAGCGTTCGTGTTTGTATTGCACGTGCTTTCTGTTACCGGTATAATTGTTAGCGCTCACGTGTTTAGATTTGTAAGCCGCACTTTTATAATTGCGTGTAACGCTTGTAACAGTCATTCACCCTGAGGAAGACTGTTCTACACAGTCGAAATATAGGTGGTCCTTAAAAATGTTTTTTTCCCTTGTGTTTAGTTATATTTGAAACGGGAAACAGTATAAATACATTTTTGATGCTTGAGATTATCATGTACTAGAGTCGCATCATAATCATGGCTGTTACAAAGGAATTTTTCAAGCTTCTAAAGTTACAGCAGAAGAAAGTGAGGCTAGAGCATCACGTTGAATTTTTGAGATCTTGTGGGCACAACAACGTTATCCCAGATGGTTTGCAGTTGCGAAAATCTCTGAACTTTGGTGATGTTTCTGGGGATTTCAAGCAACAGTGGGAACAGGTTTTGATTTCTTCGTCAAGAAAACTTTGTGATATGACCGCGAAGGAGTTTGGACGTCGACTGGATGAAGTGACTGATAGGATACAAGAACGTGAGTCTGAAATAGTTACTCAGTTTAGTAAAGATAAACTGCTGGAATTTAACAGTAAGATCCAACAGATTACGGAGAGATTGCAAGGTTTTTTGAAGAAGAGAAGAGAGAATAAGTTGAACAAGTTCATGCGTAATTCTATGCGTATACAAGAGATTGCTCATGATTTGTCCGTTTTGTCTGAGAGCGACGAGGAGCGATTAAATCCCACGGTATCCGAGATTGAAAATTTCATCACAGATATCCGAAGGGAAGTTGACAGTAATGAAGAACCGTTAGTAGTTATAGAAGATTTGGGTGAAGAAGAGCCGTGCAATTTGAATCCACTGCCTATGGATTCACCAGTCCTGTTGGCTGGGCCTTCTGAGGGAAGGATGGTAATTGCCATTGAGCCTGATATGTTATCCTATAGGGGTAGTCCTGTTAACTTGAATGACATGTTAAGAGAAAATGTTAGGGAGACAACAGCGAATGATTTACTAGAGGGGCGTGATTTTATTACACCGAATGAGACCTCTGAAGGGAATATTACGGAGGAGATAAGGGTGGAGGGAGAGGAGGCTACAGCGCAGGAACAAGTCGGTTTAGGGGCTATTCCCCACCAGGAATTTAATCAAGGTGTACAGCGTGTGGTTAATTTATCTAGCAGGGTTTTGTCTGAAGCAGAACTTTCGGTCCTCTCAAAAGGATTAAAGTTTTGTCCTACCCCTGAGGAGATTGACGTTTATCAATTACGCAAAGACATTACAGAGTATGTTAGACGCATTCGACTGAGGGAGTTCTTTTATAGTGATGAAGAGGTTGCGGGTAATTTCTCGGATGTTCCGGCGTTTAAAAAGAAGTCTACCTGGTGTCCTGATAAAAATAGAGAAATGGTTTTGGAAGCTTATGTTTTGGAATTGGAGAAGCAGATTCTGTCCAGCGCTCTAAATAAAAGGGTTAACAGAAATTTGACTAGGGAGGAACAACAGGCACTAACTAATTTGAGGAGATATAATGACATTATCATAAAAGAAGCAGACAAAGGTTCAGGCGTTGTAGTGATGGACAGGGATAAGTACATATTGGAAGGGATGCGGCAACTGAATGACAGAACGGTGTATGTACGTCTACCTGAAGATCCTACAATGGAAATGAGAGAGTTGATTAATAGCAAAGTTCGACAACTACACACTGATGGTTTTATTGATGAGGATACTTTGAATTACCTTTGGATTGACGGTGACACGAAGGCGGGTAGGTTCTACTTACTGCCTAAACTTCACAAGAAGGGCTGTCCAGGTCGGCCCGTGATATCGGGAAGTGGAACCCCAACTGAAAAAATATCAGAGTTCGTGGACTCTCATCTTAAGCCCCTTGTGCCTCTAGTGAATTCTTACATTAAAGATACCAATGATTTTCTTAGGAAGGTCATTAATATGGGAAAACTACCAGAGGGGTCCATCCTCGTAACCATCGACGTGGTTGGTCTATATCCTCATATCCCGCACGAGGAGGGGCTTCAAGCCATACGGGAAGCTCTAGATGGTAGGCTGGATGTTACTATTCCCACGGAGAGAATTGTTGAATTAGCGGCATTAGTTTTAAGTAACAACAACTTTGAATTTAATGGTGAGCATTATTTACAGAAGTTGGGAACAGCTATAGGCACCAGGATGGCTCCATCATATGCGAACTTGTTTATGGACAGATTAGAGAGAAGCCTTCTTGATGGATATCACACGAAACCTTACACCTGGTTTAGGTTCATTGATGACATTTTTATGGTTTGGACAGCTGGAGAAGGAGAACTCAAGAACTTTTTAGAGTATCTAAATAGTGCGCATGACACTATCAAGTTTACTTGGGAGTGGTCTATGGACAGGGTAAACTTTCTTGATGTAAAGGTGATTAATAGTAATGGCATTCTAACGACAGATTTGTACGTGAAACCCACGGATAAACATCAATACCTCGACTTTAGATCTTGTCACCCGAGGGGGTGTAAGGAAGGAATTCCTTATGCCCAGGCTCTGAGACTGAGGAGAATTTGTTCGTCGGATAAGATATTCGACAACCGGGCTGCTGAATTAATTGGATATTTAGTGGCTAGAGGGTACGATGAGAGATTTGTACGTCGACAAATTCGAAGGGCTAAGAGGATTAACAGAAATGAAGCACTAACGCCGGCTCAAGAAAGAAAGGAAAATAACAGGACGCCGTTTGTTGTGACTTACCACCCTGGATTGCCGAATATAGGGGGAATACTTCGAGATCTGCATCCCTTACTACATATGTCTGACAGATGTAAGAAGGCCATTAAAGAATGTCCTATGGTGGCATTTCGTCGCCCTAAAAGCCTAAAGGATTATCTTGTGAATGCTAGAATACGACCTGACAACAATAATTCTGTGCCAGGAAATTACCGTTGTTCTTCTACGCGCTGCGAAATTTGTAGAAATAAGAACTATCTGAACATCGGAAATACGTTCGTCAGCAACACCACTGGAAAATCATACAACATTAACTATAACCTAGACTGTAACAGTAGCAGTGTTATCTATTTGCTAAGTTGCAAGATTTGTGGTAAACAATATGTGGGATCAACAGTTACTAAATTTAGGCTTAGATTTAATAACCATAGAAGTAGATTGAGGGGACATTCACGGTTGGAACCAGGAGATAGGGCCAGCGATGATTTAATCTACAAGCACTTTTTTACAGAGGGACACAATGGTTTGGACAACGTCTCAGTTCAAATAATTGATAAAGTTTATGGTAGTGTAGACAATTTGCTGGAGAAAGAGGGCCAATGGGCATACAGATTGAGAACAATAGCGCCGGAGGGTCTTAACGAAAGTGACTTTTTTTATTGTCAGAACCGCAGAAGTCGCGCGGGTAATTAATTTCTTGTCAGTCTCTTCTAGTGCACGCGCCTATTATTACCGTTAGCGTTCGTGTTTGTATTGCACGTGCTTTCTGTTACCGGTATAATTGTTAGCGCTCACGTGTTTAGATTTGTAAGCCGCACTTTTATAATTGCGTGTAACGCTTGTAACAGTCATTCACCCTGAGGAAGACTGTTCTACACAGTCGAAATATAGGTGGTCCTTAAAAATGTTTTTTTCCCTTGTGTTTAGTTATATTTGAAACGGGAAACAGTATAAATACATTTTTGATGCTTGAGATTATCATGTACTAGAGTCGCATCATAATCATGGCTGTTACAAAGGAATTTTTCAAGCTTCTAAAGTTACAGCAGAAGAAAGTGAGGCTAGAGCATCACGTTGAATTTTTGAGATCTTGTGGGCACAACAACGTTATCCCAGATGGTTTGCAGTTGCGAAAATCTCTGAACTTTGGTGATGTTTCTGGGGATTTCAAGCAACAGTGGGAACAGGTTTTGATTTCTTCGTCAAGAAAACTTTGTGATATGACCGCGAAGGAGTTTGGACGTCGACTGGATGAAGTGACTGATAGGATACAAGAACGTGAGTCTGAAATAGTTACTCAGTTTAGTAAAGATAAACTGCCGGAATTTAACAGTAAGATCCAACAGATTACGGAGAGATTGCAAGGTTTTTTGAAGAAGAGAAGAGAGAATAAGTTGAACAAGTTCATGCGTAATTCTATGCGTATACAAGAGATTGCTCATGATTTGTCCGTTTTGTCTGAGAGCGACGAGGAGCGATTAAATCCCACGGTATCCGAGATTGAAAATTTCATCACAGATATCCGAAGGGAAGTTGACAGTAATGAAGAACCGTTAGTAGTTATAGAAGATTTGGGTGAAGAAGAGCCGTGCAATTTGAATCCACTGCCTATGGATTCACCAGTCCTGTTGGCTGGGCCTTCTGAGGGAAGGATGGTAATTGCCATTGAGCCTGATATGTTATCCTATAGGGGTAGTCCTGTTAACTTGAATGACATGTTAAGAGAAAATGTTAGGGAGACAACAGCGAATGATTTACTAGAGGGGCGTGATTTTATTACACCGAATGAGACCTCTGAAGGGAATATTACGGAGGAGATAAGGGTGGAGGGAGAGGAGGCTACAGCGCAGGAACAAGTCGGTTTAGGGGCTATTCCCCACCAGGAATTTAATCAAGGTGTACAGCGTGTGGTTAATTTATCTAGCAGGGTTTTGTCTGAAGCAGAACTTTCGGTCCTCTCAAAAGGATTAAAGTTTTGTCCTACCCCTGAGGAGATTGACGTTTATCAATTACGCAAAGACATTACAGAGTATGTTAGACGCATTCGACTGAGGGAGTTCTTTTATAGTGATGAAGAGGTTGCGGGTAATTTCTCGGATGTTCCGGCGTTTAAAAAGAAGTCTACCTGGTGTCCTGATAAAAATAGAGAAATGGTTTTGGAAGCTTATGTTTTGGAATTGGAGAAGCAGATTCTGTCCAGCGCTCTAAATAAAAGGGTTAACAGAAATTTGACTAGGGAGGAACAACAGGCACTAACTAATTTGAGGAGATATAATGACATTATCATAAAAGAAGCAGACAAAGGTTCAGGCGTTGTAGTGATGGACAGGGATAAGTACATATTGGAAGGGATGCGGCAACTGAATGACAGAACGGTGTATGTACGTCTACCTGAAGATCCTACAATGGAAATGAGAGAGTTGATTAATAGCAAAGTTCGACAACTACACACTGATGGTTTTATTGATGAGGATACTTTGAATTACCTTTGGATTGACGGTGACACGAAGGCGGGTAGGTTCTACTTACTGCCTAAACTTCACAAGAAGGGCTGTCCAGGTCGGCCCGTGATATCGGGAAGTGGAACCCCAACTGAAAAAATATCAGAGTTCGTGGACTCTCATCTTAAGCCCCTTGTGCCTCTAGTGAATTCTTACATTAAAGATACCAATGATTTTCTTAGGAAGGTCATTAATATGGGAAAACTACCAGAGGGGTCCATCCTCGTAACCATCGACGTGGTTGGTCTATATCCTCATATCCCGCACGAGGAGGGGCTTCAAGCCATACGGGAAGCTCTAGATGGTAGGCTGGATGTTACTATTCCCACGGAGAGAATTGTTGAATTAGCGGCATTAGTTTTAAGTAACAACAACTTTGAATTTAATGGTGAGCATTATTTACAGAAGTTGGGAACAGCTATAGGCACCAGGATGGCTCCATCATATGCGAACTTGTTTATGGACAGATTAGAGAGAAGCCTTCTTGATGGATATCACACGAAACCTTACACCTGGTTTAGGTTCATTGATGACATTTTTATGGTTTGGACAGCTGGAGAAGGAGAACTCAAGAACTTTTTAGAGTATCTAAATAGTGCGCATGACACTATCAAGTTTACTTGGGAGTGGTCTATGGACAGGGTAAACTTTCTTGATGTAAAGGTGATTAATAGTAATGGCATTCTAACGACAGATTTGTACGTGAAACCCACGGATAAACATCAATACCTCGACTTTAGATCTTGTCACCCGAGGGGGTGTAAGGAAGGAATTCCTTATGCCCAGGCTCTGAGACTGAGGAGAATTTGTTCGTCGGATAAGATATTCGACAACCGGGCTGCTGAATTAATTGGATATTTAGTGGCTAGAGGGTACGATGAGAGATTTGTACGTCGACAAATTCGAAGGGCTAAGAGGATTAACAGAAATGAAGCACTAACGCCGGCTCAAGAAAGAAAGGAAAATAACAGGACGCCGTTTGTTGTGACTTACCACCCTGGATTGCCGAATATAGGGGGAATACTTCGAGATCTGCATCCCTTACTACATATGTCTGACAGATGTAAGAGGGCCATTAAAGAATGTCCTATGGTGGCATTTCGTCGCCCTAAAAGCCTAAAGGATTATCTTGTGAATGCTAGAATACGACCTGACAACAATAATTCTGTGCCAGGAAATTACCGTTGTTCTTCTACGCGCTGCGAAATTTGTAGAAATAAGAACTATCTGAACATCGGAAATACGTTCGTCAGCAACACCACTGGAAAATCATACAACATTAACTATAACCTAGACTGTAACAGTAGCAGTGTTATCTATTTGCTAAGTTGCAAGATTTGTGGTAAACAATATGTGGGATCAACAGTTACTAAATTTAGGCTTAGATTTAATAACCATAGAAGTAGATTGAGGGGACATTCACGGTTGGAACCAGGAGATAGGGCCAGCGATGATTTAATCTACAAGCACTTTTTTACAGAGGGACACAATGGTTTGGACAACGTCTCAGTTCAAATAATTGATAAAGTTTATGGTAGTGTAGACAATTTGCTGGAGAAAGAGGGCCAATGGGCATACAGATTGAGAACAATAGCGCCGGAGGGTCTTAACGAAAGTGACTTTTTTTATTGTCAGAACCGCAGAAGTCGCGCGGGTAATTAATTTCTTGTCAGTCTCTTCTAGTGCACGCGCCTATTATTACCGTTAGCGTTCGTGTTTGTATTGCACGTGCTTTCTGTTACCGGTATAATTGTTAGCGCTCACGTGTTTAGATTTGTAAGCCGCACTTTTATAATTGCGTGTAACGCTTGTAACAGTCATTCACCCTGAGGAAGACTGTTCTACACAGTCGAAATATAGGTGGTCCTTAAAAATGTTTTTTTCCCTTGTGTTTAGTTATATTTGAAACGGGAAACAGTATAAATACATTTTTGATGCTTGAGATTATCATGTACTAGAGTCGCATCATAATCATGGCTGTTACAAAGGAATTTTTCAAGCTTCTAAAGTTACAGCAGAAGAAAGTGAGGCTAGAGCATCACGTTGAATTTTTGAGATCTTGTGGGCACAACAACGTTATCCCAGATGGTTTGCAGTTGCGAAAATCTCTGAACTTTGGTGATGTTTCTGGGGATTTCAAGCAACAGTGGGAACAGGTTTTGATTTCTTCGTCAAGAAAACTTTGTGATATGACCGCGAAGGAGTTTGGACGTCGACTGGATGAAGTGACTGATAGGATACAAGAACGTGAGTCTGAAATAGTTACTCAGTTTAGTAAAGATAAACTGCCGGAATTTAACAGTAAGATCCAACAGATTACGGAGAGATTGCAAGGTTTTTTGAAGAAGAGAAGAGAGAATAAGTTGAACAAGTTCATGCGTAATTCTATGCGTATACAAGAGATTGCTCATGATTTGTCCGTTTTGTCTGAGAGCGACGAGGAGCGATTAAATCCCACGGTATCCGAGATTGAAAATTTCATCACAGATATCCGAAGGGAAGTTGACAGTAATGAAGAACCGTTAGTAGTTATAGAAGATTTGGGTGAAGAAGAGCCGTGCAATTTGAATCCACTGCCTATGGATTCACCAGTCCTGTTGGCTGGGCCTTCTGAGGGAAGGATGGTAATTGCCATTGAGCCTGATATGTTATCCTATAGGGGTAGTCCTGTTAACTTGAATGACATGTTAAGAGAAAATGTTAGGGAGACAACAGCGAATGATTTACTAGAGGGGCGTGATTTTATTACACCGAATGAGACCTCTGAAGGGAATATTACGGAGGAGATAAGGGTGGAGGGAGAGGAGGCTACAGCGCAGGAACAAGTCGGTTTAGGGGCTATTCCCCACCAGGAATTTAATCAAGGTGTACAGCGTGTGGTTAATTTATCTAGCAGGGTTTTGTCTGAAGCAGAACTTTCGGTCCTCTCAAAAGGATTAAAGTTTTGTCCTACCCCTGAGGAGATTGACGTTTATCAATTACGCAAAGACATTACAGAGTATGTTAGACGCATTCGACTGAGGGAGTTCTTTTATAGTGATGAAGAGGTTGCGGGTAATTTCTCGGATGTTCCGGCGTTTAAAAAGAAGTCTACCTGGTGTCCTGATAAAAATAGAGAAATGGTTTTGGAAGCTTATGTTTTGGAATTGGAGAAGCAGATTCTGTCCAGCGCTCTAAATAAAAGGGTTAACAGAAATTTGACTAGGGAGGAACAACAGGCACTAACTAATTTGAGGAGATATAATGACATTATCATAAAAGAAGCAGACAAAGGTTCAGGCGTTGTAGTGATGGACAGGGATAAGTACATATTGGAAGGGATGCGGCAACTGAATGACAGAACGGTGTATGTACGTCTACCTGAAGATCCTACAATGGAAATGAGAGAGTTGATTAATAGCAAAGTTCGACAACTACACACTGATGGTTTTATTGATGAGGATACTTTGAATTACCTTTGGATTGACGGTGACACGAAGGCGGGTAGGTTCTACTTACTGCCTAAACTTCACAAGAAGGGCTGTCCAGGTCGGCCCGTGATATCGGGAAGTGGAACCCCAACTGAAAAAATATCAGAGTTCGTGGACTCTCATCTTAAGCCCCTTGTGCCTCTAGTGAATTCTTACATTAAAGATACCAATGATTTTCTTAGGAAGGTCATTAATATGGGAAAACTACCAGAGGGGTCCATCCTCGTAACCATCGACGTGGTTGGTCTATATCCTCATATCCCGCACGAGGAGGGGCTTCAAGCCATACGGGAAGCTCTAGATGGTAGGCTGGATGTTACTATTCCCACGGAGAGAATTGTTGAATTAGCGGCATTAGTTTTAAGTAACAACAACTTTGAATTTAATGGTGAGCATTATTTACAGAAGTTGGGAACAGCTATAGGCACCAGGATGGCTCCATCATATGCGAACTTGTTTATGGACAGATTAGAGAGAAGCCTTCTTGATGGATATCACACGAAACCTTACACCTGGTTTAGGTTCATTGATGACATTTTTATGGTTTGGACAGCTGGAGAAGGAGAACTCAAGAACTTTTTAGAGTATCTAAATAGTGCGCATGACACTATCAAGTTTACTTGGGAGTGGTCTATGGACAGGGTAAACTTTCTTGATGTAAAGGTGATTAATAGTAATGGCATTCTAACGACAGATTTGTACGTGAAACCCACGGATAAACATCAATACCTCGACTTTAGATCTTGTCACCCGAGGGGGTGTAAGGAAGGAATTCCTTATGCCCAGGCTCTGAGACTGAGGAGAATTTGTTCGTCGGATAAGATATTCGACAACCGGGCTGCTGAATTAATTGGATATTTAGTGGCTAGAGGGTACGATGAGAGATTTGTACGTCGACAAATTCGAAGGGCTAAGAGGATTAACAGAAATGAAGCACTAACGCCGGCTCAAGAAAGAAAGGAAAATAACAGGACGCCGTTTGTTGTGACTTACCACCCTGGATTGCCGAATATAGGGGGAATACTTCGAGATCTGCATCCCTTACTACATATGTCTGACAGATGTAAGAGGGCCATTAAAGAATGTCCTATGGTGGCATTTCGTCGCCCTAAAAGCCTAAAGGATTATCTTGTGAATGCTAGAATACGACCTGACAACAATAATTCTGTGCCAGGAAATTACCGTTGTTCTTCTACGCGCTGCGAAATTTGTAGAAATAAGAACTATCTGAACATCGGAAATACGTTCGTCAGCAACACCACTGGAAAATCATACAACATTAACTATAACCTAGACTGTAACAGTAGCAGTGTTATCTATTTGCTAAGTTGCAAGATTTGTGGTAAACAATATGTGGGATCAACAGTTACTAAATTTAGGCTTAGATTTAATAACCATAGAAGTAGATTGAGGGGACATTCACGGTTGGAACCAGGAGATAGGGCCAGCGATGATTTAATCTACAAGCACTTTTTTACAGAGGGACACAATGGTTTGGACAACGTCTCAGTTCAAATAATTGATAAAGTTTATGGTAGTGTAGACAATTTGCTGGAGAAAGAGGGCCAATGGGCATACAGATTGAGAACAATAGCGCCGGAGGGTCTTAACGAAAGTGACTTTTTTTATTGTCAGAACCGCAGAAGTCGCGCGGTAATTAATTTCTTGTCAGTCTCTTCTAGTGCACGCGCCTATTATTACCGTTAGCGTTCGTGTTTGTATTGCACGTGCTTTCTGTTACCGGTATAATTGTTAGCGCTCACGTGTTTAGATTTGTAAGCCGCACTTTTATAATTGCGTGTAACGCTTGTAACAGTCATTCACCCTGAGGAAGACTGTTCTACACAGTCGAAATATAGGTGGTCCTTAAAAATGTTTTTTTCCCTTGTGTTTAGTTATATTTGAAACGGGAAACAGTATAAATACATTTTTGATGCTTGAGATTATCATGTACTAGAGTCGCATCATAATCATGGCTGTTACAAAGGAATTTTTCAAGCTTCTAAAGTTACAGCAGAAGAAAGTGAGGCTAGAGCATCACGTTGAATTTTTGAGATCTTGTGGGCACAACAACGTTATCCCAGATGGTTTGCAGTTGCGAAAATCTCTGAACTTTGGTGATGTTTCTGGGGATTTCAAGCAACAGTGGGAACAGGTTTTGATTTCTTCGTCAAGAAAACTTTGTGATATGACCGCGAAGGAGTTTGGACGTCGACTGGATGAAGTGACTGATAGGATACAAGAACGTGAGTCTGAAATAGTTACTCAGTTTAGTAAAGATAAACTGCTGGAATTTAACAGTAAGATCCAACAGATTACGGAGAGATTGCAAGGTTTTTTGAAGAAGAGAAGAGAGAATAAGTTGAACAAGTTCATGCGTAATTCTATGCGTATACAAGAGATTGCTCATGATTTGTCCGTTTTGTCTGAGAGCGACGAGGAGCGATTAAATCCCACGGTATCCGAGATTGAAAATTTCATCACAGATATCCGAAGGGAAGTTGACAGTAATGAAGAACCGTTAGTAGTTATAGAAGATTTGGGTGAAGAAGAGCCGTGCAATTTGAATCCACTGCCTATGGATTCACCAGTCCTGTTGGCTGGGCCTTCTGAGGGAAGGATGGTAATTGCCATTGAGCCTGATATGTTATCCTATAGGGGTAGTCCTGTTAACTTGAATGACATGTTAAGAGAAAATGTTAGGGAGACAACAGCGAATGATTTACTAGAGGGGCGTGATTTTATTACACCGAATGAGACCTCTGAAGGGAATATTACGGAGGAGATAAGGGTGGAGGGAGAGGAGGCTACAGCGCAGGAACAAGTCGGTTTAGGGGCTATTCCCCACCAGGAATTTAATCAAGGTGTACAGCGTGTGGTTAATTTATCTAGCAGGGTTTTGTCTGAAGCAGAACTTTCGGTCCTCTCAAAAGGATTAAAGTTTTGTCCTACCCCTGAGGAGATTGACGTTTATCAATTACGCAAAGACATTACAGAGTATGTTAGACGCATTCGACTGAGGGAGTTCTTTTATAGTGATGAAGAGGTTGCGGGTAATTTCTCGGATGTTCCGGCGTTTAAAAAGAAGTCTACCTGGTGTCCTGATAAAAATAGAGAAATGGTTTTGGAAGCTTATGTTTTGGAATTGGAGAAGCAGATTCTGTCCAGCGCTCTAAATAAAAGGGTTAACAGAAATTTGACTAGGGAGGAACAACAGGCACTAACTAATTTGAGGAGATATAATGACATTATCATAAAAGAAGCAGACAAAGGTTCAGGCGTTGTAGTGATGGACAGGGATAAGTACATATTGGAAGGGATGCGGCAACTGAATGACAGAACGGTGTATGTACGTCTACCTGAAGATCCTACAATGGAAATGAGAGAGTTGATTAATAGCAAAGTTCGACAACTACACACTGATGGTTTTATTGATGAGGATACTTTGAATTACCTTTGGATTGACGGTGACACGAAGGCGGGTAGGTTCTACTTACTGCCTAAACTTCACAAGAAGGGCTGTCCAGGTCGGCCCGTGATATCGGGAAGTGGAACCCCAACTGAAAAAATATCAGAGTTCGTGGACTCTCATCTTAAGCCCCTTGTGCCTCTAGTGAATTCTTACATTAAAGATACCAATGATTTTCTTAGGAAGGTCATTAATATGGGAAAACTACCAGAGGGGTCCATCCTCGTAACCATCGACGTGGTTGGTCTATATCCTCATATCCCGCACGAGGAGGGGCTTCAAGCCATACGGGAAGCTCTAGATGGTAGGCTGGATGTTACTATTCCCACGGAGAGAATTGTTGAATTAGCGGCATTAGTTTTAAGTAACAACAACTTTGAATTTAATGGTGAGCATTATTTACAGAAGTTGGGAACAGCTATAGGCACCAGGATGGCTCCATCATATGCGAACTTGTTTATGGACAGATTAGAGAGAAGCCTTCTTGATGGATATCACACGAAACCTTACACCTGGTTTAGGTTCATTGATGACATTTTTATGGTTTGGACAGCTGGAGAAGGAGAACTCAAGAACTTTTTAGAGTATCTAAATAGTGCGCATGACACTATCAAGTTTACTTGGGAGTGGTCTATGGACAGGGTAAACTTTCTTGATGTAAAGGTGATTAATAGTAATGGCATTCTAACGACAGATTTGTACGTGAAACCCACGGATAAACATCAATACCTCGACTTTAGATCTTGTCACCCGAGGGGGTGTAAGGAAGGAATTCCTTATGCCCAGGCTCTGAGACTGAGGAGAATTTGTTCGTCGGATAAGATATTCGACAACCGGGCTGCTGAATTAATTGGATATTTAGTGGCTAGAGGGTACGATGAGAGATTTGTACGTCGACAAATTCGAAGGGCTAAGAGGATTAACAGAAATGAAGCACTAACGCCGGCTCAAGAAAGAAAGGAAAATAACAGGACGCCGTTTGTTGTGACTTACCACCCTGGATTGCCGAATATAGGGGGAATACTTCGAGATCTGCATCCCTTACTACATATGTCTGACAGATGTAAGAGGCCATTAAAGAATGTCCTATGGTGGCATTTCGTCGCCCTAAAAGCCTAAAGGATTATCTTGTGAATGCTAGAATACGACCTGACAACAATAATTCTGTGCCAGGAAATTACCGTTGTTCTTCTACGCGCTGCGAAATTTGTAGAAATAAGAACTATCTGAACATCGGAAATACGTTCGTCAGCAACACCACTGGAAAATCATACAACATTAACTATAACCTAGACTGTAACAGTAGCAGTGTTATCTATTTGCTAAGTTGCAAGATTTGTGGTAAACAATATGTGGGATCAACAGTTACTAAATTTAGGCTTAGATTTAATAACCATAGAAGTAGATTGAGGGGACATTCACGGTTGGAACCAGGAGATAGGGCCAGCGATGATTTAATCTACAAGCACTTTTTTACAGAGGGACACAATGGTTTGGACAACGTCTCAGTTCAAATAATTGATAAAGTTTATGGTAGTGTAGACAATTTGCTGGAGAAAGAGGGCCAATGGGCATACAGATTGAGAACAATAGCGCCGGAGGGTCTTAACGAAAGTGACTTTTTTTATTGTCAGAACCGCAGAAGTCGCGCGCGTAATTAATTTCTTGTCAGTCTCTTCTAGTGCACGCGCCTATTATTACCGTTAGCGTTCGTGTTTGTATTGCACGTGCTTTCTGTTACCGGTATAATTGTTAGCGCTCACGTGTTTAGATTTGTAAGCCGCACTTTTATAATTGCGTGTAACGCTTGTAACAGTCATTCACCCTGAGGAAGACTGTTCTACACAGTCGAAATATAGGTGGTCCTTAAAAATGTTTTTTTCCCTTGTGTTTAGTTATATATATATATATATATATATATATATATATATATATACCTTCACAGGAGTTCAGGCTTCAGGAGTAATCATCGTTTTATTGCGACAGTGCTGTTTCGTATGGTTCAAAATTATATGACCACACTCATCAGGCAACTTTAACGATTTAGTGTTAAAACTAACAGAACTGGCAGTAAAATATGAATGGTTGTTATGGGGATGCGTTACATTCAAGGCATGGTATCTAGGTAACAGATGCTTTTTGTCTTAGTTGCGTTACTCTAAAGTTCTGGAGCACATATCTGTTTCTGTGGGGGCATGAACTCGCTAGCTCGTTTCGCCTGTTTAGGCTACACAGCTCTTTTCTACAAATGATGATGAATTTTTCATACAGACAAAGATTACATTTTTTGTTCATATTGCTGTAGGGTTTACATTTCTTTAAAATTTTCCATTTCATCTGGAAAGGCTTCTTCTTGTCTTTTAAATTCCAGACATACTTCGAGAGTTCTGTTTCATTTCTTCTGTTGGAGTGTCGAAAGGATGTCTGGTGGTTTCTGTAACGTTCCTTAAAGTTTGTTGCCAGTCCGACATACGTTTCCGTTGTTGTCTCTGTGGTTACTGTGGCTTGGTAGATGACATTTGTCTGGAGGCATTTTCCTTCTAGTGGACAGTCTGGTTTTTTTCTGCAATTGCAGGTGTCAGGTTGTTGCGTTGGTAAGTTCAAATTTGAGAGAATGCGCTTGTTGTGTGACGAGATGATAGTTTTTCATGTTTGGCATGCATGAGTAGCTGAGTTTAAGTGTGTGTCTGTTGAAAATCTTGTGGAGTGGATGGTTCTTTGGGAAGCATCTGTCGACGATGTGTAGGAACTTTCTTCCAAGGTTAGTTCTGACGTTTGAATTGAAAGGGGGGTTGTACCATGTGGTGTTTCTTGTTCGTTTTCTTTGTTTTTCGAAGCTTGCTCCTGTAAAGGGTTGTACGTCAGCTTGTGACTGTATCCACTTTCTTCAAGAGCTTTCTGGTAAGGCGCAATGGATTCGTCAAATACTTCTTTGCTGGATGATATGTTAGTTAATCTCTTGTTAATGTTGAGTGGGATGTTTTTTAGTAATTCTGGGGGTGGTTGCTCTGTTGGTGGACATACGACAGTTTGTTATTGGGCTTCATATATTTATATATATATATATATAATATATATATATATATATATATATATATATATATATAAAGTCAAAAACATCCACTGTCGTGGTTGTGTCTCCAGACGAATTAAAATAATAGCCAAGAACTGGAAAATACGACTTTGCCAATATTTCGTCTTTATTAAAAGACTTCATCAGGGCAACTGATGTGAAAGCGGTTAAAACCGTTATAAGATATACGCTAGCTGATGTGAGACGCTAATACGAGACTTAAAGCTGCTCGCGCGCTGTAAAGCGCGCGCGTTACATATAAGTGAAGCAATGAGAGCGATATTAAAATAAATCCCTTCGAGGATTCCTACTACAGAAAAAATCATCACTATTAAGACCCAGTGGATAAATACATCGAAGACGGTATGCCCACTGGGCCTCCCTATCCCTAAGATATTCCTCACTTGAACACTTGTCTATTAACTGTATTCTAACATCACTCAAACCATGATGGTCTGCCTGATTGAAATGCCTGTATATAACATCGTCTTTAAGTTTATTCTCCGAGGATAGTCCTCTGTGCGCATTAATCCTAGACTTGTGGTTATTAAATCTAGTCCTAAATTTGTTAATAGTAGATCCCACATACTGCATTTGACACGTTGCACAAGACAATAGGTACACTACGTGGTCTGAATTACAATCCAGCTTAAAATTAATCACAAAATCTCTCCCAGTAACTCTACTTTTGAAACAAATGCCCTCATCCAAGAAATCACAAACCCTGCATCGTCTATCCCCACATCTACCACAACCCTTAACAGTAACTGGTGTCTTAAGTTCGGAATGTACCAGAATGTCCTTAAGGCATTTAGGCCGCCGGAAAGCCACCATGGGCACCTGTTCCAAGGCCAGCTGGCAACGCCTAGAAGATTGCAAAACAGGATGAAGCCTGTGTAATATTTTAGAAATACAAGGGAGTGCCGGATGAAATGTGACCACAAAAGGAATACGTTTATTACAAGCAGGCTGCTTATCCCTAAGGGTTTGTTCCCTGGGAATCCTACGCGCTCGATCTATTTGCCCCTCCACATGCTCCCTGTTATAACCCCTTTTAACCAAGTAACTGCACAATTCCTCAGCCCGTTTATCAAACAAAGCATCCGTGGAACATATACGTCTTATTCTAAGGGCCTGACCAAAAGGGATACCTTTCTTACATGAATTAGGGTGACAAGAGGAATGAAACAAATATTGGTGTTTGTCCGTAGGCTTACGATATAAATCTGTGGAAATTACCCCCTCGTTTAACAAGACACTAACATCTAAAAAGTTCACTTGCTCAGACGACCAGCTAAAAGTGAATTTAATGGTATTATGAAACGAGTTCATAAGCCCCATAAACTCTTTGAGTCTCTCCTCTCCCTCCGTCCAAATAAAAAAGATGTCATCTATAAATCTACGCCAGAAAAGCGGCGTTACTGATGCTTGTTCAAGTAGGTCCGATTCTAGTTTACCCATAAAGATATTGGCATAAGACGGCGCCATTTTTGTCCCTATTGTGAGACTCGCAATGTTGTATCCAGGGGCTTTCGATTGAAGAAGTCAGCAAATATTGGCCATGTTTCCCTAACTTTTAGGGATGACTGGGACGGAATACTTGAAGATTGCTCTGGTCGATTACAGAGATTATTAGCGGCTGAACTCTCTGTGGTGATGACATCTTTACAGGAACGACGGCAAGCACTTGTGGCCCGTTTGCAAGAGCAAGAATATGCTGATTACATGGGAAAAATTCGTGGTATTATAACGAGAGTTGATGCGATTATGAAGGACAAACACGAACGTAAGTTGAGGTTGTTATGTGAATTGGAAGATGTGCGTGCTAGCGGTAATGCTACACCGAATGTTGGTCTCGAGGTTCCGCCGATTTTTTCTCAGGCGCAAAATGCACCAAGATCGCACACCTCGCTAGAAACGAGACAAATGGAGAGTCCAGGGACAGCGCGGACTGTTGCGGAAACAACGGCAGGTTTAAATTTGGTAGTGAATCAATTAAGCCGCGAGCGGATCGATGGTGAACTACATCCTGGGGAGGGAAGATTAGAGACATACACGGATATCGAAGCGAATAACAATGACGGAGGTCAGTCAAGTGCAGTTAATGAAGAATTTACTTACTTGGATGCTCGTGGAGAGATGCAAACTGTTGCAGAAACTACGTTGGGATTGAATACGGTCGTGAATCTCTCACTTCGGGAGTTGACTGATAGTGAGGTATCTTTATTATCTAAGGGCTTAAAATTTTGCCCAACTCCGAGAGACCTTGATAGATATAGTTTGCGTAAGGACATTAACAACTTTATTAGACGTATAAGACTTAAGGAGTACTTCTATGATGGGGATAATGTCGGGGGGGATTTTTCAAGTTTTCCCGCTTTTAGGAATAAATCTGTGTGGTGCCCAGAGCGGGGAAGGGAGTTGGCCATTGAAGCATATGCTCAGGCGGTAGAGCAAGAGATATTATCATCCATTATTAATGAGAGAGGTGTTTACAGCAATTTGTCAGAGACTGAGCGCGATGCGCTAAGAAATCTTAAATCGTATGATGACATTATTATCAAAGAGGCAGATAAAGGGTCTGGGGTTGTAGTAATGGATAAAGATAAATATATTACTGAGGCTTTTAGACAACTAGAGGACCGTAATGTTTATAGGGAGACTCCTGTTGATCTTACTCAACGGATTTCTGAACTGGTTAATGATAGAATTCAGAAGGTTTTTGATGATGGTTACATTGATGACAAGACGCTTGAATATCTTTTGATAAACAGCAAGCCTAGGGCGGGTCGGTTTTATTTATTACCTAAAATACATAAGAAGGGTTGCCCGGGGAGGCCGGTTATCTCGGGGTGTGGGACGTGCACGGAGAGGGTCTCGGAATTTGTGGATTTTCATATTAAACATTTGGTTCCTGAAATACCATCCTACATTAGGGACACTAAACATTTTTTACAGGTGCTTAATGACTTGGGGAGGTTGCCGGAGGGGGCTATATTGGTTACAGCCGATGTAGTCGGCCTATATCCTCACATTCCCCATGAGGAGGGGTTAAAGGCTTTGGGGGAAGCTTTGACTAGATCCACCCACACTACTGTCCCTCCTGATGTTTTAGTGGATTTGGCTAGGTTGGTGCTCACTAACAACAACCTTACTTTTTATGGAAGACATTTCCTACAGGTCCTGGGGACAGCAATAGGGACAAAAATGGCGCCGTCTTATGCCAATATCTTTATGGGTAAACTAGAATCGGACCTACTTGAACAAGCATCAGTAACGCCGCTTTTCTGGCGTAGATTTATAGATGACATCTTTTTTATTTGGACGGAGGGAGAGGAGAGACTCAAAGAGTTTATGGGGCTTATGAACTCGTTTCATAATACCATTAAATTCACTTTTAGCTGGTCGTCTGAGCAAGTGAACTTTTTAGATGTTAGTGTCTTGTTAAACGAGGGGGTAATTTCCACAGATTTATATCGTAAGCCTACGGACAAACACCAATATTTGTTTCATTCCTCTTGTCACCCTAATTCATGTAAGAAAGGTATCCCTTTTGGTCAGGCCCTTAGAATAAGACGTATATGTTCCACGGATGCTTTGTTTGATAAACGGGCTGAGGAATTGTGCAGTTACTTGGTTAAAAGGGGTTATAACAGGGAGCATGTGGAGGGGCAAATAGATCGAGCGCGTAGGATTCCCAGGGAACAAACCCTTAGGGATAAGCAGCCTGCTTGTAATAAACGTATTCCTTTTGTGGTCACATTTCATCCGGCACTCCCTTGTATTTCTAAAATATTACACAGGCTTCATCCTGTTTTGCAATCTTCTAGGCGTTGCCAGCTGGCCTTGGAACAGGTGCCCATGGTGGCTTTCCGGCGGCCTAAATGCCTTAAGGACATTCTGGTACATTCCGAACTTAAGACACCAGTTACTGTTAAGGGTTGTGGTAGATGTGGGGATAGACGATGCAGGGTTTGTGATTTCTTGGATGAGGGCATTTGTTTCAAAAGTAGAGTTACTGGGAGAGATTTTGTGATTAATTTTAAGCTGGATTGTAATTCAGACCACGTAGTGTACCTATTGTCTTGTGCAACGTGTCAAATGCAGTATGTGGGATCTACTATTAACAAATTTAGGACTAGATTTAATAACCACAAGTCTAGGATTAATGCGCACAGAGGACTATCCTCGGAGAATAAACTTAAAGACGATGTTATATACAGGCATTTCAATCAGGCAGACCATCATGGTTTGAGTGATGTTAGAATACAGTTAATAGACAAGTGTTCAAGTGAGGAATATCTTAGGGATAGGGAGGCCCAGTGGGCATACCGTCTTCGATGTATTTATCCACTGGGTCTTAATAGTGATGATTTTTTCTGTAGTAGGAATCCTCGAAGGGATTTATTTTAATATCGCTCTCATTGCTTCACTTATATGTAACGCGCGCGCTTTACAGCGCGCGAGCAGCTTTAAGTCTCGTATTAGCGTCTCACATCAGCTAGCGTATATCTTATAACGGTTTTAACCGCTTTCACATCAGTTGCCCTGATGAAGTCTTTTAATAAAGACGAAATATTGGCAAAGTCGTATTTTCCAGTTCTTGGCTATTATATATATATATATATATATATATATATATATATATATATATATATATATATATATATATATATATATATAGGAGGAATTTTAAGGGAGTTACATCCGCTTTTACACATGTCCGAACGGTGCAAGCAGGCCGTTAGGGATGTGCTCATGATGGCATTCCGTCGTCCAAAGAGCTTACGAGACCATTTGGTTTGCGCAACGTTACGACCTTTAGAGTGTAATAAGGAGGGCAGCAGGGGAACTCACAATTGCGCTAGTAGTAGATGTGAAGTCTGTAAGTATCTTACTGTAGGGGAGAGTTTCGCTAGCCATACTACTGGTACACGTTATACTATAAACCATCGGTTAGATTGTAATTCTAGGAATGTTGTTTATCTAATGAACTGTAAGGTCTGTGGTTTGCAATATGTCGGCTCCACTACTACCAAGTTCAGGTTGAGGTTCAATAACCACAAGAGTCGACTTCGAGCACACTCGAAGATGTCTGCTGCCAGAAAGGAAAGTGACGACCTTGTCTATAAGCATTTCCATGGTCATGGACATCATGGCCCTCAGGACATTAGTATACAGCTTATAGATAAGGTCAACGTAAAGGAGGACCTTATTGCTAAGGAAGGTCAATGGGCATACCGCCTCCGATCCTTGAAACCAGATGGCCTTAATGAGAGTGACTTCTTTTTTAGCCAGAATCGAGAGGCACGTATACGTACTTAGAATTTTGCTTAATTTGGATTTTCACCAGGATGTTGTTGCGTTTTTGGCACTATTTTTCTTCCCATATATGCTCTCTGTACGCGTGTTATATCTGTGCGCGCGCGCGTTTTACTTTTATTTTTGAAATGTAGCGCGCATTTTCGTATTTCAGTGGCGTAGTATACATTTGTGTACAACGGTTTCCTTCATTCGCCCTGAAGAAGACCGACAAGTCGGTCGAAATATAGGTGATCCTGAAAATTGTGTCCTGTCTTGATGTAACTCCCTTAAAATTCCTCCTATATTGGGCAATCCTGGATGATAGGTGACCACGAACGGCGTTCTTTTGCTGATTGTCTGTCGCTTCGGTACAAGTAGCTCGTTCCGGTCCAGATAACCCCTATGAACTAAAAACTTTCTAAGATCCTCTACTCAAAAGTAGTAGACGTGGAACAAATACGTCTAAGTCTTAGAGCCTGTGCATATGGAATTGCTTGTTTAATCCCCCTAGGGTGACATGATGTATGGAATAAATACTGATGCTTATCAGTCGGCTTAGTATACAGATCAGTCTCAATAATACCATTGTGTATATATATATATATATATATATATATATATATATATATATATATATATATATCAGTTAAAAAGACCGAAAATGGACAACTTTTGGTTCAAAAAAGATAAAAATTTAAAAATTTAAGAATACAAAAATTTAAGAATAAAAAACGTTTCGGTCTCTCGACCTTCGTCAGTTACAAACAGAATGTTAAAAACCTACAACTTAAATATGATTTTACAACAATGGTTACAAATTACATACGGGTTACGTAACTCAGACAATGAAACCAAAAACAATAGGTGTACAAAAAGTATGAAACAACTACGGTAAATTAACAGGATACGGAATAACAACAATAATAGAACTAGTGATAAATGTTATGTAATTGTCGCAGCGCAATAGGTTCCCCATCAAGGGCCTCTGAATCAGCATACCTGTCAATATCATAACAAAATCCCTAAAGAGGGCCCTTAAACAATAAGTAATAATTTCCCAACAAAGAGTCTTTGAATGACCTGGCTAGCACAAAAATAACAGAATCCCCAAAAGAGGGCCCCTGAGCGCTGAAACAACTACAAGTGCTAAAGATTACAATTAATGAGTCGGTACACCCTGACTTGTTAAAATATATAAAAATAAATTCACTACCAATACGCACCTTAAGAAAATCGCAACCTATTGTCCAAACTCTGCTGAACTTAAGTAATATATATATTTAGCCAAGCCTAAAAGCGGAGCTCCAAAAGCATTCTTTTTCTACTGGCATTTACATATAGTCTACTTGTCATATCACCCATCTGACCTCACTCAAGCTACAGACCCAATGCTGTAGAAAATAGTATGGAAAGGTGATCTGAGCCAGTGGCACAGTGGATTTGGACCCCACGTGGATTTGCACCCTCCAGTCCAGATCTGCTTGTGGATCAGATTTGGACCCCCTAGTCCAGAACTGCTAGCAGATATGAATCCCCTTTTACGAATTTGGACCCCCACCCCTCCTAAAAACAAGCGTTCTATTGAGTAAGGTAATAAAAATTCCTTTCCAAACTGAGTTTGGAGATGTTAAAAAAGCAAAATAAAAATACTGAGGTAGGTTTTTTTAAAATAATCTTTAATACCTTGTGTAAAAAAGAACCTGCAAAGCTAGTTTTCATCTATAAATTTTTAAAACAAAACATTTCTTAACATCTTAGAGCAATACCTAAGGACAGGTCTGTTTCCCCGTTTAACTGTAGGCAACTTAGTTACATACTTAGCTACTTAGGTATGGTTTAGAGCCACTAGAAATTGGTGGAGAAGCCTGGTGATTGCTCCTTGGAATCAGTATCACATCAGATATATAGTGATTCAGATCATCACTTCATAATGAATGCAATTTCAATTATCCACAGCCTCCCATGAGACAGTCAGAAATCGGAAATTGTGTATCCTCTGGATATATGTCTGCCTCACAAAAATTATGAAAGAAAGATACATGGAAATCAATAAAAATATTTAGATGCCATGAATTAAGACCAAGATATTTATTTTGATCAATTACTTCTTGACCTTACTATCACAAAAAAAACTGCTTGCTAACATTAAGCTCATCACTCAATGGACCTACAGTGTGTTTGCTCGAAGGAGAAGGTGGAGAAATTAAACAAGACTAGCTAGTAATTAAAATAGCTTGTAATGATAAAGCTAGGAAAATCGGTATTTATTTTGACATAAATGCCCCTAGAAAAAAAAATAAAGGGTACAAACTCTTCGTTTACAGGAATTGACCGCGGTTCAGAAACAATATAACAACAAACATAAGACTTAGTACAAGAAAACAAAGCACAATATGAATAATATTTCTTCGAAGATTCTTGGAGAAGATGCAGAAATTGGACAGGTAACAAAACTATCTTTCTAATTTCCTTAGCAGATTTGACATAAATGTCCGTAGAAAAGACAAAAAAGAGGTCCGTACCTGATCGTTTAGAGCAGTCAACAGGAATCACTGAGACAGCAATCACTCGGAATGCGACAGAGCTGAATAATAGAGCCATTTCCCACAAAATCTTTCCTTGGCTTACACAAAACACTTAAGTGCTTTGATGGTTTTACTGTTACTTCCCATGTCTTCCGAAGAACCTTCTTCAATTAATCATTCTCAGTGGCAAAACATCATCCAGATAACGAAGAAAGCGCTTGCCAAACCAAACGAGCATTTCTCTCGCAGACCCGTCCACTTTAAAATTTATCAAAACCAGCCAGCCAGTCAACCCATTTCGCTGTTTTTAACATCCAAACGCTGATTCTTACCGGTTCAAACAAACGACATGTTTAAAGACGGCGAAACTTAATTGTTGTTTACAGGCTGCTTTCGACGAAGATCTCTTAAAGACTTGAAGAAGTGAAGCGCGCTGGGTTTTGACTGTTTTGGCAGCATTTTGACAGCTTAATGTCAGATTTTGAGAAGTGCACATGCACATGCATTTGATCGGATTTTTTATTTTTACTCGAGCTTGAGTCTCCCCCTTTAATGCTTAATTTTACGAGGACTCATTGCGATTACGTGTTGATAAGATAAGGGCAAAAGTTTCTTAACGCTACTGTGAGGAACCAAGGTCGAAAAACAGTCAGCCAAGCCGAGTAAAAACACTCGTTCGCTTGCAAAGAAAACAACGTAACAAAACAAACAAACAATTCAACTACTTCTTTGCGTTCTTCTTTGCGTTGTTCATTCCTGAACAAAAGTAACAACGATTAAACCAAATGTTAAGCTTCTATTTATTTAATTTACCTCACTGTCCTGTGTTGTAGAGGTTTCTACCACTTGAAAATGCGTAAGCTTCAGTAAAGTAAAAACAAGCATCCGCAAAAATAGCAAACGGTTTGTCCAAAGAAGGAGCTTCTTCCACAGAGTTTGAGCTACTCATTCCTCCCATTAATACCGGTGAACTGTTAAGTGACTTTTCTTGGTGAGATGCAAGATGCCGCGGTGAAGTGAAAGCCCTTGAAGCGTTGAATTATACTGTTTTAAACCGCACAATCTTTGAAGCTTTTCCTGAGAAAAATCTTCCGTCCTTCCTTTCATCACTTGAAAATTCACCTTCCGGAGTATCTTTTGACAAGTTCTTGATCTTTATGCTCTTTACGCGAAAGACAAACTTCGATCGAAGAAGATGAAGTTGTTTTGCTCAAAATAAAGAAACCAACTGAATGTGAAATTACCAGCCGCAGAAAGCGCGCGAAAAATTTTAACGGCCTCGATTTGGTTTGGGTGTCCCACACTTGGCTTGAGCCTGCGATCCAATCGAAAGCAAGTACCTGGTCAGCGGTCAACTTCAAAAAACAGCTGACCTCGATGAGGTCTTAACTTGAGCCCGCGATATGGTCATGTTACACTGGTCAGCGGATACCTTGTTTTGACAGGTGTCAATTGGCTATAAGATGGATGTAAATATTCGTAAACCAAAAGGTTCAGTAGCTGCGTGGCACAGTAAACAGTAAAAAGTTTTAAATAGTATTAACGCAGTGCCAAATTAAAAACAAAGTTTATAGCAGACGTTTCGGGCCTAGCCCTTCCTCAGTGCTAAGTTGAGTTTTGAATGGGACACGTAATTGAATAAGTCAACAGTTGTACGCGCGACTCTAACGGATAGGTAAGAGCGCGCGCATAGAGCTATTTAAAAAATAAAATCCACGTTCAGTCCATGCGGCCTAAGAGTGCCAAGATGAAAAATTAGGCGCATTTCGTCACGGCGTCTGGCATTGTTAGTACCCCTGCATTGTTTCACGCAGCGGACCTCCATGTCACTTAGTCCGTGTCCGGGAATGTTGAAATGTTCCGCAACAGGAAAACCAGGCGGGTTTCTCGTAATGGCCCGAAGGTGTTCACCGGTGCGTTCCCTAAGCATGCGCCCGGTTTCCCCAATGTATAGGACTGGGCAGCGACGACATGAAATGCAGTAGACCACATTGCTAGATTTACAGGTGAAATGCTCCCTTATGGTAATGTTGTGTCGTGGTCCTTCGATGGATGTCCTTCGATGGATGTCCTTCGATATAAGATGGATGTCCAGTATCAAAGATGTACGCTGTAAAGTAGCTGGTCAGCTGGGCCAGGTGGAGTATGGCCGCCATGTTGGATTATTATGATTATTATTAGGATATTATTAATTATTGGGCGACTCCGTCGTCGTCGTCGTCGTGCGTACGCGCCCACGAGCAATACCGCTAGCCATTTTTACCATGAGAAAAGCAGTTGACGGGTTTCTATAGGTATGGTGCTCCGCTTGAAGGCCCTTCGGGCCGTCGGAGCTCCGCTATAATGGTGCGGTTTTTTGAATGAAATTCTTGTCTTTTATTAAGTCCATAAGGTGAAAGGGAAAACAACTGCGCACTCCAGTATGCTTCTTTCGTAATTAATAGCTGTTCAGTGTTTTCGGATGTGTTAGTTTGGATTTGATCGATACATTGAAATGTAAAGTCCGATAGTACGTGCGGAGTTCGGTTGAAGTGTGTGGCGACCTTGCAAGTCTTCTTATTGGTTCTCATGGACGATTTGTGATTTCTAAATCTAACTTTAAATTCCGTGGTGGTCGAGCCAACATACTGGAGATTGCATTTCTTACAATGAACCAAATAAATCACATTTGAGGAATTACACGAAAGTTTCTGCCGAACAAAATAGGTTTTACCAGTTTGTGCGCTAGAAAAAGTTTGAGAGTTGACAAAGAAGTTCTTGCAAAGATCGAATCTAGATTTATCACATGTGAAACAGCCGGCTGTGGATGCTGTATTTGATTGAAGCGAGCTCTTACTGCACTTAGAAGGTGCCAAAATTTCTTTGAGGTTCTTAGGTCTGCGAAAAGATGAAATAATAGAATTCAGTGGAAAAAGCTCCCTAAGTTTTGGAGATGAAAGCAAAAGATGAATATGCTTTTTGATTAACCCATTAATAGACGGTAAATTGGGATTATATGTGAGAACAAAAGGAAAAATCTTTTTAGACTTCTTGACTTTGGCTTTAAGTAAGTCATTTCTCGGAATATTCGCTGCCCTAGAAAATTCACGTGAAACCAATTCTGCCGAATATCCCTGTTCGATTAGATAGCCCTTGTACTCCTCCAGTCTTTTGGCGAGAAAATCGTCCTCAGAACAATTCCTACGTAGTCTCGAGGCGACCCCAAAAGGGATCGCTTTGAAAACATGTTTAGGATGGGCACTCGACGGAGGAAGATACAAGTGGCTATCAGTAGGCTTAGAATAAACATCAGTTTGGATATAACCATCTACCAAATGGAGTGTGACATCTAAAACATTGAGTTTGCTTGCGGAATAAACCAATTCAAATTTAATGGTGGGGTACAGCGAATTAATGTACCCAGTGAAAGAATTCAGCGCAGCAAGACCCTGTTGCCAGAGATCAAAGATATCATCACGATATCTCCACCATTGTGAGGACTTAATAGGGCCACAATGCTTAGCTTTGTGGTCTATTTCACCCATAGCTATATCGGCATAGCTACAGGCATTTTTGGGTCCCACAGCTGTGCCGTGAACTTGAAGGTAAAATTTCTCATTGAAAACTGAGTGATTGCTTTTGAGGCAGATCTCTACAGCTTCCAAAATACAATTGGTGGATGGAAGTAGTTGATCTCTGGCATCAAGTGCTCTCCTGACCGCTCCTAATCCTAGTTCATTATCGATGTTAGGAAACATAGAAACCACGTCCCAAGAGACCAGAACAGTACCTTCGGGAAACGGACCCTGCTCATTAAGTTTATGTATCCTGTTTAGCAGGTCAGTGGTGTCCTTAATAAAAGATGGTTGCTTTCTAGCCATCGGTTGTAAATAGAATTCCGTGAAAGCTGATAGGTTTTCAATAGCCGTCCCACAGCACGAAGTAATAAGTCTAAGAGGGTTGTCTTTCTTATGCGTTTTAATATTTCCAAACGCAACTCCGGGCTTAGCCTTTCTGTTGACAATCCAAGAAGCAATTTCGGGTGAAATTTCGCTCTCCTGCAACCATTTAGAACACCACTGCTCCACTAAGCCTAAATGCTTGATAGTAGGATCTGATTGTAAGACTTTGTAATGTAGGGGGTTATTGAGTTGACCAAGCATCTTATCATTATATTCCGTGGAATTTATCAAAACAAAGCGAGAGCCCTTATCCTGTATTCTAATAGTGACATCCGAATTCTTCAACTCCCTGAGCGCGGAACGCTCACCTTTGGATAAATTGTCCTCTAAATTACTAACGTTGCGAGGATTAAGAATGTCTTTTCTAAGGTTTTTTTATCTAACCTTAGAGCACTTGATGCTTTATTAGGCGTAGAAATTGACAGCAAATTGTCATTTAATGATCATGTTGAGAAAGGATGTAAAAAGTTGGCCTTTAGAATCGCAATACTGCGTAAGATCCGAGCCTGTCTACCTCTTAAACAGCGACTTCAGTATTATAATAGTATTATTCGCCCTGTTATGTCTTACGCTAACGTTGTTTGAGCAAATTGCGATAAAGAGTCGGTTTATAGGGTCTTAAGATTGCAAAAACTTGCGGCACGCGTTATTTCTTATGCCGATCGCATGACACCATCAGTTGCTTTGTTTAACAAGCTAGGTTGGATTCCGTTTTATGAGCAACATAAGATAGATAAATGCATAATAATGTACAAGCGAATTAATGGGTCTCTGCCGAATTATCTAAATGAACACTTGATTTTGAATAATAAGCGGCACTCCCGCACCACTAGATATCCAAGCATTAATGCTGTTTGTCCTAAATATAAAAGAGAAACAGAGGGAGGACGCTCTTTCGCTGTTTCGGCAACAAGACTGTGGAACAGTATACCAATTGAAATTAGGAAATTAGATTCTGTAGCATGTTTTAAGAAGAACATGTTTGCCAAGATTTTTAAGGAACAACAATGTTTGCATCATTTTATCATTTAATAATTTTTTATTGTTTTTTTCTTAATATCGAATCTTGTTATATTTTAAATGTATATATATTTTAGTTTACTATATTTATTAGATTGTAAATAGTTGTGTATTTTATGAGGGCCACAAGTTTATTAGCCTTTGGCTATTAAGTGCTACCCTCTTTAAATAAAGGCTTTACTTACTTACTTACTTACTTACTGATAGCCACTTGTATCTTCCTCCGTCGAGTGCCCATCCTAAACATGTTTTCAAAGTGATCCCTTTTGGGGTCGCCTCGAGACTACGTAGGAATTGTTCTGAGGACGATTTTCTCGCCAAAAGACTGGAGGAGTACAAGGGCTATCTAATCGAACAGGAATATTCGGCAGAATTGGTTTCACGTGAATTTTCTAGGGCAGCGAATATTCCGAGAAATGACTTACTTAAAGCCAAAGTCAAGAAGTCTAAAAAGATTTTTCCTTTTGTTCTCACATATAATCCCAATTTACCGTCTATTAATGGGTTAATCAAAAAGCATATTCATCTTTTGCTTTCATCTCCAAAACTTAGGGAGCTTTTTCCACTGAATTCTATTATTTCATCTTTTCGCAGACCTAAGAACCTCAAAGAAATTTTGGCACCTTCTAAGTGCAGTAAGAGCTCGCTTCAATCAAATACAGCATCCACAGCCGGCTGTTTCACACGGATAAATCTAGATTCGATCTTTGCAAGAACTTCTTTGTCAACTCTCAAACTTTTTCTAGCGCACAAACTGGTAAAACCTATTTTGTTCGGCAGAAACTTTCGTGTAATTCCTCAAATGTGATTTATTTGGTTCATTGTAAGAAATGCAATCTCCAGTATGTTGGCTCGACCACCACGGAATTTAAAGTTAGATTTAGAAATCACAAATCGTCCATGAGAACCAATAAGAAGACTTGCAAGGTCGCCACACACTTCAACCGAACTCCGCACGTACTATCGGACTTTACATTTCAATGTATCGATCAAATCCAAACTAACACATCCGAAAACACTGAACAGCTATTAATTACGAAAGAAGCATACTGGAGTGCGCAGTTGTTTTCCCTTTCACCTTATGGACTTAATAAAAGACAAGAATTTCATTCAAAAAAACCGCACCATTATACTTAAGTTCAGCAGAGTTTGGACAATAGGTTGCGATTTTCTTAAGGTGCGTATTGGTAGTGAATTTATTTATATATATTTTAACAAGTCAGGGTGTACCGACTCATTAATTGTAATCTTTAGCACTTGTAGTTGTTTCAGCGCTCAGGGGCCCTCTTTTGGGGATTCTGTTATTTTTGTGCTAGCCAGGTCATTCAAAGGCTCTTTGTTGGGAAATTATTACTTATTGTTTAAGGGCCCTCTTTAGGGATTTTGTTATGATATTGACAGGTATGCTGATTCAGAGGCCCTTGATGTGGAACCTGTTGCGCTGCGACAATTACATAACATTTATCACTAGTTCTATTATTGTTGTTATTCCGCATCCTGTTAATTTACCGTAGTTGTTTCATACTTTTTGTACACCTATTGTTTTCCGTTTCATTGCCTGAGTTACGTAACCCGTATGTAATTTGTAACCATTGTTGTAAAATCATATTTAAGTTGTAGGTTTTTAACATTCTGTTTGTAACTGACGAAGGTCGAGAGACCGAAACGTTTTTTATTCTTAAATTTTTATCTTTTTTGAACCAAAAGTTGTCCATTTTCGGTCTTTTTAACTGTTTTTTTTATGATTTACCGAATCAGGACTGTGAATCATCAGTGATCCTTTTGGTTCTGCATCTTTCGTTGGCCTAGGAAGCGCCTTCAACCGTCTATATATATATATATATATATAGAGAGAGAGAGAGAGAGAGAGAGAGAGAGAGAGAGAGAGAGAGAGAGAGAGAGAGAGAGAGAGAGAGAGAGAGAGAGAGAGAGAGAGAGAGAGAGAGAGAACTTAGTTGTGTTGATTTCTGTTCCCAAATTAACCATGTCTGTTTGTATTTCTCATAAATCCCTAATGAATCGCCATCCAAACGGGACTGATTTTCAAGTGAAATGAACTACGCGGAAAGCAGACAGACCCCTGTTTGCTCTGGTTGTGTTGTACAACATAGAGCAAAGTCAACCAACGTTGGCGTCGTTTACTTTGCAAATATTGCGCAAGAGTTAATGGCGTTTTATAATAGGAAATCGACCTAGCGCGCATGCCCTAGTGCAACAATGTTGCGTGAATGTGGCCAAACGGGTACTCTCTCATTCTCATGTATTCACCACTCACGGGTATAGTTCGAACCAACAAAACGACAAGGTCCCAGATGGCTTGTTAGCTCAGTCGGTAGAGCGCTGCACCGGTATCGCAGAGGTCGTGGGTTCCAATCCCGTACAAGCCTGAATTTTTTCAGGCTTTATTTTCACTACTGCTTAAGTAGTGTTCATAACTGCGATGATCAGTCACATATTTAATCATTAATCCGCAGTTCAAATATATGACTTTCATATATTCATTCTCATATCTTACACTTTTCGGAGACAGAAAAGTTGTCATTTTGTGTCCGAGGGACAAACCCTTTAATTGGAAACTTGCTTCTCGAGTACTCTCCATATCTCGATAAACGCACAGCTGACGCATGAACCATGCATGAAGCGTGCACAATGGGAATATGAAGCACACTTATGCAATGTTGACACAATGTTGTTGATGCAATTTTGATTATGCAAAATGTTGTGTATATTGTAAGTTCAAAGCTCTTGTAAGTTACACAGGACATTACGTATTTAAGCCTTTTGCCGTTCATTAACAGAAAATAGAAGTTCATTTTAAGTTACGGGAATTCAATAACATCTTCGGAAGAATATTTTCAAGAATAAATTTTCATTTTACTCATCCGTTGGTTCATTTGCGCAATTATCATGCTCATGCACTTTCAATAACATCATTGGAATGTCATTTTCTTTATTGTAAAGTCTATTATGTATTAAAAAAGGCATTAACATCAATAACACTGTCGTTTACATTTTTTGAAAGCCATTATAGTACATGACTGTCCATAATACACAAAACTCATTTTTAACCTTCAATGTGTTCGCCGTTAAGATCATGCGGCACATATGTCTGCATGAATCTGTACCACCCTGCGCACTTTGCAGCCGAGTAATGAATTCATATTCCTTTGAGATGCTTCTAAGAGAAGGCCAGCGAGCGATATAGTCTAGTGGCTTAACGCAAAATTTGAGACGGATCGTGACATAGCGGACAAAAGTGCCAAACTTTGTATGCAATTTCCTTGGGATATGAGTATTAAATCTGGGATGAGAGCCCAAGAAAGAAACTTCTCCTTTACGAATAAACTGGGAAATCCTTTTATCTTCACACTGCTGTGCTTGGTAACCAGGCTTTCTGTCTCAAAATACTCAAAATAGTATTTTTTTACAGTTTTGAAGTGTAAAATGGCTAAAAAATAATGCAAGGATTTTCCTGAATGATAATTGCTTATTTTCTTTTCACAAAATGTTTCAAAATTGCCTGTTTACCAAGCAATTGTTATTTGTGTGTGTGTGTATATATATATATATATATATATATATATATATATTATAAGCCCTTTACAAAGCTTTTTAGGCAATTAAAAGATTATATAATGAACATTAGGATTTCTGTGAAGATTTTATTTCGAAGGTCATCAAATTATGTTCATTAATGTATAATGTACATAAAGGTGGGTAGTTACCAAACTACACTTTTGAGGGGTTGTTTGCAGCACAGGCCAACCAAGCTTATCAGTTGTGCACTGAATCAAATGGTACGATCTGTATTTCATCATAATAACAAATATATGTTATTGTGAGTAGCTAGACATGGGACAGGTACTTTATTACATAAAGTTTTCGTGACACGTTAATTTCGCGAATGTTGCGATTTTAAAAGATTTGCAAAATTAAAGTGACACGAACAATAAGTGTCACGACTATAACATGACGCGAAAGTAACTGAGGTAACTCACATGTCAATAATCAAGAAAGAACGATTTTATTTAATAGCAATGAAACCTTCAGAAAATACATTTTTAACTATTCTTAGGCAACGTCTTGATCCTCCTCATCACTATTACTTTCTTCCTCTGCTGCAGGCAGCATTTCTTTTAAGCGTCCATTTACTGGCTCCTTGTCGTGCTGTTCCACTGGCTGCTTGAACCTCTCAGTGGCTTTTACGGTTGTTAATAAAATGAAGTAGTTTTATTTGATTGAAGGACGAGTTAGAAATTAAGTCTTACTCAAAAACGCGAAATTAGAGTGATTCAAAATCGGAAACTTTCCCTCAAATTTTCGAAATTTAAGTGTCGCGAAATCAGCGCCTCGTGAAATTGCGAAATAAACATGTCGCAAAAATGTCATGTAATATTTAAGGTAAGTCATAGAATTTCTCTGTAGTTCCATTAGACAGAGTTCATAAATTAGTAGCTGTCCCATTTCGACTGCCAGAAACTTGGTACGTTAGAAATTTGTCATAGCAGTTAACTTACAAGTAATCCGACAAACATTCCAAAAACTGATATTTGAAACGGTGTAAAAATTGAGGAAACAGAATCCGGTGTGTACCGGAAAAGGGGGGGGGGGGGGGGGAATGGACAAAAACACGAGACGGAATTATATAACAACAACCTGTATCAACTATTTATTCCGAACTAAACACGTGACTGCTGTGTTGGAAATAAGGGAAGAGAAAACGGCTACAGGTGGGGGGTGTATATTTTCAGTACTAAATGCTAACAGTAACTTGCTCTGTAAAAATATAATTTATGAGTTAAAACGACGTAGACTGATAGTGTAAAATCAATCAAAATATGAAATAGTTCATACTGATAGGAGAAAATCAATAAATCAAATTCAAAATCAATCAGTCAGCTCAGAAGGTCTGTCATTCCCGTGAGGGGCACAGTGACCAGACCCGGTAAGAAGGTTTTAAGCAAAATGGTGAGTGAGAGAAAACCGTTCAGCACGCAAAGGAAAAACCGTTGCAAATGAAATAACTGCGCAATTTTAGCGCAGTTAATTAAGGGTTAAAACTCACTACCCATACGTTTTCAATTTCTGAGCCTTATTGAAGCTGTATTCTTGACTATTACTTCGATAGAGGTCTTGATTTAGGCCCTGTTTACAAGCAGGTTGGGTAACCCTAGCAGGAGGGTTACCCTATAAGTGCTCCAACATTTCTTCGTTTTTTATATATTTTTTATTTTATTTATTATTATTATTACTATTATTTATCAATGTGTTTACAAAGAAGCTAAACAGAAAACATTTCAAGTGCAAGGTAGGTAAGCATCCTTCGCTCGAATAAATTCTTCCACCAGTGATCTGGACGGCTAAGTTTTCTTCGTAATCTTCTTCGTCGAATCACTCTCCCGTTTCACATGTTGCATTCAAGTCATTCCTGAGAGTGAAGTACTGTATTGTATTGAAACTTGTTGTCGTTGTCTAGAAATAAAAAGGTAACATAACAGCATCCCATGAAACTCGAAAGGAGCAATAACAGGCAGCACGAAAGGAGAATCGAAGTACTTAGCAGAACTCTTTTCTTGTCGACCATTTTGTTTGCGATTCAGTTGTCCTGGGTGCCAGGGTAACCGTACCTGTGAAATTTTGCTTGTAAACCCGGGCTATCTTTGATCCATCTCCTAGGGTAACCCTAGCACTAGGGTTACCCTCCCTGCTTGTAAACAGGGCCTTAACCAACGGAACGTTCACGGAAAGCGGTAGAAAACATTTACCAGTGGCAGATTTATGTCACGTGCTAGGCAAACAGAGTGATCATGTTTCATTAGATCATGTTTTGCACTGCACCATTCAGCGGACTTCGATATTTCAAAGCAACGTTTCAGTTTCTTTGCCTGCGCGGAATAAAACATTGTTTACCTTTTTGCTACAATGTTAACAGCGCTTGTTCTAAGCAAAACAAAAAAGTAGCTTTGGAGCACCGTACTTTTCACATCGTCGAAAGCCAGTTGTAAGCCGAAAAACCTTGTTAGTATTTGTATATTCCATGTTTACCTGGCGCTGTCACGGTTGTGAGAAAACTCGAAAGTACAGTGTATTTGGCAGTCCGGGATGGCTATCAAATTTGATAACCATCTGACGTCACAACATGGCGGCCGTTTCCGAAATCGAAGTTTTTCGTACCCCGTTCGTGTTATTCGCCTTTTATTCGGTGTCGCGGGCCTTATGTACCCATATATATATAATTCTATTGGGAATTGGTGAAAAGGTCTGTTCTTCAAGTGTTGTGAGGATGGCGGTGGTTAAGCAATGATGGATGAGAAAGTTTTGGAAAGGTTGGAATAACACGTTCAAAAGAGGTATGTTTTTCAACTTTGCCTTTACGTTTAGGTTATTAAACTAATTTTGCCATAGTCCCAAAAATTATGTAGCTAATCTTCAAACTATTTTTTTCGATGTGACCTTTGCTTGTCCGAATGCAAACTGCAGCGAAAAAGTGCATGGGGTGGTCTTGATTTACGGTCTAATTTAGTTACTAACCGCCATTTTGAGTCTTCGGCGTTGCTGTTAATCTGTCTGTTTATTATTCGAACAATGTTCAGAAATTCACTCTATCTTCTTTTCACTGTACTTTGAAATGATGGTAGCTTATATTTAAGGTTAAACTTAAGACTTATTAAGCTTATTATTACCTGACTAGAACAATAATAACAACGTCAAACTAGTTTTTGACTTGATTCTGTCGTTCCTTTTGACGATCCTTTTCCATTGCATCTTCATCTACATCTACATCATTTACATCAGCTCTCTTGGTAAAAGTCATAAGATAACACGCCGACTATAAAAACTGTAAATAAAAGTATAAATATGGATAAAATACAATAGAATAAGACCTGCAAGAACACTAATTGAGTTACTTCAAAGACACCTATGGTCATTTTGCAAATGCTTTCCTTTAATGATGATGATGATGATGATCTTTAATTAAGATTTCAACAACACATTTACAAACGTGACTGATCCGCAAATAGCACTGGCTAATCTAGGCGGATCAGTCATTTATATATAAGGAATTAAAAATAAATAAATAAATAAATAAATAAAAAGTCACTAAACTATTACAATATTACTACAAGATATGCATTAGATTACTACATTACGACTGCAGTCGCATAAGTAGCGCATGCTGACTGCGTTGTATGGATGACTCGTATGGCTCGCATGGATGGCTTGCATGACTCGCATGGATGGCTCGGCGTGGCTCACTGACTCTCATATTGTACGCATTCCCATGTAATGTATTCTTGTTATCTTCTTTGTGACTATGGAGCCCAGGTTTTATAAGCCTTTTGGTTTCTTGGCCTCATACCAGCCTACACTGTATTATTGTATTCAATTATGTACTTGTTTGGTTTAAAAGTAAACTAGACTGAACTGAAAAACTGCAAGCAAACCTTTGGCAAAATGCTTTTATAAGACATTAAATAAATACAGATTAAACCCTGCACTGAACTTACATGTAATATCATTGAAATTGAGTTGCACATTATTATCTATGGCCACAATCAGTTCAGTACTTACTTAAATGACAGTGCATATCGTTTGAACTTGCATCTAGTAAGTTTATGATATTTGCACTACACACAGTCTAATTGATGACAAAATGGAGTGGAAATTTTAGTTACATATATTAAGTAGTTAACTGATTCTCCTTCTGTAGGCATGAGCGTGGCTATTATCCTTGATTGGGATGAATGACCCAAAGCAAGATGCTGCCGTGTAAAGAATGAAGGGTGACTTAAAGGAAGGAGTCCTTTTATGGAGAAGCAAACTTTGAACAGATGGGTGAGCTACACTGTATTTTCACCTACAGTCATCTCAGTTACACAAAATTGTAGTTAGTAGCTTAGCATCCATGCAGCTACATTATGAATGGACTACAGTGGTGATGGTAGACTGACTAGACTGGGGCATTTAACAGCAATAAAAGGCTATTTTTGGTATTTGGCCACCCGAACCCTCCTTGTGTAGCCCGCAGTAAATAAATACAGCGAATCAAAGCTTTAAATGTTGTCCTGTCAAAATCAACTGGCCACATTCCAATGTAATCGTTGTTGTTTCTCTAAGTTTTATTATGTACACCTTTTTATAAATCCGGCTTCAATATCTCCATTTAAATGACATGGTGTAATACAATGATTTTATTGCTTAGACTTATATTTAACTCTGTTTATCATTTTGTATCAGTCTCACGATTAGTAATATAGCCACTTGAATTGAAATTTGCCGTGGGTTAAAATCATGAAGAACATATTTCCAGTTCGAAGCAAACAAAACTACGAGGGTGCATTTACATGAATTTATTTTCTGTATATTTTTGTCAGAATGATAACTCGCCGGAAAGTCAAGAACAACAAAAAGGATACCGGCACATGTACATCAAAAGTAGAAAAAATGTCAGGCATGGCGGTGGAGGCTTTATTCCCTGTACTGTGAAGAGTATATTTTTGAAGTGCAGAGAAGGCTGTCACTAATTATATCAGAAATGGGACAGAAAGGAGCGCTAGGCGCTGTAGTCAAGATTTTCCAATGTCTTACATGTTGCGAGAAACTTGAATTATATTTAAAGCCAAACTAATCCACGCGGCTTGGCGCGGCAAATGCGCTACAATTTCAGCCTCATTTACCCTCAGGGACCAGAACCGTTTTCTACGAGCATGTTTTACAAGTAGAGTAGCATTATTACAATAACTATACTTTGTCAATATTTCTTTTACGCAGATTGTTGGACCCGTGGTAGCCGAGACAAGGGCTGAAAACCTGAGAGCTTCTCAGTCGGCCAAAAAAACACACACTTAGAGTGAATGAAAATGACTGTGATTGAGAATGATTAAAAAACTGATTAAATAAAAACGCTTTGCTAATAAACCTCCCCTGTCTACCTTTCATTGTATGTCACATTCACTGGAACTTATCAGTTCCTGGTATTTGAGAGACGAGCCGAAGAATACGAAGAACCGGCACCCCAGCGTAAATGAAAACCAGAAACTTCTGACGAAATCAACCACTGGAAAATAATTCTGTATTCCAGATTTAATAAAAGTCCGAATCTTTTCATTTCTATTTAACAATGTAATGTACAATTACAAATTCCAGTAAATTCAGTCTGCTTTGGCCTTTGGACGCCATATTGAATTTAAAATTGTTGCGGCAACATGTCACGTAAACTGGAATCTGAGCAGCGATTGGCTATTTCTCTTTGTTTTGGTCTGGGTTATCAAATTTGATAACCATCCCGGACTGTTTGGTAGCCAAAAAAATTAACAGCAAAGAAAAGCAAGCGAAATTCAAAACAAGTCTTTCTCGGGATGAAAACGGCAACTGGTTGCCGTAGTGTAATACAAGGAACTCAAATAAGGGCTAACGTAAGTATTTGCAGGACCCATCTTTCAACGCGAAAGTAACGCCAGCGGAGAGTACGCCTACCCGACCGTTCCGACTTTAAGTTCCGACTTCCCCCGATTAATTCTCGACCCCTTTAGACTATTCGCCCCTGAAATATAATTTTGGAGTCCTTACAGTATTGTCCTTACAGTATTATCGTGCACAGGATCACCAAGCGCAAGGAACAGAGGTAGGTGTGCGTTATCCTTTCTCGAACGTAATAACTATTGTTCCGTTTTAATAATTCAATTCTGTAGATTAAAAGGGTTATTTCCTATTTTCCTGACATTAAGAGTAAAATTCTATTTTTTTTTGTTATTTACACCACAGGTACCCATCATAGCTAGTACGTGAAATATTTGAATGCTTAAATAAAATGAGAACGATAGGAGATTGGATTGGGCACCCATCCTAGAATTGATTAACTAGTGCTTAGCTGCATGTGTACAAATTTTGGCACTTTTGTCCAGGTTGTCACGATCATACTAATAGGCAGTCTTCTGTGGGATCCTCAAAGGCTCTGACAATCATTCTACGCATTTCGTTTGGAATTCTATTTTCTCTTGGCGGCATGTTGCCTTCACTCGTACTTAAAACCGCAAAACTGTACAGTTTGGGTGCGTTAATAATGACTTTCAAAAAATGTAAACGACAGTGTTATTGATGTTAATGTTTTTTCTAAGACGTAACAGACTTTACAATAAAGAAAATGACATTCCAATGATGTTATTGAAAGTGCATTAGCATGATAATTACGTAAATGAACCAACTGATGATTAATATGTTTATTTATTCGTGAAAATGTTCTTCCGAAGATGTTATTGAATTCCCGTAAATCAAAATGAATTTCTCATTTGCACTTGAAAGAAAAATTCCTTTTGAATTAAAGTAACAACTAAATTTGAAATTTAAGATAAGTTACTTATCTTAAATTTCAAATTTAGTTGTTACTTTAATTCCTAACCGTCACTTCTGAAGATGTATGTCGAAACATACGAAACGTCAAGTTAAACGATATAGTTTTATTTTTGTTTTCCAACAATGCGTTCTATTGTCATGTTTATCACCGCAGTCTGTATGTTATTTCTACCTGTCTAAATTACCTTGAAACGCTACCGAAAGGCGCAAACGTTTTCACCAGAACGTTTCCTTGCAAAGCTTCGGATACCACCTTAGCTGTCTTCTTTTATTGTCGGCTTTTGATGGCATACCACGGCAATTTGAATGTAGAAGGTGCAGCTTACTGCACCACTAAAAACAATATTGTGATATTGATTTTTGCGAACGTATTCTGATATAGTTAGGTATTTTTACCAACGCAATTTATACATCAAGGATGTTGGCACAGGGGGTAGGTGCATTCCTAACCGTATTTTCGCTCTTAAGATGAAAGCAACATAAAAATCTTTCCATGAATTGTTAAGTAAGAGAAGACACCTCTTTTAAAGGTAAGTCGAAAGACGGTGAAACGCGATTTGAGTATATTTGATAATTTTCAAACGCGCATGGAGAGATCAGATTTGTCTCACTAGAACATTTCTTTACAGTGCTCGAATGCCACGAATGCTGTTTACTTGGCACTTATTGCGAAGAATACTAAAGTCGTGTTTCCACTTTTAGAATTCATTTTCAAAATTTTTCTATTATCGCGTTAAGTATTTGCTATGACGCCCGTAAAGGTGTAATCGCATCTTTAAGAACTGGTTGGGCTGCGCAATCGGTTTACATTCACCAAAATCAATTTTCGGGATTCCTATCAAAGAATAAACTTACCCACACGACGTTTATATGGCTGATCGCTTGTGTGGTGTGTTCTGGTAGGTTCGTATCCCCATCTCTTCCGCTCGATTCTTCTGCGATTTCTACCGACAGTACTGGTGTCAGTGTTGTTACCGTTGTTTGGGTCTACGCATGAAGATTTGCTTTAATTGGCGTCCAGGCCGGCGCGGACAACACCTTCCTACTGCCCGTGAGCATTAGCGTATCCATAGGACTGGAATACAATTTTCTTAGGTAAATATGGCGGCCGGGGAAGTGAAGATAGAATATGTAGCAGCGAAAGGATATACCGACGAGGTCTTTTTATCGGAGTTATTGTCCCAATAGAAGACAAGAACAAAAACAACCGACCGTAAACTACGTTATCCCGTCGTTGTGAGAGCAGAAGGCAAGATCGCAAAGCGAGTGAAAATTCGTTACGTGGGATACAGCTGCAGTGGTCAGTTCGATGAGAGGCGGGCATGTGGTTCTCAGGCTGACAACAGTCTTTTTCAGCGGATGCAACCTCTTCCTATTCCGTCTTCTTCTTTTCTCGACCGCTTGTCGGATGTAAAGCTTGTGGGATGTGGCTGGAGTGACAAGGATATACCTCACAAATTAAATCACATTAATTTGTGAGGTATATCCTTGTCACTCCAGCCACATCCCACAAGCTTTACGTTTTCACTGCTTGTTTTATGGATATGTGGGTACTTGAGCCTGAGCATTAGGTATGCCATGCTGATGAGGCCTAACAAGGCCGAAACAGCTGTCCATGGCTGCTAATGCTTGGGCTCAATCTTTGCTTTGGTAGATTTAAGGGGTAATGCCCGCTACCATGTGGCTTTAGTGCCTTTAGAGTGGCTTCAGCTTACCAAATCACATTAATTTGTGAGGTATATCCCTGTATCCTTCCATAGAGTGGCAACTACGTTTACAGACGTTTCCGCCAATCTGGCTGAGGCCCCACTCGGGTTTAAGACCTTAGCCAATTGTAGATAGTACAATGCCGTATGGCGTCGCGCCCAGCCAACGTGCTCCATTATTTCCGAGAGATCAGCACCTGTTAGTGCTAAGGTGATTGCGCAGCCTGATCGAAAGCCATGGAGCTTCGTCGGCTTTCATTTGCTTTAGGTACAGTTTCAGGAGGGCTTCTGCAGTAGCGGAACTTAAGGGTGCATCCCTTACTCCATTGTCGGTGGTCGTAGGGCGGAACAAATAGCTGGTAGTCAGGTTGATGCCAATTTGTCTCGCGACATCCATATACAGTTCTATCCCTCTGATGGGGTAAATCGCTGTTTGCGGATTTCTTCGAATTCCAAACACATTCTGATCACCGTCTCTAAGTGTTTTCCCCCAAATATGATTAAATAAAAAAACCATCATCGTTTGGAAATCTTAGAATTTCCGGCGTTTTGACTTGGCCTAGGTCACCGGGCCGGTCGCCACTAAAGAAGGCTGTTTTGAAATACGCCTGATCACGCACCACAATAAAGCACTCAATATTGCTTTTCCAATTTCCCAGAGATCTTTGCAGGTGTTCTGCCAAGCGCGTGAGTTTGTCTACGAAGAAAGGTGTTGCCTGCTTAGGAGTCACCCTTGCCTGCAATTGTTCAGCTGTGACTAGACGGAGATAATCCTTGACAAGCTTATCAGCGGTAGGGTTGCCCAGTCCGAGCCGCCTGTCCCACTCTCCATCCCTACCATTCGCATGAAAAATTGATCTCAATTTCCCAATGTAGGAGTCCACCGTTTTGTAAGATAGTCTCATAGGACCACAGCAGGGGTGTTTCCCCCGTTGACCCCTGAAAGTACAACTATTACGGTGGACCTGTGTCCTTCCATGTTTATCTTTATAAACTAGAGGTCACGTGGAGTGACAGTGGCAAGTGTGACATAGTCTGGCAGGGCGGAAAGGAAACCCTCGAGCTCCTTTTGAAGTGAATCCTTTTGTTTGGTGTAGCTAGTGGCTTTGTCATAGTTGAAAAGCTGCTGGACTCGGGCGTCAATGGCGTCTAGGTCCACAGACACTTCTGCAACTGTAGCTGCCCTTAAGATCTTTCGGTTGTAGCCGCACCGCTGACAGAAGCGAAAGTCGAAATCATTTGGGTGCTGGCAAATAGGGCATCGGACGGAAGCCACGAACATTTTGGCTACCACCGGGAGTTCCTAGAAGACAGGCAAAAAGAAGAGTCAAAAGCAAAGTTCTCTATTGCAATGAGATTATTATTCATACAAGCAAAGGCATATATACAAGAGTATGATTTCACTACTGCTTATCTCGTGTAATTATTTATTGAATTCTCTGTGATGATGGGTCCAGTTATCTGTATGATTAAAGTCACAGATATAAGAGGTCTTCACTTCTTGCTGCCTTCGTTGTGTCGTCACGGGGGACTATATAGTTCAGACTGTTTCTGCTCCAGTCATGTCCAGCAATATGAACCACAAGGGTTGTTTTTTTTTTTAAGGTGTGTTCTAGAAGTGTACAGCAAATGCCCAGAGGTCGCCAGGGATGCCGCGTTTATGGGGCACCCAGCCACGCTCTGATGGAAGTAGCAGGGCATCTGTATCCCCCATAGAAGCCAACTTCCGTGCCTTAATTGCTTTCCCCGTAACAATAGGCCACCAGTATTTCCTTGGATAAGTGTCCATGACGACAAGTGTAAAGGGTTGCTTATAGTTTCCCAAGAATTTCAGCGCTGGTCCAACTAATATAGAAGGAGGGAAAACATAGGGGCGGGACATGATAGCGCCATGTTGTGAAAGATCTTGCGCAAACAAGTTCACCCCTGCAGAATCGGGTGAGGGTACTGGTTTAAAGTGGGGCAGACTATTGCCCATCCGATCTTTCATTGCGTTTGAGTCTAGGGACATAAGGTCGCAAGAGTGTCCCTTAACTCCCCCAAATTCTTCCTCAACACGATCCCAGGTCTGCCCTGACAGCTTATTAGGGACTTTAAGCAAATCGATACGGCGACCTATGCTTCGGCGGCCGGAAGTAAAAAAGCCCAGAAATGAAGCAGTGCGCATGCTTGGAATTGAGCTTTCGCCGTAGCGCTAAATCCTGCAACGTGAAGAACTGCCTTCTGGCGTAGTCGCTACTACGTGAGTATAAAAGTCTACTCTCCTCCTATTCTTTGCGGTCATTAGTTTTAAAAACTAACATGGATTGTTTTTCACTTCTTCAAGAAAGTATTTGAAGCTTCTGGTTTTCCAGTAAATACGTTTTCCCTTCGTTTTCTCGTAAGAGATTTCTATCGTCAGCAGACTGTGCCATGCATAAACATGGCCGCGGAAATACTGCCAGAAAAAATAAAGGCTAGACGAAAACCGTAAGTACGACTGTTAGTAATAAAGCTAATGAAATGTCACTGAAGGTTGTTTACGCAAGAATAAAATATCTAAAACGTTGAATTTGTTGATTTCTTGTTAAATTACGGCACATAAGAAGAAAAATCACTTTCAGCGAACTCCGATCTTCAATTGTAGTTTTCTGTTTTGTGTAGAAATCGCCCTCCGATGATGTTTTCTATTAATATTCTTCTTGGCAAACGAAAGATTTGAATTTAAGTACAGAAATTCTTGCACAAAGTCTCTCTCAAAAGAGGGAAATTGGTTTCTATTTTCAGTGGTTTTGGTTCGTTCTAGATACTCTCGTCCGCTGTGGCAAATTAAGTTTTACAGTATCAAGCAGTACTGAATTCTTCGTCTGAAGTGAAGCCCGTATTTTTCTTTCATGTGACAACTACGTTGTTTTATGTATTCGCTTCTCCAAAGGAGGTCATAACAGCGAAAGCAAGTGAGCCGTAGTCACTGCTTGCTTAAAGTTGAAATTTGGAGGGCTAGGTGACGTACTCTCCCGAGGACTCCGCATCCACGACCGCCGTAGTAGAGGTCGCCGTAGCGATTTGCTTAAAGTCCCTATTGTTGAGGACTGAGAGACGGCGAGAGGGCGCATCAGCCGGGTTTTCACCAGATGGAATGTAGGACAGGTGTAGGGAGATGTTCAATCGTGCAGTTGTAAAGAACAGCGCCTTTAACGCGGCATTAAGCTCTAAACTTCTCCCCCTCTGGTTGTTCCAGGCGTCTACCACTGCCTTGTTATCCACTTGGGCGTCCACTCTTGTATTCTGTAACTGCTGCGCAAAAGACGTTAGCACTTTGTCGACAGCTATCGCCTCCTTTGTTGAGATCTCCAAGTGATGCTGGTCTTCGGTCCAGTAGACGGAGACCTGGTCGTTAAATGGGGCTAGAATGGATCCACCCCAACCTGAGTTGGAAGCATCGGTAGCTATTACCACTCTAACGTGACGCTCCTCTCTCCACGGCAAGGGGTCGTCCCACCCTTCCAGAAACAACCAGTGCTCTATTTCGTCTCTAAGCTTTCCTGTTAACGGCAGCGGTTTCGAGTGGTTAGCCTTGAAACGTTGGCCTCTTGAGATGGCGGCGTTCATCTCTCGTGTAAAAAGCTTAGTTGCCGGGACGACAAGGCTGAAGGATACACACTTTCCCGCAAACACTGCAAGGTTTTCACTGTGACAAAGGGCTTTCCGAACACGTCCTTAACAAGGGCAAGAAAGCTCTGGCACTTCTCAGGTTTTAAATGAAATACCTCCCAAGCAGAGTCAGAGAGGAAACCAAGGTATGGGACCGTCTGACCGGGAACTAGAACAGACTTTGCCAATCCCAGGAAGTACCCGAGTCTCACGAGGTGATAGGCCACTAGGAAAACCGCTGACTCCGCAGCTGCGCGGTGACGCGCATCACCATTATGTATAGTGCAGTATTCACCCTTATCAAGAGGGACTTGTAGTTCTCCATTGTGCCGGTCATCGATGTATAGAGAGCAGGGTATGCCTATCGACCGGAAAAAATTTGATGCTAGGAGTCCTGTGGTGTGGTATACGTAAGGTGAGAGCTTCCATCCGAACGGGAGCGTATTGTACGTGAAGTACCATCCTCCCCACTGGATACCAAAGAAGGTGCGGCTCTCCTCAGTAAGGAGGATGTGGTCGTAACCTGACTTGTCATAAAACGGTCTGGTATGTGTCTCTTTGCACATATCGAGGAAGATCTGAAACAGAGTCTAGAGAAAACGGCATGTCACACATCCATAGATTTAAGTAACGCGCATCGTGACAAAGTCTTGGCTTTGTGGGCTCGACTGTTAAGGGCAGAACAACGTGCGGCGGATAAGCCACACCCACTTTCCCAACTATGGTGATTGCACCACATTTGACGCGATTGATAAGGGTTTTCTGTACAAACTGAGTGAAAGGCTTGCATGTAGCCTGCGAAGCAGTCGATTCCTTGCCAAAAGCTGTGCGGGCAGATCGAGCCAGCTAGCTGGCGAACGAGCGTGACACTAGGGTGAGCAAAAAAATGGAAAAAAGCGGGGAGGGGGTGGGGGGAGAAGGAATCGCCTGCAGTCAATCCCACACATTTTACCGAACGCCGTTTGCCCACGAAAGGGGAGAAATGATGCATTTTGATTGGTTAGTAGCCTGTCAGCCAAGAAGAAAATCAGAAATTTGACAGTTCATGCATCCGACATCAGAAACACGACGAACTGAGGTATCTTTCAAATTTTCTGTTCAGGAAACGTTGAATGATCTTCCCCAAAACGGTAAACATATTCGGCTGAAACCGGAGCCTGAGGCCTGCAATTTTACCAGCTGGCTTTAGTAAAAGCGCCATCTATCAGATACTTGCGAGAGTGAAGGAGAAAATTTCTGAAGAATCGGCCCGTGTTCTCGCGATCTTCAGAGCTTGATTGAAGATCAAATAATGTAGGCGAAATCAATGGACTTGACTGCGAATTCGTTGCCACAAGCTTCCCTTGTAGATGTAGGAGCGGGGAAATTTCAGTTGCTAACTCGTCCGCGAAAAATTCGCTGGAGAAAGAGTTTCAGTGTTGGTTATTTCACCATTATTCACTGTCGCTAAACGGTACTCGCTTCGCTCCACTATCGCTAAAAGCCATCATTTCCTACCGCTAAATTCCATTCGCTGTCGCAATAAATACTCCTTCGCTATCGCTTGCAAAAACTCATTTGCTATCGCTAAATTCCATTCGCTTTCGCTGATACTCCTTCGCTATCGCTAAAAGCCATTCACTATTGCTAAAACTCATTTTCCGTCGCTAGAAATACTCATTCGCCATCGCAAAAATTCACGCAGTATTTGCTTTTGCCGGTTGTAAAAAAGATTTACCTGAGGTTAATTATGATTGGTTCTAATTTGACAGTTGTTGTGGGCGTTAGGTAAAATGTGTGGGACTGACTTCAGGCGATTCCTTCGCCGCCCCACCCCCTCCCCGCTTTTTCCCAATTTTTTTGCTCACCGCAGTGTCACGCTCGTTCGCCCGCTTGCTTGCTCGATCTGCCCGCGCAGCGTTTGGCAAGGAATTGACTGCTTCGCAGGCTAGCTTGCATGACGTATTGTTTTTTAATGTTTTAGCGGGCGGTCTGCCTGAGTCATAGGAGCTCCCTTTAAAGTCTCCTTTAAAATGACGAAAATATGGTGCAATGGAGACCTTGTCTCGTATCCATCCAAGTACCTCTTCGTGCTTTGGGGAGGGGGTTCGGTGGGAAATCTCCTCCCAATAAATGTAATTATTATGTAACTCCCCTACCTTGAAGTTGTCTGGGTCGCGGAAAACTAGATCTGTTAGTTTACCACAAGCTTCCCCTTCCTCGACCAGTGTAGCTTTCTTATGAACGGCCGTCATTTCATTGGCGGACTTGGCGGGGTTTCCAAAGAGGTCGATGCATGATACCGAGCGATCGTAGCTATCATAGTCGAGGAGAAACTCGATTTCATGATCAAAGTCCCCGTTCTTTTCCCAAGTCCATTTAATGTGCTACAGGAAGTAACGAGAGCAAAAAAGTAAAATTAGAAGAAGACATCTCCCTTTTTTTTTTTTCTTTTTTTTTTCTCTTTTTTGGTTTAAAGGACAACAAAGAACCCCGCCAAGTCGACAATGAAATAACAGCTCTGACCTAGCGCATTTGCCAGGGGGTTTCAGAAAACTAGATAACCCGTTTCAGGTTCAAAACTGTTATCCCAGTGTGACTTATGAAAGAAAGATAATCTTACTTCTGTAACAATCAGGCATCTTTATTATTATGTTATAACCAACACCGTTAAAACATTCGGCATTCAAAGCGATTCATCAACACAATTAATACATTTGTCATTCAGAACGGTTCCTTGTTAGTTCTTCTTAGCCCTTGAATCCTTGTCTTTACCGATAGATTTCTTATTTGGACAGTTAGCCCTATAATGGCCGGGTTCACCACAGTCAAAACACTTCACTTGGGATAGGTCCACACGATTATTCCGTTGCCCTTGTGGTCTTTTATACGGTGCAGAGTAGTTATTACCACGCCGTGGTGTGGATTGTTGGCGGTATGTTTTAGCGACCTTTGATTCAATATCCAGCACTTTCTCATGGTCCTTATCTCCAATAAGGCGAGCTACTAGACTGTGGAACTGAAGTTTCGGGACATCAGTGTTACTACGGGCGGCCTGGTACGCCAAACGGTAGTAGTTAGACTTTTCATGGCGTTTGTCGCTGGCTGTGTTCTGTAGGGTTTCAAGCATTTCTAATGCCTCATACTTGTTGAATTCAGTAAGAAGACGCGCCGTGTATGCCAATATCCGTCTAACTACCGCTTCGACCGACGCCTTGGTTACCGATTCCAAGGATTCTTTAAGGATTTTCACTTCATCTCTCAATTTCTACAAGAATAATAAAACAGACACGAGCAGTCAATACCCATGATACATATCATTATTCCGCATGTGAATAGTGTCTAATGAAACACTATGTTTTGCATTTGGCTTACGTAACAAGCCACAAATTTGCATCCCGCGGTTTTTTAAAAGGACAATAGGAAATATTTCCTTTGTTTAACCGCCAAAGAAGTGTATTCATTATTTGTTTTGTACAAAACAATGCACTTTGTTTTTCTTTGCCCGTAATTAGCATTTGGTTTCCATCGAATGATCATGTTACGAACAAAGCCAAACATTTCTTTGCTCTCGCCAGTCCGTAATCAGCGTTCGATTTCCATCAAACCATCATTTTACGAACAATGCAAAACATTTTTTTGCTCTCGCCAGTCCGTAATCAGCGTTCGATTTCCATCGAACCATCATTTTACGAACAAAGCAAACACATTTCTTTGCTTTCTCCCGTCCGTAATCAGCGTTCGATTTCCATCGAACCATCATTTTACGAACAAAGCAATAGGCGGTTTGCACGTTAAGTCATCGCCGCCATGCTGGTGGACGTAAACAATACATCTCTAGTTAGCTCCTTTTGTTCGTCCACCAGCATTTGTTCGTTTCACCATTGTTATCTGTGTCTCTAGAGATTGGCTGCAAATCACCTATAGACTTCCTCACTTTCTTCCATCCGTAATCAGCGTTCGACTTTTATCGAGTCATCATTTTACGAATGGTACCACACCCAGGCGATTCCAGCTATCGTCTACCAGCGTTTCCAGCGCTGCTTTGCCCCGCTGGATCATCAGAAACGGTTCATGGTTTCTTAAAAGAAAGAGAAACAAGAGGGAACGTAAATCATGACTGCGTGGAAAAAGAATAATCACCTCTAGTTCCTGTTGGTTCACAGCGGGAACTGCCGCTGCTTGACCGGCTGGCTGGAGTTGTTCTGCAGGAGCAGGTTCATCAGGTGCGGCATTCGGCGCCGCCAGCAATTCGGGGTTTGGATGTTGTACAAGGTTTGCGTCCGCCATCTATCGCGAGGGTCGCACCGCCAACAAAAACTTCAAGAGTGACCTTCCCCTCGTTCCGCTGGAAAACTGAGTGTGAATGGAGTTGACAGTCCGCTCGCTATTTATAACACTGCTCTTACGTAATCATCGTGAAATATTTCCGCTTGGCCTAATTGGCTGCATTGTTGAAGCATGAATAGCTGTCTACCCGTCTACAACCAATGCTTGATGCCTCTTCTTGATGTATAGGAGTGAAACGTGGACTCTATATCAGCATGAAGTTAGACAGCTCCGTAAAATAAAACAGGGTCATCTACGCCACATCCTGAATGTCAAATGGGATCATTTCGCAATTACAAGTAATGAAGAGGTGCTATGCTGGCTAGGTCACGTTTGCCGTATGGACGATAACAGGCCGGCAAAACAGCTTCTGTATTGTGAGTGAGGCTGTGGATCTCGCCCAGTTGGTGGTCCCAAGCTCCATTGCAAGGAAGCTTACAAAAACGCTTTGAAGTGCACGGGCAATGTCCACGATGTATGGCAATCAACTGTGACTGAACGGGCAGGAGTGAAGAAGTCTGACTGGCACAGTCTGCACCATCATTAACGCAAAGAGGGTTGAGGGGTACCAAAGGCGATAGGAGAGGCGAAAGGAGAAGGGGAGCTGAATTTAACTGTGCTATACTCGTTTGCGGGTCTTAGGCCAGTGTACTGAATAATATACATACAAGCATTTCTCCAATCTGAATGGTGGAGAACGTGTCAATTTATACATGCAGAAAGTTAGACTACGAGCAGTCTCTCTTTTTTCTCAGTGCGTCGAACAAAACGCGGGAGACACGCAAATGACCAAGCGCGTGACGTCCTCGTTTCTCGCGTCGACGCCCTCTCACGCGAGTGCACTTCCCTCACTAAATCTGAAGAAAAAGAGAGACTGCTCGCTGTCTAGCAGAAAGTTGAAATTACTACAAAAAAAGGTGCAATTAAAATGATTGACAGGTATGCAAACTTGCAAATCGGCCGTCTCGAAACAAAATGCCGATCAGATTTAAAGAAATAAGCAGCATTTTAATTGAAAGTTTAAAAGAAAATGAAGAAACAAAAACGCTCAACAAAGCACAAACAACTGGTTAATCGTTTGGAGGTCTTGAGCAGCAAAAAGAGTCAAAAGCAAAATATTGAAGCTATTGAATTGGAGGCACTCGACAAAATTCTCGCGGATTGTTACGCAACAATGCGTAAAAAAGACAGTCTCGAGTGAGATCAAGGAAATGACGAAATCGCGAAATTAAATACGCCACGGTCCTCTTTTTCTCCCATAGTCGCAACATTAAATAACTCGAGCAGCTCTAGCTTCTTGAGTGCTCTCCATGCTTCAAAACTCGATCCCCGACGCACAGCCGACGCATGAACCAGCCACGAAGCTTGGACAATAGTATTAATATCAAGCACGCTCACGCAATTGAGTTGATTACAGGAATTTACTAGCTATGTTATAATGAGGCCCTGCCTGTTGGTCCGGGGGGTGTTACTAGAAAAAATTAGTAAGGGGAGGCACAACCCCGAGGTCCGACCCCCTACCCTTTTATATACCATTTTTGACAAAAATGTACCCCTTTTGTATACCTTCCATTGACAAATGGTACCCCTTTCGTACACCTAAAACAGGAAGTCTTCTTGTCATTTTCATGTAGCGTTCAATTAATTAAAACAGTACAGTCGTAAGGTATGTATGTTCGAAATATTTTAATGAAACGTCCTTTTAAATACCTAAATGACAGATTTCCCTACCCTTTCATATACTTCGACTCGTGAAATCCCTACCCTTTCATATACCTGAACCGTGAAAAAAGGTACTCCTTTCGGGCGGGGCCTCCCCGTATAGGCCATTATAGGGAGTTCCCCCCCGGGATGATGTCTCTTGTTGGGATTTCATTTTATATGGTGTCGCTACTTTTTGGGCCATGTCGCTTTTCGTAATTTACCCTGGCAGGGCCACTATAATCAGCAAGTTATCCCAGTCTACGGGGAAACTGTCCCGATTTGTTTCTCGGTGTTGTTTTTTTAGTAGTTTTTTTTGTTTGTTTAGTTTCGTGCCTGGTAGTGTGTGTGCAGTAAATGCAGATCAGACACACGATAGAAATAAACTGGCCGCGAGGGTGTATTAATTCTGTTTCTGTTTCCTGTGATTAATCATAAGAGCTGAAAGCTAGATAGCCGGGGAGAAATAATCCCTCGAGTTTGGACTCGAGTTCGAGTTCGAGTTAGACTTCGAGTTAGACTTCGAGTTGGACTTCGAGTTGGACTTCGAGTTGGTTTTCGAGCTTAAGATTGAGTTAGACCAAACAAAAGGAACCAAACCAACCAAATTAGCTTTGTAGCCCGGTAGTTGTTGTTGTTTTTTTTTTTTTCAGTTTACTAAAGTTAAAAAGAAAAGTTATAAGAAATATATTGGAACAATATATTTATTCTTCTTTATTTAACAAAAAATAGATACAGGTACAGTGTGACAAACAACCTGCCGTTCACTTAAAAGGCGGCGAAATGCGAGAAACAAAAACCCTCAACTTGTCGCGCAACATGAGCAAATTTGTTGCGTGACTGGTTGTGGTGTCTCCTAACCACACTGCCACGACATGCAATTAATCCCCATCAAAATGTATCTTTTCCAACGGAGACTCTATCCGTAAGGCCAGAAAATCTTTATTAACCCATTGGCATCCGTGCCGGCCAAAACCGGCCGTAAAAAACTCCCATGCTTCAAAACATTGCAACTTTCTCAATCACACGAATATTGCCTTAACTGTTAGTTGTGAGGACGAAATGGAATGTCCTTTAAATTTGGATATCCAATAAACGCAAGAAACGTAGCGATTTTTGCCAAATATGGCCTTTTGAGTTTGGACAAGAACGAAACTGACCGTTTTTAAAGTCAAAGAGAAACGACAAAAATGCCCCTTTTTGCCTTCACGTTTTTTAAGGAAATCACCGTCGAAAAACCAAACTTCAACCATGCATCATAACGAAATTCAGTCCTTTTTCTAGCTTAGAAATGACTTTTTTTGTTCATATTCTTCTCCCGAGCGTAGATACAGCCTTTTGTTCCAGTGCATTAGGGCCTTCCCGACATTTTCAACATCTCGAGCGCGTTGCATGCTGGGAACTAACGAGAATTTTTGACAGCGCCCGTTCCTTCCCCCAATTCTTTCACATATAAACTAAGTCTACAGCCACTCCGACCTGCCGCCAAAATTTCCTGCTCGTAGTCATCTTCAGTGCTCACAAATTCCAAAATATGCGGCGGTAGGTCGAGAAATTCATCAGTAGTCGAGTCCCAAAGGTACTAAGTGTCCGACCGGCCAAATTTCCAGTTCGTCGAGTAACAAGCCAAATTCGACAACAAAGTACATCACCTTGCTCGATTCTTTGAGAAAGTGGACTCTTAGCTACCGTCACACTTAATGATGCTCATCAGGCAGCCGCTAAAGATGACAAATGGCTGAAACCGTAGTTGGCCATTGTTGTTGCTTCACGGATAAAAAATAGCTACGTCAAAATGACGTTTTCAGAAACCTTGAGCCTCCGGTGGCTTAGGACAGCACCACTTTTCCCTGGTAGTTTCAAATAAAGAGTCACAAACTGCTATTCATCGTTTATAGGTGGAAAATCACTCCGAAAACGTAAAAACAGCTGGTAGTCAATGGGTTAATTCAAAAAGGCAGAACAATTGATTCCGATAGTCTGAACATCCACGAAGAAACATATTGTTCCCTTTTATTAAGTTATTTCATTATTTTATTTTACCACATGCTTATCTTTAATTTACACTGTCTATTAGTTTTACGCGTTTCCGGTATTACGAAAATATGCTACATAAAAACACGTCCCAATGTCAAAATCTCATTGTACCTGAAGAAGGCTGGTTTGGTCAGCCGAAATATCGTATACATTCAAAAAATCATCCTACGTTGTGTCGGTTTCTGCTTTTATATTCTTCATTTTATATGTGAAGCCGATTAGATCACTATTGTTTTAACGTATACCAGCAGGATCATCGTTCTGGTTGCTCACTGTAATTTCTGACCACTTTCGGCCTACCCGTCAAGATGGCAAAACTGTGCTGTTCCACTCATGGTGAGCATATAACCATGTAATTAGCATATAATTCCCTCCTCCTCCATTTTTTTATTTTATTATTTTTATTATTATTATTATTGTTTATTTTTTTTTTTATCAGGTGTCTAACTCGATCTTCAATTCGAAGTCCAACTCGAAGTCTAACTCGAACTCGAACTCGAACTCGAGTCCAAACTCGATGGTTCGGGATTCCGTTACATTCCTGTTTTCCGCCAGAAGCTAAAATTCTGTGTAGATTGTAAGTTGAAAGCTTATATTTACAGCGTATGCACGACCTGTGATGATTGCTCTTAAAAAAAAACTCGAAATATTCATGAATGAGAAGATTGTTTTTACGTACTCGGTATAAGTTATTCAATACGTTATGCTTTCGGTCTATCATTAATCTGATTAGTTTTGGTAATTACTCGTGCGATTGACATCTTGAGGTATTAACTTCGTTTCGCATTCAAAAACGCATAATATTTACATTTTTTAGCTCACCGCTCCCAACATTCAAAAGGAGATTGAAAATGAAACCCCTTTCGTGAACTTGCTTTACAGAACGTGCACTGAAAGGCAGTGAATTATGTAATTTGTGGTGATCGGAATTACCATAAATTGATATTTTGCCGGCACGGTGCAGAGAACCTGGCGCGAGTGTAGCGTGCAGAGAATCGTGGGTGATTAGTTTGAATAGTTACGGTTTTATTGAACGAGATCATTCTACTCATTCACGACGGGCATTTTTTACGTGTTTTTCTGTAATTTTGGAGGGTTTGAGGTCAAGTCGATCTAGTTATTCCATACAAGGGATTACCACGGAAATTTCGCTGGTCCACAACATCGAAGACTCTATCTTTCATGTCACGCTTGTCATGCTAGCTGTCGTTTATTTGTAAACGATCAGTCAGCTACAACTCGGAAGGTATTTCATTTATAAGTGTGTTTTTCGAGCCATTTTCCACCTCAGAAGCCCCCTGCCTGGCATCATAAAGCTGGGTTGGTGGGTAGAGGCAATCCTCTGGAAGAAGACAGAGGTGAAAAGCAATTTCACACCAAGTGAGCCGACGAAAGGTTTCGATCGAGTCATGGTGATTCACGAAGTGAAGATGTGTTCCTAGCCGATCTGTGAGTAGATTCCGGGACCTCGCATGGCAATTTTGACGAGTTTTGACATGTAAATAATGCAATTGCTGCATTATTTTGCCAGCAGGACCGGGTGGCTCGACACTTCTAAAAAATATCTGAAATGGAAATTGGCGGACTAAAACGCGGCAGTTACCCAAGAATATCCCAGAATTCCTTTGGGTCACAAAGCGAACATGTCAGACCAGTGAGAGTAACTGAAATCAAATAGCGTTAGCCAGTTCGGGCTAAGGAAGTGAGCGGGCAAATTGGAACAGATTGCAAGAAGTTGAGTCGAAGTTTACTGCCAATGTGGACTTTTAGCTTGAATCGAAGAGGGTTTTTTGTCTTCAAAACAAAGTTGCTTATATTTGGTGCTGTTCTAGAGCTTTTTTGGGGTTTTGCAACAGAATAAACAGTCATATTCAAGGAGAATCGGGACTTTCAGTAGGTTTACGGGGTGATAAAGTCTCAGAAACTCAGTATTTGGCAATAATAATCGCTCATTTCAAACATAGTCCGGGATGTTGTTGTGTGGTTAATGATCTTTTATATGCCTCTAAACAAGCATACTATTGTGAGAAGATCAAGGACAATTCGTATAATCCGAAATCTCTGTTTTCAACTATCAACAAGTTGCTTCAGATGAATACTGATCGCTTATATCCTAGCTGCAACGACACAGTGCCTTGGCGAATACTTTTGCTGATTTCTTTGCTGAGAAGATTTCAAAAATACGCACTTCTATTCTGGGTGCCAAGTCTAATCTTCGTG